>CM060734.1:45378484-45942781 GCA_030704615.1 Takakia lepidozioides | reverse complement strand
GAAGCAGAATGTATAAGCTAGGACCAGATGGAGTGTTGAAGCGATGCTTATACCACCATGAAGTTAATAAAGTTTTGGAGGAAGTTCATAAAGGAGTGGCAGGAGGTCATTTTGGAGAAGAGACTACCAATAGGAAGATACTACATGCCGGTTACTGGTGGTCTACTTTGTTCAAAGATGTACACAAGTATTGTCAGAGTTGTGATGAATGTCAGAGGCTATGACAATTGCAGAGATCTGGGAAGATGGCTTTGCATCCTACAATGCCTACGGAACCATTTCAGAAATGGGGACTAGACTTTGTTGGACCAATTAACCCACCAGCCAAGAATTCACAGAACAGGTACATAATTACAGCCACTGATTATACTACGAAGTGGGTGGAAGCTAAAGCTTTGAGGGACAACACAGCCAAGTCCACAGCAAGGTTCCCGTATGAAAACATACTTACACGATTTGGCTGTCCCTTGGAATTTATCAGTGATCAGGGAAGTCACTTCATTAATGAGACCATTGAATTATTGACTAAAGAGTTCATGATTGTGCATAGGAAGAGTACAACATATTACCCACAGGGTAATGGGCAGGCAGAGGCTACCAACAAAATACTATGTACTATCTTGGCTAAGATAGTCAATGCAAACAGAACGGATTGGGATACAAAGCTGCTAACAGCTTTGTGGTCATACAGGACTTCATATAAAGTCACCACTAAGTATACACCATTCCAATTAGTTTATGGTATGGAAGCTTTACTTCCAGTGGAATTCCTGTTACCTACCATGAGAACGGAATGGGGAAAGAGAATGGAATTGCAAGATTCAATTAAGGTCAGGAAACATGAATTATACCATGTGGAAGAAGTACGTGCTGATGCAGCTGATAATATGACCAGAATTCAGATGAAGAGGAAGGAATAGTTTGATGAAGGCAAGTTAAAGACTTTTAAGACGGGAGATTTGGTTCTCTGGTTGCAGAAGAAGGGAAAGATTAAAGCTTCTAAGCTTAAATCACCATGGAAAGGACCTTATGTCATACAAAAGATGTATGATAACAACACCGCCATGTTACAAACCATTAACAAAGAGATGCTGGGAAGAGTCAATGCCAATAAGTTGAAGGGGTACAGTGGTATCCATGACAAACCATTGTAGCATGATTTGCATGTTGAAACACAGGAACAGTCAGGGGCTACCCCAGTAATACCAACGGAACACGAAGTACTTGTCATAAAACCAATTGTGTATGGTCTGAGCAAAGAACACAGATGTTCGAACAGCTATCACAGCCCCACACAGGGTCACACAGCCTATCACAGCCCAACATAGGGTCAAACAGCCTATCACAGCCCATCACGGCGCGACACAGCCTATCACAGCCCATCAAGGCGCGACACAGTCTATCACAGCCCAACACGGCGCGGCACAGCCTATCACAGCCCATCACGGTGCGACACAACCTATCACAACCTACCACAGCGTGTCACAGCCTATCACAGCTTACCACAGTGCAACACAGCCTATCACAACGTACCACAGTATGACACAGCCTGTCACAGCTCAACACAGCTTACTGGGGTTACACAGTCCATAGAATCCGTGACAGGTGGACGTGGGTTAACATCCGGACAGTGGCCGGCGGAAAAGTGGACGGAGGCACGTTTAGAAATGGACACGTGGATGCCAGGGCGAGACACACAGCCGGACATGGATTGCAAAGGCAAGTGTCATCAAGGAAAAAGACAAAATTGGCCGTCAAAGTACCTACCCGGCACATTAACTTATTATGGGCCCATTAATGCATACAGGGAAAGGTAACGGAACCCTTTAAAAGTACCGAAAAGCGAAATCCATGTCACATGTGTTATCCTAGTGGACAATCCAGAGTGGAAAATTCATGGAAGGAAATTAAATCTAAAATCCAGTCGCAGCAGTTACAGCCAATCATAAGCCAGAAGCAGGATCAAGAAAAAGGAGGGATTTTAAGCGCAAGAGTCGGCGTCGTTCCAAGTAACGGGCGTCTCGACGGGACAAACCATCAATGCTATAGCTTTGAAGCTATGGAGGAACTAACAGACTATACGCTCGCGATACTACTTACGCAGTGGCACGGGGATAGAAGAACAGAGAGTGTTTTTTCTCTTAATCGATGCTTGCAAGCCCTGCAGGCTTAAAGAAATTACCATAGCATTTTGTGGCAACCATACGTTTATGCTTTGTGCACTGCAGGCATTTCTTCAATTGTTACAGCCAAAACCTTTCTAGGGGTCTAGAATGAAGAGAGTGAGAGGAATGGAAGAAATCAGGGTGAAGAGCACCACAATCCTGCAGAAACAAACGATTGCTACTCCACAGGCAGTACAGTTACTGAAGGAGCTGCGATTAGAAGGATTGCAAAGCAAAGATTGGACATTGCACCATAGGCAGCAGAACTTTGAGCCTAGGACAGGAGCAACAATGGTGAAGGGAGTTGAATTAGAAATTACTTCCCTATACCTACAGCAATTGTTTGAATTGCCATCAGGTCAGGTGCATGTGGAGGAGCACAGGGCAAGACTGCAAATAGGGGACTTATTCCAAGAAGGGAGTTTCTTTAAAACTCAGGGTTATGCTTGTACCAAGGCCGTGTACCCAGGGCTAAGGGAGGTAGGCCAGGTATTGAACGTTCTGTTTGCCATGAAACAGAACCAACAGTATTTGAGCAGATCCTTCACAGAGGAAATACTCAAAGCCCTGAGAGGAGAAGAGGTAGCATGGGCGGACATAATGTACAACGCACTGGTAGAGGAGATGAAGAGATTACAAGGCACTGCCGCAAAGTCTCCTATCATAGTGTCTGGGCCAATCATTGCACAAATTATTCTAGACTCGTGCATACTTGATGCGAGAGAAAGGAAGGAGATGAGAGTGTTTGAGACAGCAACCACTGCAATAGAAGAGCAAGGCTCTTCACACAGTGAGGGTGGACTAGCAGGGCAACCCCAGTCTAAGAGACAGAGGCGGGGAAAAGACTATAGTGGCGGATCCACTGGCTTCACGGAAACCGCATGATAATGTTTCTCAAGCTCTTGTGCAAGAAGGGGCACAGCAGCACAGAGAGCTGCTATTATTGGAAGCAGGGCCTTCAGAGAGGGAAGAGGAAGTTACTTCAGTATCACAGCCATCACAGCCAGATGATCGGCTTGTCACAGAGTTACCACAAGTTGTCCATGCAGTTCCACCACAAATAATTGATTTGGAGAAAGAAGGGTTAGATATCCCCACTACAGAACGGGTGGTGGCAGAAATTGAGTCGGGGGACCTTCTCTATGAAAATTCTGGCTTGGTCAGGGAAACAATGATTGCAGAGGTGCAGCGGTTGTCCAGGGGAAACCCTGCTGTGCATATAATACACACACATGTGACGGAGGTACCACAGGTGGAATGTCAAGACACTGCAGCACCTATGACGGATGAAGTGGTTCAGGAAGAAAATCTGGTGGGGCAATGGCCTAAATGGTTCGTGAGGCATCACATTGTTGAGGATCAGGGAGAACAGCAGCAAGCTCACCATGATGACCCTCAACAGGAAATGCTTATGAGTTCCATAAGCAGGACACTTAATTTGTTGGGCACTTATGTCAAATCCCATGTTCCAACTACCCAATTGGCAGCTTTGAGGGAGGAACTCAGGAAGGAGTTTGAGGCTCGACTTGCCACTGAGTGTGCAAACAAGGTCGATGAGGAGGTCACTCTCAAGATACAGCAAGACTTAGAGAGTACAGAAGCTGCTTTGCAAATGGCCAAGGAACAATTGATTGAGGCAGGCCTCGCGCAGGACTAGTTGCACGAAGCACATAAGCAACAGCTATACCAAATGCAGGTGAAGCATGAAAGCAAGTTGCAAGAAGTGAATGCACTACATACGGAGTTGTAGACAGTGCATGACAGGATGGCCATACAATGTGCTACACTAACAACTACGTTTGAGCAAACTACATTAGAAGTTAACAACCAAGCGGAAAGATGTATGAAGGCACAGGCTGATAATCTCGAGCAGACGAAACTCATTATTGATATGAAGAATACAATCTGTCGCAACGAGAATACTTTCAAGCAATACATGCAGGTTGAAGCTGACCAAGAGAGGTACATCCTGGAATTGCAACAAACGCTCATGTCCAATAGAAATGAACTCTCTGTAGCTAACAAAGCTTGGAAGGAAGCCAATAATCTGGCTGCTGCATATGCGAGTTTGGTTGAACCTCATGCGAAACGCATGGAGGCTTTACAGCAGCAGATAGATGTGTACAGGCTCACAGAGGAGCAGACTCTAAGGGGTGCCACAAGCAACTTGGTGGATAACCACTTTATGCAGGTCTGGTTAGCACAAGGGCCGGTGGAGGGCAAAGCATCACGAAAGCTCACCCAAAGTGAGATGAATGAGCTCAGACTGCAAGTGTAGAACATTGCTACAACTACTATAGACAATGTCTATAGTAAGATAGCGGAGCTACAAGAGGATGTAGACGGCCTGCAGACTCAGGTGGAGGACCTGACATCAAATATTGACAAGAGAGTCTTTGTACCTGAGGAGCAGTTGATGGCTTTTATTTACAAGCCAGAACTTTGGCTTTCAGTCTTCTTGCAGGGGGGTGTAGGAGATGATTGCCAGTGGTACAAGAGCCAGTGTAGACCCAACACCCCAAACAAGTCCACTGTGACAGTAGCTGACCCTGTTGTTACTACAGCCACACCACAGCCACCACAGCCTGAGTATGGGGGATGCTGCTTTTAACCCACCTAAAACTCATGTTGCACGGGAGTACAGTCGGGCTATGATAATGCTCTTCAACCAAATTCCAATTGTGTTGGATTTGGCTTGGAAAGAATTTAGTCCTCCACAGTCGTGGCACATTACTACCAGATCATGCGCATTTGGCTGCCGGTGGCAACTAGGACTAAGGTTCTTCCGAACAATCGACCCATTGAGGATCATCACTTTGCGAGGTACTGGCATGAGGCAAGTACCATGTTGAAGGAATTAATTGCCTTCCAAGTTGTACATGGGTACATTTATACCAAGACCAAGGAGGTAGCAAGTATTGTCATGGGCTGCGGGCTATACTACGCTGCTTGTTTTCTGGCACGTTATCACATTGAGCAGCAGAAAATGCAATTGCGATTTCTGAGTTATTCCAGTGGGGTTCATTGGGTCTTACCTTCAGTGCCACCTCATATGTACCTCTATGATGCAAAGGTAATGATGCAAAAGGACTCCCAACTTCGTTCATGGTTTCATGCGGCCTGGAACAATTTGTCAACACAGAAATTCGGGCCTGACGATATTTTCTTTAAGGGCCATGAGGCATGGAAAAACTTGCACAATTCACAAGTCATTGGTACACCACTCATGGACAGACAAGGAGTTCAGGGTCTTCCAATTTGCCATTCAACGCTTACAACAAGTTTTGCAGTTTAAACTTCCAGACATGGTGGGACAACATTGTATGCCCCAGAGAATTCCAGTTAGAGTTCGACCGTTAAAACACCTCAGGGGGGACGATGATTCTGATACTACTATTTCTTCAGCGGACTCTTTTGACATGGCAGATGACTATGCAATTCAGATGGCAGAGAAGAAGCGACGGGGGTCTCCTATGCCTGAAAGATTACCTCGATATCAGCCTCCAGAGGGACTGACATATCCAGGTAGTGTTCAATCATCTCCCTCAACCAGTGACAGGACACGGGCTCGCACACGGAGTCCTTCACGAGACTCTCAACGTCACAAGGGTGCTCGCTCACAAAGGTTTACAAATCCCAAATAGTAAACCGTGAGGACATGGCTTTTTGAGAGGGGGAGGGGTAATGTTAGAGGACTGCTTGGGACTTAGACGCTTTTACGGGATCTGTGGGGTACCCTTAATTTTTACACAGACTGAGACCAACAGGAGCCTTAGGGGTGACAGCAACAGGCTTTAGGGGGGGGAGATACACAACCCAACACAGTCCATCACAGCCCGTCACAGCCCGTCACAGTCCAACATAGCCAGTCACAGCCAACACAGCCCGACACAGCCAACACAGCCAGTCACAGTCAACACAGCCCGTCACAGTCCAACACAACCAGTCACAGTCAACACAACCCGTCACAGCCAACACAGCCCAACACAGTCGCACAGCCAGTCACAGCCCCTCACAGTTTCACACAGCCAGTCACAGCTTGACACAGCTGTCACGACCATAGGGAACGGATAGCAGGACAGGGAACGACTGTGGGGAACAACATCTGCGAATGGAACATGTTAGTTCACGGATGACGGTTAGTGAGGAAAACGGTTAGAACAACGGGTAGGAAGATAA
This sequence comes from Takakia lepidozioides, assembly GCA_030704615.1. Lineage (NCBI taxonomy): Eukaryota > Viridiplantae > Streptophyta > Takakiopsida > Takakiales > Takakiaceae > Takakia > Takakia lepidozioides. The sequence continues at coordinate 45,936,437 of CM060734.1, read as the reverse complement.
AGCCAGGAGCGAGGACTGGAAAATGATCACTTCTTGGGGATCACTACTTCTGGGGGGATTTCTGGCATCACGGGGGGGGGGGAGATGAAGCGGAGAGTGCATCTCTGAGTAGGAAGAAGGAGAGCACGGAGTAGGAGGAGAACGATCTGTTGATGCTTGATGAATGCAAACAGTAGAGTTGTAATGTAGAGCAGATTAGAGACTCCATGGCTTCAGCCTGATACTTGATAGATATTAATCTGATACATACTTCATACTCACCCTGTGTAGAGAGATCTGAGTGAAGCTGTGGAATGAATGGATGAGTTGATGGAATCCGATAGATTGCTGAAGCAATCTGATACTTAAATACCAACAGTAAAGTAACTAGCTAACATGAATACGGGAAGGAATACAAATAGGAAACACCCCCATGATACACTAGCTGTAGGTCATGACTGATTGTTCTGAGCGGGCTGAGTGCTTAGAGATTTCCAACTCTTCTATCTTGGAGTTCCCACCTCGGATAACGAAGGGATGGGTGAGTAAAAGCCGCGCGACAGCTCCAAACATGGTACCCGGCCAACACTAGTTCAAACTCTTCCCGCTTTCGCCAAGGGGTCGAGCTATGGAGGGAACCCGCCTAGTATCCGTGTCATGCACCTCCATTTAAGCAGACTTGCACCGTCTCTTGCACTGGCACATGAGGCTTTGAGCAGAGTTGCTGATCTTGCACAAGATTAGTCATATTTGTCAATGGATTGTATCCATGTGACAGAGTTGTGCTAGGCTTTCCAAGATGCAGTGTCGTTGTTACTTAGAAAAAAATACCTTCCTTGTCGCTCCCACAAACCGAACACTACATGAGTTGAGTTCGCATAAAACTCATCAAACATTCTTGACAGTAGCCATTGGTTCGAGATCACATGCCACAGAGTCGCCAATTGATCTTCCTCATAGGCCAGCCAGGAGCCAACTTGGCTCAAGTTCTTAAATGAAAAAAAAAACTCTGGATCCTATGTACATTCACCCATTGTACATGGTATAAATAAAGTCTTAACAAAGGTTTCTTCATAAAAGAACCCTCACCTTTGACCTACATGGGTATCTAAAGTCAACATGGCTAAACTCATTGCGGCCTTCAATGTAGTGAGTCCCTACCATCTTTGTATTACTGTCAACGAGTGCAAATATAGCAATCCTGAGCTTGTCCAGTGTGCACCAATGCAGGAACAAGGGATATCAACTCGGTGAGAGAGAAAGATTTGTGTGATAACGCCTGGAAGGATCTAAAACCGCTCAAAAAAGTGGCATAATCGTGTCTGATTTAGTATCCTACAAACCAAATCCCTGCGGTGGCGACAGTGACAGCAAACTGAGAAACTGCAAATACCGAACTTACCTAGGGTATGTTGGCCTATGACCGTTCACACAACGATGGTGAAAAATCTAACAATGAGTTTTTGTCGTTTTTATACTGGGTAAAATTTGTAAGGTGTCCCACGAATGGGGCAACCCACAAACTTGGAACTATTTGATTTCATGAATTTTACACAAAGTTATAGGCTTTTAAAGTCGAACCAATCAGAATGCTTGTGTGCACCCAGAGCCCTATGACCAATCGGGGTTTTTGGGGGGTTCTATCAAATACTTGTTTGCCAAGTGGCAATAATGGACAGTCTTGGGACCAACATCGTATGGTCATAGGCAGAGAAGCGTTAATGGGGTGTTCGGTCATAGACGCTTGTTCGGTCATAGGCCAACTTACCCTAGCTTATTAGGCAATAATTAATTCAAAATCAAGTGCCTAATTAAATTTAGAACATTTTTGGAAAATGTGCCTAAGAAATTCCTGAGAAGTGCCTAATTGCTCGAAAATTGTGAAAAATTACCAAAATGTCCAAATATGTGGAAAAAATGCATACAATTTAAAATTGCATGTCCACACAACTTCCAAAGGGCCCTGCATTGATGCAACTACATCCTCATAAGTCTCATCACCTATCTCATGTGAATCTTCTAAATCTGAGAGAATGTTAAGGTCAGGAACCTGCCACTTCCAGCGCCTCCAACCTGGTTCTCCTTTACAAAAACACAAGCAAAGAGAATTAGGGTTGTACCAGATGTGTATGTAGTGTGAAAAGAAGGGGGCATATATCCCCTTCTGTCTAATCCTAATCTAGTTCTTAGTGCAAGGTCTTGTTGTTATCCTGGTTCTCCCACACAGGTTGGCTACATCCATGTTGTTTATGATCAGAGTTCATGAAGCCCTCATCCACGCCGCAGCGGAAGAGAAGACATGGATGGGACAAGTGAAGGTGTTTCCTGCATAGTGCAACAGGCCTGACTAGGGTTCTGTCTTGCACCAGCTTAGTTTTCATGCTGATATAGTCACTCAAACAGCTTACCAGTGGGTTAATGACAGCCTATGAGTTCACCATTTGCATGTAGCATCTATATTGAACCCCCTTTGTTGTCATGCAATCACCTAAAGTGCAAGGCAACATGTATCTACCATACAGTGCAAGTCTGATATTTCTATCCAACTCATGGTCTTTCCTTTATCTCTCAACTGACCCTCCTCTCATCATTCTTTTGCTGATGCGTATCTCTCTTCTTCCCAATGTTGTATCTCCCTTTTCTGATGCAAGTGCCCATATTGGACCAGACAGCCCTTCTATCACCATTCCCAATTTGACATGCATCATCTCTTATCCTCTCTACACCATTCTGGTTTGAAGCCCAGACCACCACTCCATTCCATTTTCAAAAACCCTTTTTCCTCTATCACATGTCTCTATCCTTTTCCCTTCTATCAAGAGCAAGTCCTAAATCTGCCCAAAACGATTTCTAAGTCACACCCAAAAAAGAAGCATCCTATGTTTAAGAGCTGACTTCCCAACTTCTTGCAGCACTCCACACAACTTCCACCCTACCTCACTTTCTCTCTACCACCAGGACTGGTATGAATTCCAGAAGTCTCCATTCCATTTGCCAAAATCTTTTTATATCTCCCTCATTTCTATTGAGAGTCTCTCTAGCAAAATTCCATAGCAACTATCCCTAAGTCAGAGAGAGGCTTTGCATCTATGAACTTAGCTCTCTTATACTCCAGCTGAAAGCGGTGGGATCGCCTGCCTGAAATGGCACCTCACCATCTCTGTCAGCAGCTCCCCTAACTCCTCTTGTCGTTTGAATGCCACGTTGTAAAAACAAAGATCTATGCATGTCAGATCCTGTCATTGCTCTGCCACTCCACCTTCAGATATTTCGTCGATTCAAGCGTTCCGTGAGTCATGACAGCTCTGTTTCAACCTATGGCAGTAACCTTGTTGCTTGCCAACTAACTACCCTATCCTACCATTTCTGCTAATCTACCCTAAGATCTGATGTGATAACAAGAAGACAGTCATTATCTGAAAGCTTCCTGCTCTACATATTTCACTCTTTGCTTCTTTATTTACAGATAACCTGTATCACTGTCCACAAGCCAATGCCCTCATTCTGGCGATTGCACCATTTCACAAGTGGTCAAGTCAGTAATCCCATCTCTGCCCTTGATCTGGCAGCAATTGCTTCTCCACAAGTGCAGCTTTCTATAATTGCACATGAATGCAATGGCGGCGGTATCAGTATGCATACCCTACCTCTGGCAGATGCCCGTCATGATGGAGCTGCTCCATCATCTTAACTAGCCTTTGATCAAGTCGGAAACCCCACCTTCCTATTCCCTGGCAGCAGGCTGTTTCCCTTGCAAGTTCATCCTCCTTGTCATCGTGGTTATGAGAGTAACGACGGCACTGCCGCCCCTCCACCGAGCTGCTTTCCTCGCAACTCCTACACCTTCAGCGGTCAAATCACAGGAAGCACCGCCTCTATGTCTTCATTACTTCTGTCAGTAGTACATGATATTACTTCCCTTGCCCTTGATGAATCGTCCTGCAGCACTCCCTCTCTTCAAAGCCATGAAACGATTACTGCACCGCCTCCCTTCTCCTGGCTTGAGCAAAATTACCTAGCTGTTCCCTGCACGATTACCCTCCAGCAAGCCCTAAGCTTCCTCGACCCGCGTTTCTAAGGTAATCACCAGCGATGAAAGCCATTCATCCTATGGATGAAAAGGCGTATTTCATGACTTAGCCACATTTTGTCCTGGCAGAGCAATAGCATAGTGTGCCCATGGAATTACCTGTAGGCATGGATAGTTCCCTCTCGTTATTAGTACCAGGGCACTCCCTTTGCAGTAATGCCGAATCCTGATGCCAAACAAAAATTTCACTGTTACTCCCCTGCATTCACACTACATGTAGGTATAGGTAAGACACTAAGACTCTTCAATATCACCTACCTTATCTACAGTTGACCTGGATGCCTATAGAAGCAGAAAAATTATAACATTTATGTAGATATATCAGATAACAGAAATAGAGGTCAAAATCCAAAACATAACATTTGAAAAAAAAAACAATAAAGCAGGTAAAAAAAAAAAACAGTTGGAAAGCTTTAGGGTTTAGGATATACAGCCTTCACTGCACCCATTCTTTTATCACATATCAAACATTATGTTTTTTCTTAAAGAATTACCTCAGCAATAGTTTTTGAGGGAGGTAAAAAACAATTGTTGATGTAACATCTATTTTCAAAACCATTATATTTTTTGAAAGAAAATTACCTCAACAATGAATTTTGAGGGAGGTCAAAAATAATTGTTCATTATGTTATTTTGTTATGGATGTGGTGCCTTTGGATAAGAACTAGATCCTTGATAAGACTGGATAAATGATTTCTCAAACCAACTATATTAAGGCTCAGCATAAGATCTAACAACTATGGAGGTGTGCTAACAAAGAGGAAAGCCATATTTTCATAACACATATCAAATAACGCTCTGGTCATGCCATTTTCAAGTGTAAATTTTTACATAGCAAAGATTTCATAACATTAAGGGTGACATCCAAGGTCGACTATAATACTACCTAATGTTTGGAAATTACCTAGGTAAGGTGCCTAAATAACAAAATTGAATCTCCTAATTATTTTTTTTATTTTTATTTTTATCAATTATTAGGCATTGAATTGTCTAATAAGCTAAGTAAGTACGGTATTGCCCCAGTTGTCAAACTTCCAATTCCGCTCCAACGTAAATGCTATCGTTGAGCTTGAAGAGGTTTTATTAAATACTTTAGAGTAGTGAGTCGCTTGACAAGTCCTAGTATAACATCGGGTATCTGTTGTAGAGAGTCCCATGTGGGTGTCTTCCTGATGTGCAGGTGACTGCTTTTGGCTGGTGCAGCAATCTGATATTCGACCTGGATGCAGCCAGCTCCATGTGTAGTGCAGTAACCCCCAAATTTTGGTATTACAATTGCTTCTAATCTTCAACTTACTACAACATTATGCATAATTCAGATATTTAATCTATGTGGGTGAACTAAAAAAGATTATGTTAATTAAATTATAATTCTGCTAAGGATTTTAGGACATGCATTCGAGGAATGGGGACCAGTAGAGCTGGCGGTCCAAAATTTGTCCAATTCAGAAAAAACAAAAAAAAAAACACATGATCGTCACTACTGGCGCTCAGAATCTACATCATGAACAAAAAAAATTAAAATTCGGGACTGCCAGCTATGGCGGTGGCGGTCCCGTAGCTGGCGGTCCCGATTTTATTACTAAAAAATAAAATTGGGATCGCTCTGGTAGTGGGCATTTTCAAGGTGGTCATGTTTGATGGGCGCTTCTGGTTTGAGAGGGGATTCTTGGCATCTAGATTCAGAAGTCCTTAGTTTGCGTTCCCTGCATGCAGCTGGCCTTATTGCATGCATCCTATGCCTTCACTAACCTGCAGGGTTGTCGACATTGTGGGTGACAATGCCTGCATAGAGGCCGCCTTTGTGTTGAATGGTAGTCAATGAAAAGCGAACAAGACTCCTCGATGGAGGATGAGTAATAGTCGAACTATCAAGGCTCGAAGTCTTATAAAAGAATTGGGCCAATGGAGGCCACTAGAGCCAACAAAGAAAGTACAGACAAATAGTGGCAGCATAGCTTATAGACTGATACTGCAGCGAAGGCACTTATTAACAGAAGTAGAGTCTGGATGCTTTGGAGTTTTGCTTGACGTGCTTTCAGTTAATGACATGGTCGAATTCCGGCAAGGCGGTGGATGGTACCACGGAGGTCTCTCAGCTATCTATTGGGGGGTTATTTGTTCTAGACGCAATGATCTATCGAAGAGTCGTGGCATATGACTCCTTGATAGGCCCAGGTTGTCGTAAAGGTAGCATGGAGCTGACCTACATTGCGTGGAGATCTTTCGATGTTTGCACAAAGTTTGATCCACGCTTTCCTTGATTCAACTAGGAGATCTTGATGGATAAGGGAGAGGAGAGTAGATATGGGGCAAGTTTGTCCCACCATCCACCATTGTCATGCATGGATTTATGGATTCAACTTACAAATTCACTCCGTCCCCGCGCAATATCAAGACCCCTGGTGAAGGTGAAGAATGAAACTACAAATGGCAACATACGTAGACTGGCGACATAGGCGAGCACGAGATCCCAAGTTTAAAGCTAAGCTGAAATTTTAATCTTTGTATCTGCCTTTTTTGCTGCTCCCAAAACCTTACACTGACTTATTTATCCTTAGTTTTGGTTTGTATGCCAATATGCTAGACCCTAGCTGGCTCTCACAGGCTCCAGTCCCGCCCATTGATGGGTCTGTTTTTCTCATTTCTGGACAGTTGCGGATACGTGGCTCTTTTCATGCTTTTTGGCTATGGTTACGGGGTGATTCCCCCCTTTGTAAGCCTTCACAGTTGTCTAGTGGTTATCTTTTCCACCTCCTGCAATGCAATTTGGGATGCCGCTACCTTTAGGTAAAAAACACCAAAAAAAAAAAAAAAAAAAACACTTAATAAAATTATCTGTTAAGTCGAGGGGATGCGGGGTGAGTTCGGCCAATTTGGCTAAGAGATAGGATGAACGACAATGAATATAAAAAAGGGCAGTCGAGCAAAGTGTAAGCAAAAACTCAAAACAGTGGGAAAAAACAGCCAAAACGTATTTGATTTTGTCTTCCAGCTTATCGTGCACCTAAGCATCGTCCACAACATACATCGCTGTCCACCATACATTCTAAGCACACAATCCTAGAAAGCTATGCCACAATGATAATGAAAGTGAACACAAGGGAAACACTCCACTCATGAATCCACTCAATCACATAAACTAAGTCAAGCCAATGGCACCTTTGCTAAAAGAATCCACCCTACAAAGCCCTCACCTCACTCCTTCTCAATACCTAGAGCTATGGAGGTGGGAGAGACTCATGGAGGCTCAACTACAAGAAGATGAGCCCTCCTCAACACTCACAAGGGGAAAACCCATCCCCATGTCCCAAATGAGGTTTGACACCTCACTTGGCATGTGAGACCAAATGAAGTCCCAACACACAAAATACAAATATGAATATCCAAAATATCCTAGTTAACTAGAAGTAGGTAATTCTAGTTAACCATGACTAAAACCATGACAGTTGTCGTGCACCTAAGCATCGTGCCACAACATACATCGTTGTCCACCATACATTCTAAGCACACAATCCTAGAAAGTTATGCCACAATCGCCCCCTTAGCTGGTGTTTAGGTCCCTCTAACACCGGATAGCTGACAAGTATCCATCTCAATAAGATCATCGCTTGGTCTTCAATTGCACAAGTCCCAACACTTGAAGTCAATAGATCAAGAGGCCGGGTGCAAACGTAGCCCCATCGTTAGTCGCCTTCATGCAATCCATGATCTTCAGTTGAGTATCTATGGCATTGAAGCCCCACTAGCTAGACCTTGGATCACTTGTCCGCCTCACCATTGTCATGCCCACTACCTCTGTCCAAGGCATCGTGGACACAACCATTCTCCGATAGGGACCTCCTCAAGTGGCGGTGTCAAGCATCCCATGTGCCACCCCCTTGAGCATTTGTCACACACTAACATGGTTGCGGCGCCACCATCATGCCCATATAGCATGCAACGCAACCCTGCAGGTACCACTGCAAGGTTGGGATCTATCATCCCATCCACATGTGGAAGGTGACATGGCGCACAATTGCGCACATGGTCCTTCCATACCATGCCGTCTCGACCTTCCAGAATTAACACTCCTGAAGACAACACCTCCCTGACCCTTAGAATCACACGTCATGCTGTGACATCCAAGGTCGTAGGCGCTATCTGCTGCAGATACACATAGTCCCCAGGGTGGAAACGCCGAACACTTGGCCGATATCCCCCTCCACGTATAGCGGCGTACCTCAATGTGTCTCGGTGTTGGGCAATAGCAAGGTTCTCAAAAGCCATAGGCATGACTCTCTTGAACAACTCTGCCCGCTGGGCACATGCTTGTATCCACACATCCGGATCATCAAGGTTGAGAACTATTGCAGCCTCCCTACGAATAGATGCAGGCAAATCCGGCTCTCGGCCGAAGAGAAGAAAGTAAGGTGAGAAGGAGGCAAGTGAAGCTTGTTTGCTGAACCTATAGCCCATAGCTAGCCAAGGCAGTTGAAGGTCCCAATCTCCTAGGTGTCCCTTCTGCAAACCGTACTTGCGCAAACCTCTTTTGACTGTCTGAACAACTCTCTCCGCCAAGCCATCAGCCTCGGGATGATCCCGAGAAGTAGTGCGGTGATCTATCAAGGCTTGCTCACACAAAGCCTGAAACTCCCCAAAGAATTCTCTCCCCTGGTCCGTGAGTACCTCTGCTGGAGCACCAAAATGGCTAAGCACTCAATCTAAGAATGCATACGCAGCCCCCTCACTTGCATTGTCAGGCAATGTCACCAGTTCAATCCATTTGGAGAAGTGTTCCACCATCACCAGCACATACTTGTTATGGCGAATCGTCAGTGGCAATGGGCCTGCGAAGTCAAGACTCCAACGATAGCCCAAACCCATAATGGGTAAAGTGGAGTAGGGGCGTTGAAAGAAGCCCGCACTCTATCACACACCATGCACCTTGCCACTAACTGTTGCACATCCGTGCCACCAATACTGCCCTTGCAGCAAACTATGAGTGCGCCGCACCCCAAAATGTCCCAACTCCTCATGGGCATGGCGTACCAATCGCGCTCGTTGTGTTGGATGAGGCACAATCCTCACTCGTCCATCCTCCCATACCCGGAGTAGGTGAGTCCCTTCCCACTTGAACCTCTTGGCTTGTTGTAGGATCCGATCTCTCTCCTTAGCAGTCACACTGGCTGCTGTCTCTCCTATACGAAGGTAGGCCAACACTGTTGCATCTTCATGCACATCCTTAGCACCACCAAGCTCCTCACTGATCTCCGGATCGTCATGCACACCATCTACTTGACCAATGTTATGGGATGGACCAGCTTGGCCTCTAACTGATCCTCAGTGTATGGCTCTCCCCACTCCTCATATTGCTGCTTGAGAGATCCAATGACTCTCTCTTTCCGCATCTCATCCCACATTTGTCATGGGTGTTTGCACCCCATGATCATGTGCTCGCCTCCACTCACTGCCTCCACCGTCCCGGTTGGCAGAGATGGTGCAATATCTAATAGAAGTGCAGAAGTAGCCACCAATGCTTGCAATCTCCGTTGTTCAGCCATGCACAAGCCAATGACCCATGTCAAGCAATTGAGATCCATTGCCTGACCCAACACCTGGCGTCGTGATGCCTCTGACAGAGCTGGCACAGCTGTAGTGCCCGTGGCAAACCCCATTGCCCACTTGCGCTCATCCGCATTGGACTCCACCAATCGCTGTAGCACACTGTCCCAAATCAACCTAGGACCATCGTCTCGAAAAGCATGAGACGAGGGAAAGCTCATGAGCGTAGGCAAGGCTGTACGTGGCTGCCCCACTCGATTGACCACTGCTAGAGGTGGACGGTCATCATGTTGCACCCTCTGTGGTTGCTTCCCTTAGTCCAAAATGCCGTCAATCGTGAGATTGGGTGGCCGTTGAATGGAACCATATGCTCTCTTGAGCAGCTCTGGTGGTGCAAGATTGGTCCACCACAATCGAGGTCGATGCGCGCGTGATCCCACCGTTGCTGCATCTAATAGCACCGCCAATCCAATCCAAGACCGCACCTGATGCACACTGGCCATAACCCTGGCCCGAGAGTCCCCCATAAGATGAACATTCTCCAAGATATAGGCTAGAGGTTGCACTTGCCTCGTCTGCAAGTCACGCAACACTCTCAACATCTCCCAAAACAAATACGATCGTGCATCATGCAAGCCATTCCCATGACGTGCGGGAGAGTGTCATTGGCAAGGCCATCCAGCTATCACCAAGTCAATGGCACCATGCCGGTCCAAATCATCCGCCCCCAGCATGATAATGTCTGCTAGCAAAGCCTTTTGGCACCCTTGAATTGCTGAGAGAGGCAGCAACTCAGGGTACTGGTGTATGAACAAGGCAACGTGGCGCATAGAAATACGCCGAGCTATCTCATCCTTCTCCACATACAAGTACTTTTGTACTTTAATCCCAGCTTGCCACACTCCTGCAAGTCCAGTGCTCATGCCTCCAAACAGGTCTAGCAAACAAATCCCTGAGTCAGGTGGTTGTCAAGTAATGGACACTGTGTCCAAAGGAGCTAACTGAGGAGGTCCAGGTGATGTCACTGAACTCCCCTCACTCACCAATGGATAGGCCTCCTGCCATGCTTGGTGCACACACTCGCCTGCTATTCAATGCAAATTCCCAACTGTACCCCACAGTGGAATATGAACAGGCACATGAGGAAGCAAATCAGCCTTGTATGCCAATTGTTTATCCTCATCAGGTGGTGGCCTATCATCTACATGGTTATTGCCCTCCAAGAGCTCACCACCCCAAGCCACCACCCCTGAGAATGCAGCCAATGTGGGCATCATGTTCCTATGATCCACCGCTATATTCCCAATAAACCGCACTGGAAGCAGTGCACGTCGACCATCCCCGGACTGCCATTCCGGCCTATAGGATGTCGTTTCCTCCCAAAAGTCCAAAGTAAAGCCCATCGGGTATAACACAGCCCCACCAACAAGCACATCATAAGACATTGCGTCCGTAACAATGGCTTTAGCTCTCATGACAAAGCCATCTGTAGGATGATTTGGTTGCAATCGAATAAAGAGCTCATGGCGTGTAATCCCTCGTGCTTTCTCTGAACCGCCCAAAGATGTTTGAATTTGGAAAGGGCAAGGCTCCAAATCCGCCTCTGTAAGGCCCAAGCCTCTCCCCAACATCAATGGCTGTGCTCCCGAGTCCAACAAGACCCGCAGTGGCCTATACCTCCTCCCGGCTGGGCCACCCAACTGAAACACACCATCCTGATTTTCCACCAGGACTACCCCAGGAGTCACCATACTACGCTTAATGGCTGGTCTAGCTGGCAACTCTTGCAACCTTGTAGCTGCCGCTTGCCATGGCGCAGCTGTGGCTGTCTTCACCCTTGAATCCAGGGCATCCATGCACTGCACCTGATCCACTATCCCCACAGATAGCGCCGATGCATCACCACTCTCACAAAGTGCAGCTGCCAGTCTAAACACTGCAGTTGACCGCATCCCCGGCATTGCAATTGTCGTGGCAAAAAACAATGGAGCTTGGTAAATTGCCGTAGCCGCCCCCAACAATGTACTGGCTGCACCTTGCTTTGCAGTACCACCCACTGGCATCCCAAGCCATACCAACTCTCCCTAATGGAACTCGTGGCTCACCTCTGACACACTTGGGCGAGCGGGTGCCATCGATGGCATAGTTGGCACTGTCACTAGAAGCATTCGTGTCATTTACCACTGGGGTAACAACTCATTTTGAGTCGTAAAAGTCAAAAAACTGGGATCGACTGGAAGTTACAACAGACTAGTTACAACAGACGTGGTAGTTGGGTTGGACATCCAATGATTGGAGTGGTAAAGGACGCAGACGCGCGAACAACTGCTCAGCGATTAATGGAATTAATGCTGAAGAACCACGTGGCGTAACCAGGCGGGCCGCCCGTGTGTCTGACCTTTTGGGCTGACTTTGACTTTTCCCTCCGGATGAGTGAACTGACTCACCCGGGGCGCGGTGACACATGGACGCAGACATGGATGCGGACGTGGATGCCGATGTGGCGGCGCCGCGACGAGCGGCAATGCTGCCGCGTGGCCACGGGCCCAAGACGCCACATCGAAGTCGGCCATATCACTTGGAGTGCTGCATGTGACGTCGCAACAGCCACTGGCGAAGTCGACTGCACAACTTCCGGCAGACGAATCCACGGGGACCACGTGGAGAGTATGTGGGTTGACGCGTGGCGTCATCCCCACGCAATGGCAGTGACGGGTACGACTGCTAGTGGAAAGACGCAGAGTGCTTGTGCCATCTCGGGACTGCTTTGGCCAACTCCGCTGCCACTGTGCTAGTTGGTTGCACTATAGTAGGAAAGCACGAAAAATGAGCACTTGTAGTGGTTTGTGTGAGTTTCCAACTGACCTGCATTCTAGCTGAAAATATGGTTATGATGCATTCTACTGGTTTTAGTGGTTCACCCATATGTAGGGGGAATTGAGAAGCAATGATAGTAGGCGAGACTCAGAACACAGACCACGATGCATGCACAACATCACGCTAATGAACCAAAAACGATATTGGTTGCCACAATACTGAATCAGCAGCAAATTCACGGTGCACCAACGTACCTTGAAGCGAAGCTCGTCACTGAGGGTGGCAACTGAGGAAAGCTGCCCACGTGTCTTCAACTACAGCAGCAAAAAGAGGTTTAGTCAGACGAATAAGAATAACATGAACTCTGGTGGTTGCAATGATATAAACACACCTCCACGGAGCAAGCTAACAAACACCCTGCTCAGACCCTGCACACTACAACTTCCTGGCAAAAATAACCCTACTAAAAACCAGCCAGGCAAAGCAAGGAGCCATGAATGCATGCCTGGGGAACCACGTCCTGCTGTGATGATGGTGCCGGGGACAGCCCACTCCTCTTGCTCACCTGCAATGAATACACATTGCAACGCTTCAGGAAGTGTATCCATAAAGGAAACCAACCAAGTAAGTTTGCGGAGAGGGGCTGGGAACAACCATACCTTGGGCGCTGCCTCCTCTTGCCGGGGAGGAAATCCGGAATGCTGCCGCCGTAGCACTATGGTCCTAGGCGCAGGACCCACCTTCTTCACATTCGACCCCACTGCCACTCCCTGTACATGTGGTCCCTGCAAAACATATAGTGCCAGCCTTGCGTGAGAGGGCATCCGGGGGGAACAAAACAAACATGGACTTTGGCTTCGATGTCATGTTGCAAACAGTAAGGTTAGTTTCACCTGCATGGGCGCAGAAGTACTTCCCCCAACGACCCCATCCTCTCCCACATTCAAGCTGCCAGTCGGGGTCAGCTTCCGCGTGCTTGTGAAGACACGCACATCCTTGGAGCAAAACAAATCTTGGCAGTAGGGCCAGACTGTTTCTAAAAGGTAGTCTGAATCGGGCCCCTCACTGACATTGCCAGTGACATCAAATGACAATGGATGGACCATGTTCAAAGGGGAGTTCCCCCTCCCCTTGTGTGGTGAATCATCCACTAGGAGGGTGTTGGATTCGTTAAATCCAGAAAATTCCGACCACACCCTCGACAGTCTCTTCTGTAAGTTCTGTACGGCAGGCCCTTTTGTGGGGTGTGGCTCTGTCAAGGGGTCACACTCCTCTTGTGACCACACAAAGAGGGGAGAACCCTTGACCCCCTGCATCACCACTTTGAAGATGTCTGCAACATTCCCCTTGGAAGCACAGGACCATATCCCAACGTAGAAATACCGGAAGAGAAGGTTTAAAAACTCACAGACCTGCGGCCTTGGGAAAACATACTTGTTGGTGGTCAACACCCATGGCCAATGACGCCTCAGGTTGGGCTGAAAGTTAGGAATAGAGTGGCACAAGATCCCGTTCAGGTCTAGAACAATTAGTTTCGACTTTTCTATGAAAGGAGCTTTTGAAGGGGTGTCACGGGGTCTCACCTCAGTGGGTTGGGAGACAACAGTCACCCCGGAGGACAAAGTTTCGGTCCCCCTGCAGCCTGGACCAAGCAAACTACCACCCTCTCCCCCTACAGCTTCCCCTTTTCCCCCATCATGAGCAATGACCCCCCCATCGTCCATGTCATCCCCACCAACTTGCTGGACCTCTCCCTCTTCAACGAGTGGACCCTGCCCCCCACTGTGAATATCATCAACAACAGCCCGGACCTCTATCACATCCCTACCCACTACAATTACTTCCTCCTTGTCAGGTACAATGGTCGCAGCAGGGGGGTCTTCCATAATGCCACCCGTTACACCCCCTTTTTGCCCCATCATGAGTTCCACTATCTTCTTCAGTTGTGCTTCCATTCCCCTCTCCCGCTCCGCAGAGAGAGCCGCAAGCCTCTCCAGGGCCCCGATGCGGGCTGCCATTGAGTTCTCCGCTCCCTACGCATACAAACACCCACCCGTACTGTTAAAAACCAGAAGAAGAGGCCGAATGTGCAGGATTTCAGGCATTCGGAGATGGCTGGGTTTGGCATAACACCCCTCCTGTACCATGCGTGGGGGCCCCACATACCCACCAAATCTTAGTACAACAACAGATTCATGAATGGAAACCGGACTTCAAAACATACCTGGCTCAAAACAGACTCTGATGGGGTGCCAGTCGCAGCGTTCTTGCACTCCGCCCCGAGCTTGGACAGTGACGGGCTCCGCGCTTTGCGTCTTTTCTGTATTTGCCCATCCACACACTGTCAGTACAAAATGCCAGGAGCATATGGACAAAGCACTGCCCTGCATATCACATAACAACTAATTCTGCACAAGCAATAAAACCCACTCGTGGGTGTCTCTTCCATCAGAACATGCCACAACGTAAGAGCAATGAGAAGGGGGTGAGGGAGATTACCAAACGGGCTGCTTGGCCTGCAACTCCTGCCCGGCCCCAACGCGAGGGGTTCGTGACACAAGCACGCGCTTGCTTCATCCCTTCAGCCTTTGCAAGTCCACGAGGGGACTCCCAGTAGGCAACAAGCTTATCCCAATAGGCGGGTTCAGTATTCATTGGCCTCACACCAGTCTTCGTCCATTTATCTTTCAGTTTTGCTCTTTCTCCTTTCATTATCTTCCCACATTGCTTCACTATAAAATCACGATTGGCAGGGATAGGTGTGTACTCGTACATTCCATTTATGCCCTCTATTACTGTTGACATGGCACTCTGGGACTGCTGGTCAATGTCTTGTACGCTTGAGTCAAGGTAACGCAATGCCAGGCCACGCAAATCACGCTGCCAGTGTTCCATACCTTCGCAGCCAGCATTGATGACTCCATTTCCATGCACCTCCACCTTGTGGCACTTTAGCCCTGCAGCCACCCTTCCCTCTCCATCTCCTTCCCATTGTTTCATGGCATGGCGTCGTTCCTTCCTCAGCTCTGATGTCCGTTTCCTGCCCCCATGATCTGGAGCAGCGCCGTCATACGTTGTGGGGGGTGACTGATGTGTGCCGGAGGGGGGAGGGCCGTATGGAGATGTGGGAGGCCCCCATTGTGACGTGGCAACATCAGGAAGCCAGCGCCATGACCCCGAAGCAGGGGGGGCTCCCCATGGTGCACTCTGTTGTGGAGACCATCCGGCAGGGGGTGGGTGCCAAGGTTGGTGTTGGTTGGCATTGTGTAGTGGCTGTGAGTGCTTTGCTGCAGCTTCACTCCCCTTCCGCTGCCAAAACATCCCACACACAAGGTGCATCAGCTGTAGTCCTACTGAACACAACGTCACCAGAGCACAAACCATCCCACAACCACAACTATGGATTGGCTGACCTCAAACCCACTCCCCTGCAGCGCAAGTGCCAAAAACTGAAAAGGAGAGGGACAGAATGTCCTCATAACATGTAAGCCCATTCATTGGTGAAGAAACAGAATGTGGGCGGGTTCACATCAGTACCACATGAAACTTACCAGGAAACAGAACATCCATCCGGGTTTTGCACATATCCAGTGGACATCGATTCACACAATCAGCAAATGGCTGTATGGCGGAGCCCAGCAACGGAGCCCCAAAAGGCCTAAAGACTCTCAATGTTGGTAAACGCAGGTGCAGACACAATTCAATTGAAAGGATATTGCAGACCTAGCCTCATTGGAGTTATCAACGCATATAGCAAATGCGTACTCCAACGCAGGTGCAATGACGTGACAAAGCAACATTTCCTTGACCTAAAAACTAGTCCCTCTGCACACAGTGGTAGACCTGAAGGTTTTTCCACGATGTCCTCCCCCATGTCACAAATTGAAAACATGTTCAGGGATGTTTTCTGCCTAACTTCATTTTCTGCCCAATCAGATCTCCTCTACGCTCATGATGTTGCCCTTTTGGCACAATCCCCGGTCTTTCTGCAACGCCATCTCAAAATTTTGGAACAGTTCTGCAAAGACTATGGGATGCAAGTCAATCTTAGCAAGACCAAGATCATGGTCTTCAATGGCCAGGCTGATCGTAGATTCATCTTCAACTAGCAGGAAATTGAGATTGTCAAATCATACCGGTACCTAGGTCTGGTTATCCACTCCCCCAAGTTTCACTTTGCAACCACTGCCTTGGACAGATTGACTAAAGGTAAGGCGGCCTCCGTCCGCCTTCACGCCAAATGCAAGCAAATACATCTGCGGCATCCCCCGACCAAAAAGTGGCTGTTTGACACCGTCGTCAGCCCTGCTACCATCAATGGTTGTGAGTTCTGGGCACCTGGTGTCCCTGTCTCCTGGTGGGAAAAGAATTTGGAACCATTACAGTCATCTTTTCTCCAAGCAATGCTTGGCGCCAGGAGCACAATTCCATCTCAGATCCTAGGTGCAGAGTTCGCATGTGTACCATTGCAATCCGAGGCACAATTCAGGCTTACAATCTTTCTCCATAGATTGCAGGCCCTTCCACCCAAAGGGCTAGTGGCAAGGCCCTCACAACATCTATGAGGCTCAAAGCTGCAGGTTTCGGGAACTCCTGGTATGCTCGAGTGGACAGTTTATTGAAACGTAACGGACTTTCTACTGCTTTCCTATTACCAATGAACCCAGATGAGGTGGACATCACATCCTGACATGACCGCAACAGACTCATTCGGAGAGAGCTTATGGAATTACATGTCAAGAGAACTTGGATGCTACCCAATCTCACAACAAAGCTCCACTTCTATCGAGAGACATTCTTGGTGCTCCACGATGATAGAATCTTCAGACCAAATTACCTTTCAGCACCCTTACCTCCTTCCCTCTTGAGGCCATTGGGGCGGTTCAGGGTGGGTTCCCACAACCTACGGATAGAGACTGGCAGATGGGAAAACCTGCAACGGGAGGACCGCCTATGTCCAGCTTGCATAGGGCGCAGCAAGGAAATTGAAACTGAAGAACACTTCTTCTTCTACTGCCCTGTATACTACGAGATCCGTTTGAACAACTTTGTGGATATGTGCATCCCAGTTTCAGTTTCAGGAGAACTCAACGCCCAGAAAACATGAACACAAGTAGGGATAGAACTCACCTCATGCGCAGCGGTTTTGTGCCGTTTGCACACCTTTTGGAGAGACTCTGCAGATGGAGGTGCAATTTCCACCGAACTGTCCTCCACCTCATCGTTGTCGCCCATGCTATACTCGCTTGTGTCAAAATCCGAACTCGAAGACCGCCCACCGCTCTGCCTTCCCTCTCGCACCGGCGCCATCTGTACCGGATTCAGTCGAGCCAGGCGGGGGCTCCTTCGTACCGCGGGGCTGGAATGTGCAGAATTGGGAGGAGGTGATCCTGCCTCGGCGGTCGAGCGCTTCTTACTAGGCGTGGACATAGACCATGACAAAGATGAAGACGAGCGAGGACATAGACCATGACCAAGACAAAGACGAGCGAGAAAGACCAAGACATGCAAAGGAGGAAAGAAGGACAAGGAGGGGAGTGTGATCACACACCCCCCCCGATCTGTAGTGAAGATCCGGCCGTTGTTGATTTCAAATATGAACACGTGTCGTGCATCCGACACTATGGCCTTTTCCACTTTGAGACGTTAAACCCTAAACCACTTACAATCCTCCAGACAACTAGATGTAGTGATTCACACAACTGACATGGATCCGTTAACTTTTTTTCGTTCAAAATTAGGCGAAGGAAACACACTGCAATGATGCCGTGTATGGCTCCGCTTTACATGCATTCTTGGAGAAAATGCGCATGATGTGTGAGAAGTGTACACAGTGCTCTGCCAAATGATTCAGCAAAAACAAACTCAACTGTAGTGGTTCTCCCATCGCAGAGAAGGGTCCATTCGACACCCATCGCACCATGCCAGGTTGAGGTCCTCACACACACACCTACACACCGAGAATTTGCGAATGAGAGATTTTGGTGTACCTGTGCGACATGCAATTCTGTCTACATACTCCATAAGTCACTGTCCCAAGACCCAAGTGGACAGGGGAGGCCGGTGAGTCTGTACCACAAATGGTAATCATACAGCAGAGGGTACTGCTGCCCAACGTGCAAAAGCCGCCGGCTGCAGGATGCTAGGCATGCGAACTCGGGCACAGCACGCCTCCTCTGCACCCCACTCCGTCCCAACTAGTGCAAAACAACCGTGCATGCATTGACTGCCGTCTGGCTTTCTCTCCAGGCATTTGGGGGTCTGCGATCTGCTACACGTAAGTGAGTATACGAAGGCCTTGCCGTGTCAGGATTTCCATTCCCACGTCCCCCCAAGTCCGACGCAGCACTTGCATCCTTGTCTCTGCCAGGTGGAGGCAGCACGTATTAAAATATCTATTCCCCCAAGGCCACATTTTGTTTACCTCTTTTTGTGAAAGCCACGTCAGCAAATGTGCTGCTGAGTCATGGGTGCAATGAATGCGCAGTGGTTCATGGAGTCGTTGAGTCGACTACATATTCACTTTAATGAATAAATATCTTTATTCCATTAATCGAATTAGGAAAGAAAATTTGTAGTCGCATGTGCAGTAATTACAACCACTTGTAATTTTGGCTTTTTCAAATTTTATGTATTTACGCAATTCGTAAAATAGCCCGGAATTCTGCTACGACTCCGGAGTCGTTGACCCCACTTCTGTCCGCCGTCTGAAATGCCCCCGTGGGCCCACATTGTCTGTTTCGACTCTCCAGTAGTCCCGTTTACTACCAAGTGGTTCCCGGAGTGGTCGCGGACATGCAGTCGAATCGGAAAAGACACGAATGCTTCTAGTGTCTCAGCCAATGTCAAAGATTGTGGAAGCCTTGTCTGCCGACTTGTTTCCCCTCTTTGTGGATCAAAATCCACATCCGCTCCTCTTGGCTCAGGAGCACGCGTTGCTGCTTGAGTGACAGCAGCTGCAGAGTCCACATACAATGGTCCTGCAAGTGCGGCTCCACACATAAAGCCCATACCAATATGGTCTTCCCTAGGCATAGGAGGTTGTGTATGTGGGGCTTGAACCTCAGGCCTTGGAGCTGGCGCAACATGAGTATTGGCCATGGTAGCAAGACGATGCTCTAGCTGGGCAAGCCTATCTACCATGCCTTGGTCATGACCTTGACTGTGACCCTGTGCTCCTTGGTTTTGGTTACGACCTCCACCACGACCTCTGCCTCCTCTGCCTCCTCTACCTCTCTGGACTACATTGCCTTGTCCTCGGCCACCATTGTTCCCTTGGAACTGGCCTGGCCGTAGCTCAGGATGCAAGTCATAACAATGGGTCTCTTTATGCCCATACTTGCCACAATGCCTACACTGTAGTTGTGTAGGCTGTGCCTGTGCCGGCCCTTTGCCTCTCTCCGGGCAATCTCTCTTAACATGGGGTCCTCCACAATCCCAACATGTCACTCCCGACTGTTGTTGGCCTGAGAATGAAGGAAGTGACCTCTGCAATTGAGATCCTCTCTGTCCTTCCTTGGGCTTCGCCTGAGCCCCTTTGTTGCCTTGAGCACGTTGGGGTAGTGGTTGTTCTTGGCTAGGAGCCCCACTTCGTTGTGTCTCCTTACCGAACCCCACCATGACCACTCGCTTCTCCACCATATTAAGCTATTTCCGCTCTGCCAGCAAAAACACGTTTGCTAAGGTGGGTTGGGCTACTTGTAGGAGAGTTACATCCAGCACCCTTCTCCTCAGCTCCTTGTCCAATATCCCATACCAGAATTGGACTGCTTGAGCTTCTGTAACCCCTTGGGTTACGTTTATCAAGCGCCTCATGCGCGTGTAAGCCTCCCTTAAACTCTCAGCAGGCTTTCGTTGGAACTCTTGCAAACTCCGCAATTTCTCTGTCTTTATCCCCTGGTAGTTTCTCCTTAACTCCTCGAAGAGCTCCACAACTGGGTTAAAGGCTGGCACGGGTGTTGGTGCTGCAGCAGGAGCTTGGGTGGACTTCCCAGCTCCTGTTCCACTTGACGTCCCACTGCTGCTTGTAGAAGCTGCCGGTGTAGCTGCCGGTGTCACCACTACCCTTGTGCCTCTAGTGATGGAGACATAGTCAGGTGACCAATACATCCGCCATTCCTCAATCTCCACCTCATGCCCCCGCCTAAACTCATGGTAGTCATCCATGGGCGGCCCCTCAAGGTGCTGAAATAGCCCCTTCCACGCCATAAAAGGCGTAAACAGTTGTGGATTACGGACTGCTAATCACACCAACTATCAAACTTTTGTATGAAGTCATCAAGCTCGATGGTGCTTACAGCTCCAGAGTACCTACGTGGCCCCTTGATAGCTCCATACATCTCCTCCATCGTGTCCCACAACAATGGCACGGAAATGACTTGCACCCTCGGCGAGAATCCTCTTGACTCCGAGTCTGAACCTTCCTCAGAAGACACTGAAGGTGAAGGTGGCCTAAACCGCACACCTCGTCTTGTATACCCACTAGTATCACTGGTGCTCGTACCGGCACTCTCCTCAGCAATTGGTGGCACCTCCGTGATGAAAACTCACAACCACACCTGTTGTAAACCTGTCTCTAATCCCCCTTTCCACAAGGTAACCGGGTAGAGAACCTGTTGCAGCTTATGGCTTAGACTACTAGGTTCGTAACATAAACCTGCATCTGCATCCACCGCAAACACTCCTATGGTCTGCTGGTCATCAACCCAGCCTCACCATAAGAGAAACAATGATGGTCTGACTGGTCATCACCCCAGCCTCACCACCGACAGCACGCTCTAGGATTGACCGGTGATCAAATCTGGACCAACCTCCTATGAAAACAAGCGCCCACACAAAGCTGACATGGCGCACAGTCAAGCATGCAAGTGTGGAGGGGATCCAAACACAAGAAAATCAAGACGGCAACTCCCCCACACCAAAAACACTCCACAGTGTCGTTCCTGCAATGACACCCCAGCCCAAACCCGGACTGACTCTTGCCTCCACCTACGGAAATGTTTTGGCCTACAGAGAGGGTGAAAGACTACAAGGAAGAGAGACTAAAGCAATTCCTAATCCCAGCATGCCCTCATCCCACTACCCTATCTCCACACTCTCTTGCTTGAACAATAGACAAGACTACCTTTCAAGGGTCTCTCAAATAACTCTCCAGGAGCCCTCAAGAATATGTCTCTCAAACAATCTCACTAAGGCTCCCAATCCTTGCATGATGGGACTCCAAAACAGTACACCAAGGCCCCAAGAGCCTGCCAAAACTTAGCCCTCGAGGTTCCCAATAGTCCCTCACACAAGTCGCCAAAGACTCCTCAAGCTCGCCAAATATTGGCCTCCAAGGACCCCAAACAGTCCTCCAAGGACTCACAATGGTCTTCCAAATAGTCCTGCAAAGACTCCCAATGGTCCTCTAAACAGTCCTCCAAGAACTCCCAATGGTCCCCCAATGGTCCTCCAAGGACCCCAAATAGTCCTCCAAGGACTCTTCCTATATCACCAAGTTCCCAATGGGTTCCCAATAAGTTCCCAATAGGTTCCCAAAGTTCTCTAAGAATATTCCCAAGAATATGCCATAGTATTCCCCTAGTATTCCCCTGGGCCTATACGTATTCCCTTTGTATTCCTCTTAGGAATAGCCATTTTCCCCTTGGAATAGCCATTTCCCTCTCATAGAGTAGTTCATTTCCCCTTAGGGTTTAGCCATTTCCCCCTAAGCTTTAGCCACTTCCCCCTCTATTTCCTTGAGGTTTAGCCTTACCAAGCTAGGGTTTGTGCTCCTTGGGGCTCTATGCTTAATCCCCTCAAGCATCCATGAATTCTACGGGGTACCAAGGCAAATTCCCTTGATCTTCTTCACCTTAAGCTACTCAAGTTTGTCTCCAACTCAACTAGCAATGCATTGGCCACACAACAAGCTCAATTTCTCATTGGAACTCAAAATCAAGCTTGTACCTCCTTTGGCAAGCCACCAAGCCTTGTCTCCTCTCAAGCCTTGGTCATTCAAGCTCCATTCACTTGCTAGCTCAAGAGCCACTCCTCTCAAGCTTGAAATTGCAAAGCTCAAGCCAAAAACATGCTCCACACATGCATCACCTCATACACAAAGGAATCAACTTGCTCCCTTTACCTTCTAGCTCTCCTCAAGCTTGAAATTGGAAGCCACACTTGGGAAGCATGCTCCACATAAGCATCACTTGCTTGATCAACCATCCACCATAAAACTTAAGCCAAATGGGAATGAATACATAAGCTTCACCTTCCCATTCCTTGTCTTGTCACATGC
Organism: Takakia lepidozioides; assembly: GCA_030704615.1. Classification (NCBI taxonomy): domain Eukaryota; kingdom Viridiplantae; phylum Streptophyta; class Takakiopsida; order Takakiales; family Takakiaceae; genus Takakia; species Takakia lepidozioides. The sequence goes on along the minus strand of CM060734.1, from coordinate 45,913,728 downwards.
TAATGTATGGTTGAAGTTGCTATACATGCCTTGAGCCACAATCTCTTTTCTTCATGAAGACCACCTCCAATGATCTCTCACATGTGCTCCAAGCTCTTCAATGCTCTAGGCTTGGTTTCACATCATCATGGATAGAATTTTCACCCATATGCTTCCCTTCAAACCTCTTGAGCTTCCTAATGCTCTCCAAGTGTTTGCCCTTGTTGTCTTCAAGCCCAAGCCTATGTAGCTCCTTGGCTTCTCTTCCACAACATCCACAATTGAGCTTGCTTAACCCTAGATTGATAGTGACATGAGTACTAACAATCATTTAGTTGCTCTCCACAAGCCATGGCACACACCATTGACTCCATAATGCATTGAAAAGATTCTCAAACCCTAGAAACCATGGTTCCACACACACAAGACTTCCCTCTTGCAATCATTGCAAATCTTGTGGCAACAAGCTCCTTCTTGAGCTCTCCAACACCTTGGTGTAACACCACAAGTACCTTTCTTTGCAAAGGCTTGTGATCTACAAGAGCTCCATCTTTGAGCTCTCTACCTCCTTAGGGCAAAACAATATCTCTCAAAGCCCTAACACCATAAGGATTTTCCTTTGCAATATATGCAACACCTTGCAACACAAGAGCTATCTTCCCAAGCTCTTCAACACACAAGTGCTAAACTAACCCTTACACTCCGCACTCACAAGCATAAGATCATCTTCTTGTAGTGATAATGAAAATGAACACAAGGGAAACACTCCACTCATGAATCCACTCAATCACATAAACTAAGTCAAGCCAATGGTACCTTTGCTAAGGGAATCCACCCTACAAAGCCCTCACCACACTCTTTCTCAATACCTAGAGCTATGGAGGTGGGAGAGGCTCATGGAGGCTCAACTACAAGAAGATGAGCCCTCCTCAACCCTCACAAGGGAAAACCCATCCCCATGTCCCAAGTGAGGTTTGACACCTCACTTGGCATGTGAGACCAAATGAAGTCCCAACACACAAAATACAAATATGAATATCCAAAATATCCTAGTTAACTAGAAGTAGGTAATTCTAGTTAACCATGACTAAAACCATGACAAGCTCCATGCTCGTCGTTGGGCCCTTCGCATCGGTGCCCCCACACCCCACCATTGGACACGTGGATGAGCCTGACGCGGGGCCACGTTGCCATCACGTTGATCTTCCCACGTAACACAGAGCTATGCTACTTGTAGGCTGGTCCTATCCCCAATTTTTTCACTTGTGCCGAGTTTACTCGACTTAACGGGTAGGCTCAAACTGCCCACCAAAGAGGCATGTGGGGATGGATCATAGGGTCAAACACGGTGGGATTTAATGGATAACTTTAATAATGATAGCCAGCGTTTTGTCTTATGACCACGTGGATGCCAGGGGAGCAATTCTCGCCATAGAGTGGTCGTATTGGTTAAAGGAAAATGTAAATATACATTCATTTATTCTTTGACCAGAAAATAAAAATGAAACACAATCATCTAACTAACTCTATATAGTTTATGATAGTGAGATCAACAGACTTAAACAAAATAATTTTAATTTGTTTTATGTGGAGACAATCAAATGATGCGGATCGGTAATGACAAATTCGTGCGTGGGGGCATCCCATCAAACGCACAAAAAACAAAATTTCTCGAGGTAGATCCGTGGTATATTGTGCGTCATGGAAACTGTGCCATCATGATCAATCAAGTTGTGCAGTGATTTATGATATTAGGGTGTAAACAGTGAGTAATGATTGCAATTCAACACCTATAAATAACAATCTTGATCTCTGTCTATGTAATATGCAATTTATTGTAGTACTTACTGTCTCATCCTTAGAGCATCTCCACGGTGAGCACGGCCCATCAAACGTTATGTATCCTGGTTACAGGGGCGACGGTATTTTTTACAATGATTGGTTGGATGACACTCCACGGTTGGGACGGTACGAGAGACACGGCAGAGATAGTCCCCGGGGGAGACCCGCCGCACGATCACAATCTGGGCGCGTTGACCGAGGACATCATATCGCATCAACTCCCAAACAACTCAAGTTTAATGTAGCATGGTTGGCAGGGTCCCGGTATAATTGGCAAAAGTGTCGAGCACGAGGCAAGATTAAGGTGGGGCCGGCAGCAAATCTGCCGGGCTGAGCCAACCGTGGAGCACTTTTTTGGACCCCACGCCGGTAGATTGTCGTTTTGGGGCAAGTGTCGTGGCACCGTGGAGATGCTCTTAGGAGGTTTGTATGTGGATTGAATGCGTTTATAGTCGTTGATCAAGTCTATATTATGACTGCTGATCTAAGATGAGAGTTATGTCTAGTTGGAGGAAGCCTGAGATGTATTCTACAGTGTCGGTCAACTGATCCATACTCACTCATGCTCTACATACTTGGGGCGTTTAGCTAGGTCGGGTTGCCTTGTGGATCCTTGGAGGTCACGAAGGAACAGATCTAATCAATGACAGGTTCTATATAGACTTCTTCAATCAGTTCACTGCAGATCAAGCTTTTGCACAAATGGACTACGAACGTGTTATTGAACTCATATCTTGCAACATGGAGTTTTGATTACGGCTTGTGTTCTCTTGGTATTGGCATCTGGTAAGTCGTTCTTGTTTAGACCGATACATTCTTTAGTCATGTGTGTGCCCAATAGATAATTTACCGCGTACAAAAGCATGTATGGCCGCATTGATGTACATTCTAGCCAAAAAAGTTAGTGTTAGTTACTACAAGAATATCGAAGATTACTAACATAAAAATCGGGGGTCCACCTCCACATGGACTTCAACATTCCCCATAAATCACTCCGTCATTTGATGAGGACTTAGTTAGGAGTTGAAAGAATGAATCTGCAAAGGAGGGAATGGACTGTAACATGTATTAGAGGGAAAACTATAAGTGATAGATAAATGACTCGCATGACAAAGGGTGAGGATATGGGAGATCGGTGAGATCTCTAAAGGGAAGAGAGACGGTGCACATATACAGCAAAAGTGAATCCATTGGAAATGCTCTCTCATGAATATAGTTACCTTATGAGGTCAAGTTTGAGCATTCGCATAGAAAATAATCTCTCGCATTTGAAATGGTGTGTCTGTGTGATAGGAGGTTGGCTGAAAGTTGCGAAGCATGTCAACAATTTGTGTGTATCTAGGAGATGGGCGCAACATGATCAAGAAATTTATTGCACCAAAATCCGCCCACTCAATCCTCCAAGTGCTCGGTGCAGGAAATGGGTACCTGAATGCATGGGATGAGAATAAAAAAGCATATGGTCCAGCCCTAATAGGGGAAGATATCCTAGGGCCTGGAAGATACTACGTCCACTTCAACAAAGGTACGATGACATTTGTGATCTTAAACTTTGCCCCGGGCCAAACTTGGAAATTGTTTTTTTCTACGTGAATTTCCTTCTTACTGAAATCCGTCAGTACCCAAGTGGGCATCTAGAACTCCAACATCCAAGTAATCATACTAGGTATTTATTAAACTTTGTTGTCTATCCGGTTTTTTCCATGCAGAATCATCAGGCATCAAGCTTTCTGATTACGAAGCTACAGTTATGGCGGCTGTTGATATCAAATGTACTAAAAGTTTGGTGAACAACAAGTATGCACATGAATGTGATGAAGAAGGAGATTTCATGCTATCTACGTTGTTCAAAAAAGACGAAGATGAAGTGAGAGTCAAGGAGAGTAAAAGGAAGTCGGACCCAAACAAAGTGTCGTTCTTCGCGTTGTTCTCGTTTGCAACCAAGTTGGATTTGGTGCTCATGTTTATTGGCACAATTGGAGCAGTGGGTAGGGGTGTGATGAGTCCTATTGTGTTCGTTATCTTTGGAAAGGTCTTTGGTTCTTTGAATGAACATGCAGATGATGAAAAAGGCACAGTGGCAACAGCCACCTTACAGGTACATCCGAGATGCCAAAGATAAATTGTATGAATCATGTTTCATGTGCATGGAATCAAGTGATATGTAGAGCCAAAAAGTATGCCAAAACCTGTGCCTGACATGGTCAAGAGCAGTGAATTTTAGAGTGAACCATTGAGTGCATCAGGCTGATGGGCCAAACTCAAAACTCTTTTAGAGGGAAATGCACACCTGAGCGCCGATGTTGTCAGCCCTTTGAACGTAAGTTTTGTTGATCAAGGCTTACTGCATTAACTCATAGATAGATAATTATGACTTTGAATATTGATTTTGTCACTTGTCACTGATAATGTGGTATGGTAACTGTGCAGATGGCATTAACATTGACTTATCTAGGTTGTGTGGGTCTTGTTACTCCATTTCTTGGTGAGTAAACTTCTAGGCTAAATCTTCTGAGAAAGATTAATTATCAGTGAAGAGAATGCATAGTTATATCGACAAAATCATGACAGTTCCATATAATTAAATGTTTTGTTGTTCAAGCTCCTCCATGATCTCATCGTTGGGCGCCAGCAGACAACAAGACCAACATAGTCATGAGAACTATGAGTAGACTAGCTATTAGCCAACATCTGGTTGTACTGGATTGCCAAACCAAATTTTAAACACTTGAATGACAACAATTTAGTTATCCAAGAGACCTAACAATTGGCGACTTTATAATTTTTTGCCCTTGAAATTTGGTGTTCGAAATTTCCTTGCAGTTTAAAATACTGGCGGATATGTAAAAGTCCTAGAAAACTCATTAGAGTTTTACTGTTCCAATGATGCAGAGGTTGCTTGTTGGATGCACACTAGCGAACGACAATGTGCCCGGCTACGCTCAAAGTTTCTTTCGGCAGTTTTAAAACAGGAAGTTGGATACTTTGATACAGGTGCCAACACAACCGAAATCCTAGGGAACATCACCACTGATATCAACTTGGTGCAAGAAGCCATTGGAGAGAAGGTACATTCTCTAGTACCCTACCATGGCCATTACTCTCGGGTCTAGCCCATGCATTACTTTATAACCCATTGATTACTTATAATGGGCCTTTGGGTCATTGGGAAAATTACGGCCACCAAGTTGCCCAAACTACGGCCGCGTCAGCGAAAATAGAATCCCGCTGATGAAGGAGGAAGCCTTGTGCCTAAGCAACCGTAACTTATGGTATCACTTCACCCCCGAAAGCCTCTCGCGGGATTCACTTTGAGATGTAACACGTCACCTGCAAACAAATGTATGTACTAGAAAGAGACCTTTAAAGCCATTTAATTACAAAAATACAAATACTGAAGGGGGTTACTTTTTCAGTGAATCATAACTTACAAAACGGGTATGTTTATGATAGTCGCATGTCTGGTTTTAAATTTACTCCATTGTAAGACTTAAAACTAACATTATTTGTTTCTTTATATCACGTTATAAACTAAACTAATATGATACTTTACATAAGGGTGTATCTTAACAACCTACTTTTTACAATATTACATACTTCAATTATTTAAGTTTTAAGACGATACATACATATATAGATATATATATAACATTTTTAAATTTGTAAAAGTTACGTTATATGGAATTTTTAAAATACCCAATGTTCGCAGGTGGTATATGACATTTACAAAGCCTTGACCCCCAAGGAAAGCCTTCGTCATTGGAATTGGAAGGTGGACATTTTCTAACTTGGCAACTCGGTTACCCAACCCTTCCCAAGGACTCCCAAGTACCCACACATTAACATTACATAAGTAGTTATCGTTGACCTAGCTACACCCCTTTTATAGCTGGGTTGGCCATAATTGGTGATATCCAACATACATGTATGTGGTTTTGAACCCATGACCGCTCGATGTCATATCGGACATTGATCAACACAAAAGAGTTTTATGTTCCAAGATTGTGATATTGGACATCATGACAAGAATCGAAGAGATCTTATTGCCGCATAGTTTTATAAAAAGACCCAAGTGGGGTCACTGTACAAATGGGTAAAATTGTCCCCAAGATGAGAAAGAAAATCTCATAGAGCTAGATACATTGACAAAAAGAAATCAAACTACCGATGTACGCATACGACGTTGTTTGTTTAACTTAGCCTTGTGGCTATAGACCCCGCGCCCAGTCTGGGTGGAGCAAGAATCTCAAGAGAATTTGGAGAGCAAGAATCATGACAAAAATCTGAACTAGAAAAATATTGATATACATGATAGTTCATATATGATCTTATTGACGTTCCATCTTCTCTTGATGCAAATGGGACACTTCATTTGCCAACTTGCTGCATTTATTCTCACAGTTTGTATTGGCTTCTACTACTGTTGGCAAGTTACACTGGTCAATCTATCCATTGTTCCTCTCCTTATCGGATCGAGCGCTATCTATGGCCGAATCGTTATGAATATGAGCAAGAAAACTTTTGCAGCCTATGCTGATGCTGGGGGCATTGCTAAGCAGGTATGATTGAAATATAGTTATAAGTTAGCTGATAGCTAGTATAATGTTGGAAATCTCTTTCACATCTTGTGGTCACTGACTTCACTGAAACTAGTCTACCTGGATTGCAGAACACATATTTTCATTTTGTTGGATTTTGAGGGCCTCAAAATAATTTGTATCGATTAGAAGCATGTTATACTTTGAGATGGATATATATAGCTGATCTTTGAGTGACTAGTTCCATCCCATCTTTTGAACAAGATAACAAGTACAAATTTATCATGGGATTGACAGACCTTATCCCAAATACGCACTGTGTATTCATATGTCGGGGAGATGAAGGCGATGACCAGTTTCTCAACTGCTCTTTCCAGTACCCTTCAAATTGAGAAAAAGGCTGGACTGGCAAAAGGGTTGGGCTTGGGTTTCATCTTGGGTGTGACAAACTGCTCTTGGGGTTTGCTATACTGGTTTGGGGGGCGTATGATCAGAGGTGGTCGCAATGGCACCGGCAACGTTCTAGTCTGTATCCTCAGTGTCAGCTATGGTGGCTTGTGAGTAACATGTAACCAAGTATATCCTGCTTCCAATTTGCGTAATTAAATGCAATATGGTATTAAGTAACTTGAGAGATGGCATGTCATAACAAATACATAAGATCATGTGCATAATTCCTTGAAACTTCAAATATTATGTTCTTCTCAATCCTCAATGCAGACCAAACACGGACTCATGTGAGAGCATAGTAACTTTTCAGGAATTTTCATATGTCAAAAGGAGCGTGTGCGCATACATGTATCTTCACAAGTATGGTTACAACTCGCACTTCTTAAGTACAAAAGCTAGATAATTAGACTGATTTGCTATGTTGCATCATGTACAGGTCATTGGTACTCGCAGCACCAGACTTGCAGGCATTTAGGATCGCCAGACTTGCATTTTGTAAAGTCTTGAAGATCATTAAACGGAAACCGAGCATTATCTCAGAACAAGACGCAATTACATTGAAGGCGGTTGATGGAAGAATTCAGTTTCGAAATGTGCACTTCGCATACCCTGCTCGTCCGGATGCACCTATCTTCAAAGGCTTCTCATTGGAGGTTCCTACAGGCAAATCCCTTGCACTTGTTGGGAGCAGTGGATCTGGAAAGAGCACTGTGCTCTCATTGGTTGAACGCTTCTATGATCCCGTCAAAGGTGTGTAGTGATCGGAAGGTCCATATTATTTACGTAATTAATGTTGTCTTGAGGTAAACACAAGTTGAATACATAAGACGATTTGAATTGCGTATAACACCTCCACCTTCACGTCAATCTACTTACGTGAATCTAGAGTTGTATTTTAAGTCTTCTTCCCAACTTTAGTTATACCCATTGGACTTAACAATGCGGATTACAATCCATGTGCAGGAGAGATATTGGTAGATGGATATAACATCAAAAGGTTGGACTTGAAGTGGCTACGTAGCCAGATCGGCTTTGTAGGACAGGAACCTGCGTTGTTTGCTACCAGCATCAGAGAGAACATTATGTATGGAAAAGCTAATGCAAGCCTTGAAGAAGCTGAGATGGCTACAAAAGTTGCCAATGCACATGATTTCATTATGCAGCTACCCGACAAGTATGACACACAGGTACAAATTACTTGGCTCGCAGGCAATGTAAATCTTCCATCTAGAGTCGACTGAACTATCATTTCTTTAAGTTTGAGAACAAAAAATTTGTTCCATGTTTGAAAGAGGGGTTTAACCCTGAGATCATCCAGTGATAAAATCCACTAATTACATACTTGATTTTGTGAGTAAATCCACAAAATGACCTGAACAAATGTAGGTTGGAGAGAGGGGAACTCAACTCTCAGGAGGGCAAAAGCAACGTGTGGCCATTGCCAGGGCTTTACTGAAAAATCCAGCCATCCTACTTCTAGATGAAGCCACTAGTGCCCTTGATGCGCAGTCGGAGCATATCGTTCAAGGGGCACTCGACGGATTGATGCTTGGCCGCACTACCATTATTATTGCCCACCGCCTCTCCACTATTCGCCATGCAAATACTATAGCAGTGGTGGACAAAGGCCAGATCGTGGAATCGGGGACACATGTAGAGCTCATGGCACAAGAAGCAGGTAGTAGCATGTACATTAGTATGATTCGCTTGCAAGGAGAGGACAAGGCCCCTGACCATATTCCATCCATCAGTACCCAAGATTCCAGGTAAATTGATTGGCCAAGCTAGTCTGCCTTACAAATATTTTTCAAATGCTTTAATACTGTTTTCTACAGTACTAACCTTTTCACTTTTCGATCGATAGGCTATTCTATCTATATCCTTGTCTCCATTTTCAGGACATGGACATCAAGTTTTTCTTTATTACTCTTGTTTACATCATGGTATCTAGTATCCTTCTATGTGAAGATGGTGCACATGAAAGTCGAACATGCAATGGGCCGGTTTTCCTATTTTGGGCTCCAGTACATGCGTGACGATTGTTCCTGATATGCATGCAGAGGACTGAATCAACAAAAATTTATCTCCCAACCCAAGTATCAATCTAGTTCTGTCGCAAGTTCTCCTATCCCAGACTCACCTTCACCATACATATACGGTATGAGTTTCTCATCAACAGTCATGGGCACAACATGGTCACCGGCTCATGTGCTGGGATCTCTTGCATATATAGACAACATCTTCCTCTCGGAAGAAATCTATCCTGGTACTTCAAGCCCCATGGTTTTTGGAGAAGAGTATAAGCCAAACAGTGCGGACATGGCCGCGGCTCGTCAAATCTCCACGAGCAAACTTATGTACACAGAGCCAACACCATTGACAACAACTTCGCCACTTCTCCGCATATTGAGATTAAGTTTACGTTATTGGCCACAAGGTTTGTTTGGTGTCATGGGGGCAATATTGACTGGCGGTGCCAGACCACTGTACTCATACTTTATGATAAGAATTGCAGTTGCATATGCCAAACCAACAACTATGAACAAGATAGTCAACCAATTCTCGCTGGGTTATGTGTGTATTGGGATTGCAGTCATATTAACAAGTACAGTGCAGCACTATTTTTTGGGAATCATTGGCCAGAAAGTTACCAAGAGTGTGCGTGAGAAGATTTTCTTAGGTAAGACTTCGGAACTTCATGACACATTTGAGTACATGTCATGTAAAGTTTTTTTTCAAGAGCTCTAGAATATCGAGTTTCCCTATACAATGTTTCTCTGCATTGCAATGTAACTTGGAGTCAATAGATATAGATATTGAAGGGATTCATGTCTGTACGCATTCATATTGACTGGGCTGTGACACATGCATGACTAGTGGTTACGCGCAATGAGGTGGGGTGGTTTGATAGAGACGAGAACACCACTGTTGCCATCACCTCACGTCTGGCATCCGATGCGGCGCTCATCAAAACAGTCCTTAGCGACCGTCTCGCATCAATTATTCAAGAGATGTCATCTTTAATTGTTGCACTTGCTCTCAGTTTGATTACAGCATGGCGAGTCGCACTAGTCACTTGTGCCATAATGCCTCTTTATCTTCTTGGAGGTTTTGGACAGGTACGTATTCTTCTTGAACAAGATTATATATATGAACCTTAGACCTGAGGGAACTGTGTCGGGGCAGTTGCAGGGTTGAGTGGACCAAAAACGGCCATGAAAGTCCATGACCAAAAAAACAAAAGTTAAGGATACTATCCAAAATATATATTTTAGTGATAGATAATGGTATATTGAACATATTTAGTAAAGAGTCCCACCCCAAATATTAAAGATATAATTTATTAAATACTTAATTTTTTTTATTTAAAGAAATCATGAAAAACTAAAAATTAGATTTTACAAAAAAAAAAAATCAATATGCCACCTAGCCATTGAAGATTATAGGTTTTTATACCTCTAGAAAAAAATTGACACCCAAAATCCAAAAAACAAGATGAGCTATCGACTTTTCAAAAAACGTCTATTTTGTTTTACATATATTAGTCCATATGAGTCAAATGACAAATGATTTTGCCACTTTAAATCCATACCTATGATGTAGACCAAAATGGCCACCTTATATCCAAATTTCAGTGGAATTCACCAATGGCACATATGAGAACTTGAGTCCATTGTAATTCCATTCACTGTGGTAATAGTCCACAATGACGGTATTCAAAAGTCCATAGCAGAGTCATTTCTTATCGGATTCATGATTGGAGAAGTGCTGTGGGTGCGTATTGAAGCTAGGAATCCAATGACATATATATTTTCTGGTTTTAATGAGTTAATTCAAATTCAATTGATGACACCATCAATTGCAGTCATCTAAAACTGTGCCGGTAACGTCCATTTTGGTCCAGTCAACCCTGCATTTACCTGCCGGATCTTCTTTGAATTATGTGATTAAGTTCATACTCTATACCTCCTCAGGTTCACCTATAAACTGCAATATTATTTTCCATCATCCATTTTTGAGATCAGTTATGCAGCGACCAGTTATCAACACAAGTTTTATGTGGCGATCAAACAGCTTGTGTGTATGTATATTAAGTGGATCATCAACACCTTCGAACAATGGAGCAACACAACCCTTATTAACATTATCTTGTTTCGTCATTGTAGATGACCAGAGCAATTGGGTATGCCCAAGAGCAAAGAAATGCCCAGGAAGAAGCTATCACAGTGGCATCAGAAGCTGTTACCAACATTCGCACTGTTGCCTCGTATGTCGCTGAGGATCGGATCCTTGCAACTCTAAGTGCCAAATTGGAAGAGCCCCTACGCAAGAGCAAAATTGGAAGTATGAGGAATGGGGCAATGTTTGCTGTTACAGTGTTTGCTGTAAATATTGCTGGTGCGATAGGCTGTTGGTTCGTGGCAATTTCCATCAGACGCAATTACTCTGATTTCTTGCACAGCTTTAGAGCTTTCTACGTGCTTATGAATACCTCCGTCTCTCTCACTGAGTTGGTCACCCTTATCCCTGCTTTGGTGAGAGTTGGGCAAGGTCTGAAGGCTGTGTTTGCACTCGTCGACCGTAACACAGAGATGGACCCAGATAGTGTGTATTCTGACAAGCTAGACTACATTGAAGGTCGTATTGAGTTTCGAAATGTCGACTTCCGATATCCATCCAGGCCAAAGGTGATGGTTCTCCAAAAATTCAATCTGACAGTTTAGCCTGGAAAAACTGTTGCCCTAGTGGGTGTCAGCGGCTCTGGAAAGTCGTCAATAATTGCACTTATAGAGAGGTTTTATGATCCTTCCTTTGGTACTGTCTCCATCGATAGGAGAGATTTGAAAAGCTTTAACCTTAGATGGTTGAGGAAGCACATAGGTCTTGTCCAGCAGGAGCCAATACTTTTTGCAACAAGCATCGGTGAAAATATCATCTATGGGAATGAGCAAGTATCAGAAAGCGAAATGATCGACGCCGCCAAATCAGCAAATGCACATAGTTTCATAGTTTCCAAGTTAGGGCTATAATGTCTAAAGTTGTAAGTGATTCTCATTCTGTGTGTTCGGATGTTTGGGGATCACACATAGGTGGGTGAACGCGGCGTGCAGCTCTCAGGCGGCCAGAAACAACGGATTGCCATTGCACGAGCTATTCTCAAGAATCCCCCCATTTTGTTGCTTGATGAAGCCACAAGTGCACTTGATGCGGAGTCAGAACACATAGTGCAAGAGGCACTGGACCGCCTCGTGATGGGCAGCAAACGCACCACTGTGGGCGTCGCTCACCGCCTGTGCACAGTCAGGTCCGCCAACACAATCGTAGTTATTGAAAAGGGGCACATTGTAGAGCAAGGCACCCACACGGCTCTAATGCAACGTAGAAATGGGTCGTACGCTCATTTGGTGAAAATGCAGCAGTGCTCTAATCCTTCTTCTCGCTGATCCTTCCCATCTCCATCTCGATATACTCGAGTTTGATGATGCGAACATGGCATCAAATAGGTTTCATATGACTCGGATACATGGCCAAACATGCATTACATAATTTAAATTTGGTCATTAATTAGTTCATTTTGGCCTGCCTTTATCGATTGCTACTACCACTTCATAAAAGAAGTTAACATTGTACTCATTACAATAAAGTGAAATTCATATCGTACCACGTATAAAAAGGACGTAGCGGGATTTGAGCCCGCAACCATTGGGGTAACAAAAAGTGTACTATCCAATAAAAGCTCAAAAGGTTCAAAAAGTTCAAAATAGTTCAAAATGGATTTATGGTTGCGGGGTTGTGCTGAGCGATGAGTCTTGGACTTGGTTGTTTTTTCTTTGTTTGTGTTGTGGGATGATTTGTAGGTGCATAGCTAGGGTCCGAGATGAAAGCTTTGGAGATCACGTGTGCTCAAGCGATGCGGGGAGGGTTGAAGCTCAACGAGCTTTGGAGACATGCGCGCAATCGATGCGGGAGGGTTAAAGCTCGACAACTTCCTAGTTTTTTCATACGGCCTTCAACAACGTCATTTCCTCCCTCATCTCTACCCCATCTTTCTTTCACATTGTCTACTTCTTCTTAGTCCACGCCAAACGTTCTTCAACTCTCCATCAATCTCGCTCCCACCCTCATAATTTCATGTTTTTGCTGCAGTAGGTCGCTCCGGCACTGGGTTTTCTGTTGCCGGTTTTTTAGGGGCACCATTGTCAGAAAGTTGTATTCTAGGGCTCAGCCGTTTATATATTCATGAAGGGAAAAGAGGTCCATGGTGACATCGTCAAGGCTGGAATAATATCAGATGTCATTCTGAACAATATTCTTGTTGCTATGTGTAGGGGCATTAAAAAACGTGCTGATTGTTTTTAGAGTGTTTTTGAGCGAGGAGAGCCGAATTGTACGTAGACAGTGTAGAATCAGGACCATTTGTTACAGAAACGACGAAACATTGACACAACTACTGGTATAGCCCGCAAATGGAAGAGTCTGCAACGTCCATGAAGCCAAAGCGCTCAGGAGTTTATAAGACTAGGTACCTACAAGGAGCAGTAGTTGAAGGCAAGCGATTTCCAGTTGTCCGTTCGAACATCTAGGGGCCGATTATATGACTGCAGACAACGGTCTTCCTGTTCCTCACCTCGACATCAGATTGCTATTCAAAGCAAAGGCAAGCAAGGAGTGCTTGGCCTTAAGAAAAAAACGCCCGATGGGCTATGCTTTAAACGACACGGTTGACAACAGTCTCGTAATGTGGAAAGTAGAAATTTTCACGTTGCTCCAATGCAATTTCATGAGGACGCTGGAGGCGTGGAGCACACATGCTCATGGTTACGATTTTATTTTCATGCTCGAATACGTCACTGATAGGGATCAAGCATGGGTTCCCATGAGTTTTGGTTCATTCATTCAAACAGACACTACAGTGCGAAAAGCAGCAAACTACCGGCAGTGTATTCTTTTTTGCAGGAGGACAATCAAGTTTTTAAGTGTAAAATCAATTCAAGAAGCTTCAAGATGTTTTGGTCTTCTATCAAAAATCCTAAAGAGATTTTATCCAGCAGTGCGGTTGACTGGGATTTTGTTGTGCAAAGTACCTTCAGCGAACAGAACGAAGCCGGAATCAAGCGCTGTTTGGGGAGGGTTTTTTTGTGTGTGGTTAAAAATGATACAAGATGATGTGGAAGAAATTTCAGCCCCAAGTGTCGATTTGTTCACAACCAAAACATATGTTACGCGAGAAAAACTTTGTTTTCACGTCGTTTTGCGACTTGTTGATTTTCCATGGTTGATGGTGAAATCACATGGACCTGAAGTTTGGTGGGTATTTCAAGCCTACCCCAAGGGAATTTGTGGCCAAGTTTCAAGATTTTTGGAGAGGATTTGCAACAAATCATCATTTATGAAGTTTTCGAGCGCCCGTGGTCACAAAAAATTCAATTGAAGTGGATTTTTGGGCCCAAAAGAGATAAGAGCGCCTTGGGACAGCTGATTGGATGAAATATGACACCTACCAACCAATAAGTGTTGAAATTGTTTCTCATCCAAGGATTTTGGATATTCCATCTAATCTTTTTTTTTAGTTTTTCTAGAAGTAGCTTAGGAGGTGAGCTTGCTCACCACTTCACTTCTAGTTTTTTCTTGCTAGGTTTCTTGTTAGTTAGTTGCTTAGAAGAGCTTGCTTGAGAGCAAGGTTTTGCTTTATGCAACTTGTTTTGTGAAGTCCTAGCTAGTTTGCTTCTGAGCTTAAAGCTTAGCCTAGATGTTTTAGGCAAGCTTGGAGAAAGCAACTAGTGCAACTTAGGAAGACTAGGGATACCATAGGTCTTAAGTTGTAGGCCAAATGTCATTTATGCTTTGAAAATGAGAGATCTTCCCTAAAAAGAGGAGTGTGGTTCAACTTAAGAGAGTGGCGAGCCCCTACAGAGAGAAGAGGAGGTAGAAAGCAACAACCCCATCGGAGAGGTAAGCTTCTATCCATTCCCCTAGGTTTTGGTAGTATTCTTAGCCAAGTGAAGACACCCTAGAGTGGAGAAAGGGTTTCTTGATCATTGTTCAAAGTTTTGCTTTGTTATTTTGTGTTTTGTTGTTGGAAGTCCGTTGTACTAACCTTAGCTTGGTCCTACTAATAAGAGAGTGGTGGGAGCTCGGGAAAGAGATGAAGACTAACTCTCCTTAGTAGCCAAGAGGCCCAATGAGTTGTCATTTTGTTCTATGTTTTGCTTTTTGTTTTAAGAATGGAAAGATCTAACCCTAGAGTGCTAGCCATGCAGTGGAGTAGCTCTACGATGGGTGTGGGTTCTCTTTGTGTTGGCCACTAGGCCCTTTTGTGTTGTTAAAGTTGATGAACCACTAACCCTTGACTTCCAAGACTAACCATGCAAGGGTTAGCCAAGCATGAAGTCAATAGAAGTGTTAGTTTTGTTATTTGAAAAGTGGAGCCTAGAGCAACTAGGTCAATCACTTCTTTGTCCTCTCCACTAGGCCCTATTCCCCCCATGAAGGAGAGACGAAACAAGAGAGGTTAGGGAGGAGGAATCTTTTTTTCAAAGTATATTTTTTCTGCTACCATGTCGATGGAAATCTAAAAACCAACCCAACCCAATTTTCAAATCTTATTAAGTTTAGGCCCGATAGCCCATAGAAAGCTTGAGGGACCTTATTCTTGAAGAAGCTAATATATTTTTTGACTAACCACAAGGGTTAGTACAACCCAAAGGTTTTGGCATGTTATGGGGGATGTGGTTGTTCATTTTCAGGCTTGATGGAATTAATTTGGCCATGATGATGAGCCATAATGCCCAAGGCAATAGCCAGCCTTGGCTATTGTGAAATACTTAAGCACGAACCACGAGAAGGGGCTGTTGACCGGTGCCAAGCCCGCGCGACTGTCGGGCTGTGCAGCAACTGAAAAAACGTGGGGGAAACGTGGGGGACGGGTCTCGCACCAAAATCCAGCGGTCCAAGGTTGGGACCGGGGGGGGGAAGCTATTATGTGAGCAGATCCCGCGAGCAGAAAATTCCGCGAGGAGAAATCTGCTCATGCTTCAGGATCTGCCCACCTATAACCGCGGACGCCTACTCGACTTAGAAGACCTATTACTACGCATTACAAGCTCGGTTATGGATATTGCTTGGATGAATGATGGATGAATGGCGGATGAATGTCTGTACGACGAATGAGAGGCGGATGAATGAAATAAATGAAAGAATAGATAGTTGTTTGTAGTGGTAGCTCCCCAATCCCATGTGCTCCGAAATATATGAAACTATGCTTGTCTTGCTTGAAAATCAATTATGAAAGTGCAGTGTATATTACCAACAATGAGTCCACATTGCGTTGTTGATTGAGAAGGACTATTTGTCATTTTCCCAGGTATCCAAGGTTGAGAAAGAGGCTCACATGCAATTATAAAGAAGGCATAAAGGTGAACTCGTGGTTTTTAAGCAAACCCTTCAAAAGAAATGATTCATTCGGACAAAGAAGATCCACTGCTACAGGAGGTAGTGTTCAAAATGAAGGCAGAACTGTCTACAAAGACGCTAGCCCTGCTCTGCTGAAAACCATGTCTGTCGTGAAGCAGAGAAGGGGGAGATGCCAGTGGACTATACTCCGTAGCCGCAGCCTCCGCATAAGATGACAAATGAAAATATGCTGGAGGACTTGAGAAAAAATCCGGGTTGGCAAAGAACGGTAGAAACCGGGGCGTCCTGGGACTCCTGCAATCACACAACAATGAGTAAACTTCATAAATACTCTGTATGCCAAACTTCTGCACCAAAAAAGAACACCAAAAGGATGCGTCCTGGGGTCTATGAGGTGCCACAATAGAACATGCACTTACTCACATGAAAAATCCGAATCCACATCCAGAGCATCCGGCTCTTGCAGATCCTGCTCCTCCACAATCTTCTCAGTCTGGGTCGTTCATGCGAGGATCCCTCAGACAGTGGAGCGATGACCCGAGAGTAAAGCTCCTCGTCCCCCTCAAACCCAAAAAGATGTCTTCCTACACACTTGTAGGCATGGAACGAAGCTCCTGCAGGGTACCGAATGCATGCACGAAACCATGTCACAAGCAAAAACATGAGAGGAACATGTACAACTAAGAATTGAGAAGTGTTTCGGCATGCACCTGTGCCCATGGAGAGGTCAACCACTTTGCCACCATGCCGGCTGCATATCTCAATGAAGGTTTGCATGAATACGGACGACTTCTCCCGGGCACCTCTCCATGGAATGCCTCCAGCCTTTTTCAAAGTCTGAGACGCATCCACATAGTTCTGAACAACATCGGATTCCACTGGGTCGCATTCTGGGTCTATGTGCAGACCTCCTTCCCAAATGTTGAAATGCCCAACATAATCCGGAGTGTTGGCAGGCCGAATTCAAGATAGGCAAATCGCCTTGAACACATGGGTCTACACCAGCACCAAGGGAAATGTGTCAGCAACTATGGGTAGTCTACGACCACACGACCGAAGACAATGAAAGTCACAGGAAATACCTTTTGCCCTGGAAACTCCCCCTTCGATAGAGGCAGGGTATTAACACATGTCCATATTTTGTTGATTTGGAACCCCGACAACTTCATGTAGCTATGAAGAATCCAGTGGGATGCCATGTCGTCAGATTGAAATATCAGAGGCCCCCTGCGTCAGAGAGGAACTTGTTGCAGAAAGAGAATGCCCACTGCCAATACAGAGGGTTATGAGCATTCCACTTTGGAGTCACAGCAGGGGGAATAATATCAAGCACATGTTGCCCATCTAGGATGTCAAGGATCACAAGGTCAGTGGCGTAGGGCTGCTGGACACCATTCACCCAGCATGGATTCTTGGTCACCTGTCAAAAGCAAATGCAAATGAATCAAATTGGGTTGTTGGTGTTCATTCAGGGAACTAGCAATGCAAAGACCTGGTGGATTAAGATGGCGTTGACGACATCTTAATCCACCACATCCGCACACCCCACAATGTCATGAAATGGGAAACAAACTTGAAAGATGCATGGGCCTTACCAGGGTGAGAAAAGAGCAGAGATGGTCCCATGCAAGAGATTTGACCCATGTGAATGTGGACTTCCGGGACTCCATCATATGCAGGAAGATGACGTTTGACATTTTTCGCTGGAAGTGTGGACCCACTACTCTGGAGACACACAGGCGGGCTTTGCAAGGGCGTTTCCTTGCCCTGTGGGTAGTCCTTTCATCACCTGGGAGGGAATTTGTTGGCCCTTTGTACGCACATTGCGATCATCTGCCTGTGGGCGATCAAGAACTGCCCCACCAGTCCCTGTAGGGCCTGGCCCAACATCAACACTAGCCGCAGCACCGACAAACCCACCCGCCTTCGTAGTCCGTTTCCCTTTATTTTTCTTCTTCCCACCTGCGGGGGTGGCCGTTTTTGCTGGCTCCTTCTTCCTCAGCTGCGCAAGGAACCTAGCCTGCAACTCTTCATCTGTCTGAGGTGCCAAGGCATCTACATTCTCATTCTGATTCCTCAAGACGTTCTCCTCCCACGGACTGGATTGCCGAGGCAGTCGAGGTACCACCCGCAGTCGTGGTAATGAGCCCGACCCTAGTCCTTCACAATTCCCGCTGTGTACATTGTGGTGTCGTCGTCTGGGTTCGCCCATCCACGAATGAAGTCCGGATCATCACTGAGAGCCTTCTCTGGATAAGAACGAAGTGAAAGTACCTGCATCCACACAAGTGAACCTCCTCAGAGCATATCCCCCAACACACCACAAGTACTTATGTGTGCTCTGCAGATTTTCAGACTGTAGATTAAGATGTCGTTGACGATATCTTAAACTGCAGGAAGTTCAACAAAAAATGAAGAGCTGCAGAAGAACACGAAGCAAACATGTTCATACCACCTGTTTCCCAGAGCCCAAAGGGCACCCATTTAAGGTGTCGTCAACACCACCTTAAATCAACCCCCTCCCAACATGGAATTTTACGTTCAGTGTCGGAAAATGGCTTGTTGGACTAAAAAGAATGCTTGTTTTAAGATGTCGATATCTTAAACTGCAGGAAGGTCAACAAAAAATGAAGACTTGCAGAAGAACACGAAACAGACATGTTCAACAAACCCGTTTCCAAGAGCCAAAATGGCACCATTTAAGGTGTCGTCAACGCCACCTAAAATCGACCCCCTTCATACATGGAATTCTAGGTTTAGTGTCGAAAAATTACTTGCTGGACTATAGACAATGTCTTTTTTAAGATGTCGTCAATGACACCATCACCATAGTAGTCAGTACATGTAGAGAACTCGTTTCATTGCCTGCTCGCTGTTATACTGATGGTCGAAGTCCTGGGAGCGGAGAATGCCTCCATCCTTCTCGAACTCACGGAAAAAAATACTTCTAGAGTTCTCTTCTCCATTTCCGAACGTATGATTGGAACTTGATGCGGGGAGTGGTCATTGTGATCTTGTAGTCCAGTAGTGATTTCTCAAAAGTATCAATTGCCCGCTTCTCCAACTGCAAAACCATCCGCTAAATTTTGAGTTATTCAACAGAAGAAACCATGTACTCATTGCTTACTAGTGCGAATGTATATAGAGTCTCACCCGGCTCCAGAAGGTCGCTTTGTGCAACCAAGTGTTGAATGCGTGGTCGCTCACATGTGTCACCACCCCAGTCTCAACGTCCTTCATTGGTTTGGGGAAATTGTTTGTATCCCGGATGATTGGATCCGAGTTCCAGATTTCCAGCCACCTCACATTCTGAGCAGGGTCAACCATGCAAATGGAAAGGCGGTGGAGCTTTTCCTGTGTCATCTCTGGCTTAGTGGGCTTGTTCCAGTGGATCCGAGCCTGCTCCAAAAACCCCTTTCCCAGTCCAGGGTCAGCGATTCTAATGTGTTTGTCAAACGCGCTCTTGAGGTTCTTCTTGCAGGTATCCATGTCCGCCTTCATTTTATTAAGGGGCTAGGGGGTGTTTTTGACCTAGGGGGGTGTTTTGACCTATAAGGCCATTTTCCTATGGTTTCCTTACCATGAGAAGGGTTTTTGGGCAATGAGAAGGGGTTAGTGAATTATCTAGAGGCCAAGCCTTAGGTCATTGGAAAGCTTAGATAAGTTCCTACCTAATGCATATTTTTCTAGAATTAGTGAATTTCCAGCCTAAGTAATTAGTTTTTTTTTTTAATAAGAGAAACCTGGGAGCGACAGCCCACAATATTTATTTCTATTTCCTAATTAGAAGAGCTTACCTAGAATAGTATTTTATCCATTTTCTTTATTGAACTCTATTTCTAGAAAAGAGCCAGGAGCCCTAGAAATTAATGGAAAATTGGGATATTGTCCGGTTATGAGCTTTTCTTCTAGGCTAGGGTGTGCTCTCCCCTCCGGACAGCGGGAACGTAGGCGACCCTTTTGCACACACGTGCAATCCGGGGAAGCGTGTTTGTGAAGCAACCCCGACCTGAGCGGCTTGCCTTTAACGCTTTGCAAAGTCTTCCGGAAGCAGTCACTCCAAGCGGAGAGGACCTCCCGAGAAACTGACAGGCTCCGGGGTGAAGCCGTGATAACGCGAATAAAAAAAGTCTCGGAAGACATTTAGTTAGGAGTAGATTCCGTAGGTCATACAAATAGTTTGCCTTGCAAGCGTGGGAGATGGACCCCGCGTTTCACTAGTAGTTTAGATAGCGGGAGGAGTTCCCTCCATCGACCGCTGACCCTCCGCCAAGACTAGCAACACATCTCACGGGTGGGCGGTTCTTGAGCTTAACCCATCTCGTCGCCGGACTCCAGGCCCCGGATTGATGTCGTCTTTCTCCCCTTCGCGATTGCGCGCGCGGCGAGGCTCGTTAATATGTATGTCGAATGTGGGAGCACTGTGGATGTAAAGGAAATATTTGATATGGGGGATATGGGGGATGGTTTATGGGGGATGGAGGCTTTGGAGACCTGTGAGCAAATGCACAGCAGCAGGGGGTGAAGCCAAAACCGGGTCACATTCATTTATGTTGTGCTTAGATGCCCTATCTTCATGCCAATTTCTCCAATTTGGGTATGCTATGGCCTGGTGGATTTGTAGCAAGTAGGGGCATGAAGATATGCTAGCCTCTAGAGCCATAAAGATTTTCAAGGGGTTGTGGTCTAGCCCCCAGCAGAGCTGCACTTGTTGTTCAAGTTTTCGGATGTTCAGCTACTTTGATGGGCCTATATTCTTGTCAATTCCTCCATTTGTGGTGTGCTATGGCTTGGCACATTATTAACAACTAGTGTGATCAACATATGGTGGCCTCCAGAGCTTTGGATTTCTTTTAAGGGGTTGTGGTCTGGCCCCCAGCAGGTCTACACTTGTTGTTCAAGTTTCTAGACGTTCAGCTACTCAGGTGGGCCTATTTCCTTGCCAATTGCTCCAATTGTGGTATGCTACGGCTTGGAGCATTTCTCAAAACTAGTGTGATCAACATATGATGGCCTCCAGAGCTCTTGATTTTCTTAAGGGGTTGTGGTGTGCCCCCCCCAGCAGATCTGCGCTTGTTGTTTAAGTTTCCAGACGTTCAAGTACTCAAATGGGCCTATCTTCTTGCCAATTGCTCCAATTGTGGTGTGCTATGGCTTAACACATTTCTAATAACTAGTGTGATCGTGTTATGGTGGCCTCCTAAGTTCTGAATATTCTTAAGGGGTTGTGGTCAGGGCCCCAACAGATTTGTACTTGTTGTTCACGTTTCCGGACGTTCAGCTACTCAGATGGGCCTATCTCCTTGCCAATTGCTTCAATTGTGGTGTCACAATAGCAAATGGGCGGGGAAGGGGGGGGGAGGGGGGTGGGTGGGTTGGGTTTAGCAATGCCAGCCACGTCCCCATGCCCCGCGCGGTGCTCAGTCTGCGACGGCACTAGCGTCTTTTTGTGACGCCCCGGCGTCGCAGCGGAGGCTGTGACATCTTTGCGACGCCCAGCCGTCGCAAAGTGGCATAAAAGGGGAAATGGGGCCCCCGCTGCGATGCCCAGCCGTCGCAAGGTATGTCGCCACGGGGCTTGCGACGCCGAGGCGTCGCAATAACATAAATAAAATAAAAATTTGGGCGTTGAGGCGCCCCGGCAACTCTGCGAATCCAACGCAACTCTGCGATGTCGGGGCGTCACAATATTTTTTTTTAATTTTATTTTTTGGACATTGCGACGCCCTGGCGTCGCAAGGGGCGCCTAGCGCAATGCTAGGGTGCCCCCTACGACACCGGGGCGTCGCCACAGTGAGGGTTTTTTTTTTTTTTTGGTAGCCATCATTCCACAAGGAATCATAGGTAATCTGGAGCTTGAAATCCGGCCCTCTTGGATGAATCTGGACCCACGCTTTATCCCTGCTCCTTCAACTATCCAAGCCTCTGCACAAATCATGCACATATCCTTGCCTTGCTGCTAGCAGCCGACAATGACAGCCTAGAATTAATCCAGCAAACACCCCAATCCTACTGACTTGAAGGTCGCTGTAGTGTGGCGTCCCGCGCTGGGACGTCCAACGATGCGATGTCAGCGGGTCACAACGGCGTCGCCACAGGGGGTCGCAACGGTGTTATAACTAGTTTAGGTCATCACAAGGACGTCACTTGGGGCGCCTGGCGCTGGGGCTGCAACAACGGCGACGACCTTGGGGCTGGGGTTGGGGTTGGGCACTAAGGCTGTGGAGTTTGCAGCTCCCCGATGTCACAAGAGGGACCCCTTAGAATAAATCTTGATCTGTATATATATATTTAGATTGTTTTTGCGATACATAGATGTATCGTACGTGCGTTGATTAGTCTGTAGTGTCTTAGAAATGTTATAACGTGGAGGTCCTAGGTTCAAGTATGCATTGCTAATATATGTAGAACAATGAACATATCGCCATTGACATAACATGAGTCAATGGTCAAAGTCAGTCAACAAATTTTTGAAATTCAAAAGTTCCCGCCTAAATTCAAACTTTCCCACCTAAATTCAAATCTACCCCCCTAAACTGCGACGTCTGGGGGTCGCACTTTGCGACCCCCGGACGTCGCTAACTCGGCATTGCAGAGTATGTTTTTTTTTGGCAGTCGCGCCAGCGTGGCGCTACGACCCCATCCGTCGCATTTATGCGACGTTAAAATAGTGATGCCCTGGGGACGGTCTTGCCACGCCCGGACGTCGCAAAATGCGCCCCTGGCCCCTACCCACTCCAAAAGCCTTCCAGAGCAGAATACCTAGCTCGATTGAGGAGGGAGGGCATTACGCACCGGTGGAATGCACCGTTATTAAAATATGAAGATTTTCTTATCTTTCCATCCCTGCATCTTTTTCTTTATAGCACCATATCTTTAAATCATTTCTTTCGGAACTTGCGAGCGGCAATGAGACAGAGTCACGGTTGCTATTTTGCAAATGAATCATTTATTGCAATGTATGGACATGGCTAGATTGAAGAATCTATTCAACCGTTGCTAAACAGCTTCACTGAAAGCTTCAAGAAAATCTACACTGCCTGTTTGCATGGCATGCCTTCAAAAACCTGCAAAGATGAATCTGTACACAAAACTGAAGCTAGAAATCTGCATGAATGTGAACTAACATCAGTTATTTATCCAAGTTGTCGGACTCAAATGTATCCTTCGATGCCATAGCAGCCTTCAACAATGCGGCAGCATCAACAACATTGGGACCAATTTGAAGAATGACACAATTTTGAAGATTGTTGAATGAATGGCCACCCACGTTGCTTGTGAAACCGCGAACCTGGTAGTTGATCGGGCAATTCTTCTGCATCATCTGTTCTGTTTCCAGGAATATAGAATTTGGAAGATCAAAAAAATTCTCCACATCAGAGGACACTTTAGATTCCCCCTTATCCTCTTGAAGGGAACCTCATCCGAAACAGCGAGTGCAAGCGTTGCAGGTACCGTAGCCACAACATTTATTGAATGTGGAACTAATGCAGTATTCGGACGACAATATCACCAAGAACTCGACGCTCTGTAGTAACGACATTGGCCACCTGACGTTCTTGCAATTTCGCATAGGCATCGAGCTCCTGCCTGTGAGCATCTTGGAATGTTAAAGGTCGACCAAGAAATTTCTCACCACTAATAATCCGTTGAATAGCACGATCTCTGAGCATTTTATAGACAAGATTATATTTCTCATAACTTTCGGCATCCCTATGGCTGGTAATATCCATTCCGTATCTAATAGGCACAAAGCCTGCCTGCATCCGTGTAATACCTGTCGTCCTGCCGCTCTTGTTTGTCAAAGTCTTCTCAGACAAGCAGGTATGCCCGCTGTCATTTTCTTTGTAACGGTTGCAAGCGTATTTTTCCCTATAGGACCTCTAGAGTACCAAACGGGATCTGTAGCCTTCCACCTTGAAATCGTTGTAAAAAACAATGGATGGGGACCGGGCTCTCCAGGTGGCCAAGAAGGCATACAAGAGATCATTTTCTCGTAAGTCTCAACGATGTCTGCAACTTGACAATCGACAACTTTTCGAATGTTGTTCACGCTGCATCTTGCAACATCAGTCTTCGAAAGACTAGGGCTATATCTCAGAACCTTTCCCAGGACAGTGTGCTCAATGGAAAAATCTTGAACAGTCACAGCTCTCATTTCAGAAGCCACTCTAATAAAGAAATTTCTCGTGCAGTACCAGACAAATCTATTAGTCAAACCGGAAGGTGAAATAGGTTGACACATAGCTTGATCCAACACAACAGCTTCTTCATCAAGCGTAAGACAATCAGATTTCTGCACTTTTTTTCCAAGGCCGGCTTTAAAAGACCTTGCCACAGCTTCGTCACCAGCCAATTTGGCTCGTTGCTACCTCACATCCGTGAGTATACAGAATTTTTTGCAAGGTTTGCTGGATTCAACGACACACTTATTGTAGCAAGCATGAACGTCGAATTATTCTGCCTATCCCGCGTAAGAGTGAATTAATACTCCCCGGAGGATACGATGAGCCATCAAGTTTCCTGGCATCAAGTATAAAGCGAGCCAAAAGATCAACGAGGTCCTCTTGTTCAGAGAGTTCCTCAATGGACAACCTGGTATCAATCTTCTGCTCTACGCGCCATTTGTCGAAAGTGTTCCGCTACCAATTCTCGCCATATTTACTTTTACGACGTCCTCCTTCGTTTACATTCTGCATTTCATCCTTAGAATGAGGTGCAAAACGCCGTCAAGGAGCTCCTGTTTCAACAAAAGCTTCGTCATCAGTACTACTGTCTGTGGAAAGAGAGGTATTTGGAAGCGCAACTTCCGGAACTAGAACCGCAGGCTTCGGGTTCACCAAAATCAGCAACGCCATCATCAACCTCGTAGAGACCAGTGTGCTCATTTGCAAGAAACGAATCAGATAATGAACCCTGCGGAATTGAATCAGCCACAACATCAGCAGTACACAAGCGTTTCGCAGTTACAACATCCTCATCTTCTCTACTCCAAACCCTTGGAGACGCCATCGCAACAAAAGTCTGACGCCTGACACGCAACAAAAGGGGAAATACAAATAACGAAATAACACATGGCAAAGCGGAAAGAAATCTTTTTCGCGTGCTTTATGCAGGGGAAGGCCTCTCGGGTCGGAGGTTCCTGGATTTTCGGGCACTTAGGCCCAGGGCTCCCTCTGCCTAGTGCCCTTAAATCCAGGAACCCCCTCCCCTCGAGGCCTTCCCCTATACAAATGAACACAATCTATCCATCAGATCAAAATCCAAATTCAATCCAAATTCAAGAAAAACAATGGGAAATAAATCGAATGACCATTAGAAACATGGAGCCCTACCGATGGTCCCTGACATGTCTCCAGCAACATCAATAATTGCCACAGGGCTGGCATTGAGGCAAATATCCATGGGCCGATTTTAAAATGGTCTCACGTAATGCGATTCGTACATACATCCACTTGGCCAATATGCAGAATTATGCGATATCCTGACAAATACGGGGTGGAAGGGTATCCAACCCCATGAATGCGGTAGATCATCATAGCGGAATTAAAAATAAATAAATTATCCATCACGACAACCAACATGTAGCCCAGTGGTAATGGGCACATACCACGTTGGATGTCAAACCACGGTCTGGTGTGTCATGAAGGTGTCCACCTTTCAGCTGGAAGGAAGTAGCCCTTGTGGTGAAGTGACACCATAAGTTACGCTCCCTTCGGGAGGCGTCATACTTTTCATCCATCACACATTGGATGACCCAATGTGAAGGGCCCACACGGATAGACGTTGTAGAGCCTAATAGCCCCATGAACTACCATATTTGCCATTTCGCACCCAAGTAAAGACTCGCCACTTAGCAAACTGGAGACGTTTGGACAGTGTTGGACCGGTATATGGGGGTGGGGGGGGGGGGGGGGGGGGGGGGTATATCAGCATGGGTAAGGGTATCGCAGCAGGGTACCAGACCAAGCGGGTATAAGCAACTGACAATACCCCGGGCAGAATATATTGGGGGCAATATAGTATAACGCTAATACCTGGGCTCTTACTAGACCAGCCTGGTATCGCAAGGAACGCAGCTTTGTTGATACTAGTACTATGTTTTCCGCCGTCGCTTGCACCCTAAGTATTAATATGTGGAGCGTTAGGGATTTACGGTACAACAATGGAGAGTTGCGGCTCTTTGATTGGGACGATCTGAATGGCAATTTTGGGGGCTCTGATTTGCCATTCAAAAATCTGCTTAGGCTTGGAGCATTATCTCATTTATCAACATGTAATATGGCTCTTGTAAGGTGACCTCAAATTACCTAAGGTGAGATCCAGCTCCTTGTTATTATGAATTGCGGCACTCAACCGCTGAGGTGATCACTTCAGCGGCTGAAGTGCTCACCTCAGCGGTATAATTTTGACATATTTTTACTTTTCAGTTTTTAAAAAAAAAAAAACTGTATTGATACCAATATTGATATATCCCTAGTATAAGATTTGAAATTTGAAATACTGATACCATACCATACCAGGCCAAACAAAAACAATATACATACCAGACTGGTACATTAAAAGCTTAATAACGTAGCTTGATACCAGTACTTGCCAGATATGAAGGAGGCCTCTTCACCGACAATACCATACACTGGTATGAAATGTTGATAATATCGGTCCAACACTAGTTTGGATTAAAGAGAGTAAAATTATCCGTTAAGTGACCATCCGTTAAGTGACCATCCCTTCTGCCCTCTCGTACATCCCCAAAACACCTCTTCTCTGCACTTTGCGTATATCCGGGAAGTCCTGCAGACAGTACCAAAAGCAGAACTAGGGATGAGCTAGGGATGACAGCAGCGGGGCCCACGTGAAGCTACTCTCCTTAACCCAGCCTCCCTGCCCGCCTCGTTCTACGCCGCGCCACGTACCCGAGAGGAAAGCCAAAACGCAAATGTAGGGCGAAACTCGTTTTGCTCTCATTTTAGTGCTATTTTGAGTTTGGTCCAGTGTTGGACTGGTATATAGGTTTGGGGTGGGTCCCATGATAAGTTTCACATATTCCAATGTATTTTCCTACCAAACGAACGTGATCAAAGTGTGGAGTAACAGTGAAGCTGCCATCACTCCTACTCCGATCCCTCACCCAGATGTCCAGCTGTTTTGCAATCTTCGCAAATAACCACTATTCAAGCAAGTCTCTGGAGTAGAGAGCTTAAGCTACAGTTCCAGAGGCAGTCTACGATGTTACAAAATTTCGGAAGGATCTAGTGAAAAAGAGGTGCCTGCCGAATCAACTCAGTGAGTATGAGAGAGAAGAAGCCAATCATAGCCAGACGTCCATTCCAACGCTCAGCCTTTGCTGTGAAGGGCCCCAGCTGCGAAAATCTGTAGATTCACCATTTACGATGGGCACCAGCGACGCATACGTGAACAATTGCACGGCACCGACAAAGAAGACGAGGCCAACGCTGCCAGGGTTGAAGAGTTGTTCCAGCACTGTAAGCCCGGTCATCTTCTCGGCCACAAATGCCCACACAATGCCTAGCATTGCCTGC
Source organism: Takakia lepidozioides (assembly GCA_030704615.1). Lineage (NCBI taxonomy): Eukaryota > Viridiplantae > Streptophyta > Takakiopsida > Takakiales > Takakiaceae > Takakia > Takakia lepidozioides. The sequence continues at coordinate 45,885,962 of CM060734.1, read as the reverse complement.
ACATCATTTGCCACGTTGACCAGTGCTCGACATGACGTTCCCAAGTATGAATGACTTCAGAAGATCTACAATGCAATGAAGAGTAATTTCTCTTTCTGTTCCCCATCAACCGTAACGTTGCAATGACTTCGATTTCAGCTACCCAAATTTCTGCGTGGTGAGGTGATGCAGGACCATATCCTGAACGAGTTACAGACCTAGACTAGCTAAATCAACGTATAACCCACGCAACCCCTTTTGATTCTCTTGAACACACACAAGAGGGGACTCTACGTTGCTCAGCAGGTTTGGATGGCATACCAGGCGGCAGTTGATGGTCTCAGGTGCAGGACCATCGAATGCAAACACGCTCACAAATGATTTGTCACCAGTCTCGGGTCTCCGTTCCAGCTCAGGGCGAGGATAGACCGAGCCAGAGTTGGGCTTTGCCCCAAACACGGACCGCTGCTCTGACTCGTTGATCTCCTGGTTCTTGAGAATCGCATCCCTGGTAACTTCCTTCTTTGTCAACCGGTCCACCTCCTGCTTCAGTCCCGCTAGTCCTGAGCCCCTTCCATCATTGCTGGCTTCACATCGAACCTTGCCGGCCAGAGATTTCAGTGAGCGAGATTGGGTTGCGAATCCAGAGCTGGTCAGCTGTTTGCTGGAGGCGACCGTGAGGGAGGGTAGAGCTTGCAAGCCTCCCAGAGGTGTGACCATGTGCGATGATGTGAGTGCCATCCTTCTTCTCCGGGGTTGATCACCGTCAAACTTGGCTGACGACCTCTACCAAACTACCGGAACTTGGAGGGATATCCAAATTGAACACTGCAAAGCCTGGAGGTGGAGACTTATCCCGGATAAAAAGACAAAGATGAGGGAGGTCGAAGGACAAGAAAGTGTACGAGGAGGAGTGTGTTAAGGCTGATGAGTAGAAGGAGAGGAGTCGGCTTATGTAGCTGCTTGCTCCCTTCGATTCATCGGCCATGTGTCCTCTGTGTAGAACAGGATAATGTGTAAATCGTTCGATGTTCAACTCCTCCTTCCCTTTCCATTCTAATTTCGATCTGCATCTTCCCTCGTGTATGTGGCCAACAATCGTGACCAGCTTCAAAGGATCCCGAAGTCTTGGCAACTGACTCTGAGAGCACGGTAAAAGGTCATGTTTGTTGCAACGAGGCGCGTGGCAAGTCCACTTGGCGCGCTCTTTTGAAGAGTAAGCCGTCCATCTGGGTAGGGAAGGAGGCGGCCACGTCTGTCTTGTTTCTTTTCCATCCATGTGGCTGCCACTTGGCATGGGCTTTGTGATGATCACAGCCATGTAAGTACTCAGCCAGAATCGCCCACCCACCCATCTTGCCTGTGGCCCACTGCAGGCGACAACCAGAGCCCATACGCCTCACATCATAAGTGGTATCGATCGTCACATCTGCTTCTGCATTCGATGTGAAGAGTCTTCGTCCACTGATTGCATCGGGTACTTCGTCCGCCTTCAGGTCGCTTCAAGTCTGCCTCATCGTTGTTTAGATTGAGATTCGTTCAACTCCACCTGCATATCCACTTCAACAAGTAGAGTCCTAGAAAGATGGCAGCTACATTGTCGTGCATGGCTACTTCTGCAGCTAAGATTGGAGGCTTCCAGGCTCTGCCTGTCCAGCGGCCTAGTGTACTGAGCAAGCTAACCGTCCACCTTTTCTTTGCATAACGCAGAGCCATTATTAGCTGATACCATTGTTGAAGATTCAACTCAATATGATATGTTTCATTCCTTCATATACACACTTACTTGCACCTACGACCTTGAGCTGACCCAACACACACTGATCGTACACAATGAGTGAAGTAGAGACCCCATGCCCCCAAAACCCAAGACCAAGCAGAAGGTGGACATTGACGCAAGAAATTTGAAGATTTGCACGATTTCTAGAACAAGTACTTCCATGAGATGGTGCAGCAGTGCATGGTATGGGATATGTTTCTTTCCCTGGTCTGGAGCTTTTGGAGGCTTGGATATGAAGGATTACTGATAGGTGTACTTGTGTGCATACTAGCTGTGATCTGTGTTTTGTTGACGAAGCCAATCATTTGCTGATGCACCGTGGGTTGCCAGCCAATTAGAGCATCTCTTACAAGGATCGATGTTTTTATCACTGGAAATCGGCAAACAGGAACTGTGCATCCTTCTCTTTCTTAGTTTGAAAGCTTATGGATGTGTTCCTCTGTCGAGTTGGTGGCAGGTGGCCGCATTGTCCGAAGATTTGACGAGCTTACACCCGACAAGCTGTGCAAGGGAGGGCTCATTGCTCTGGCTTCTTTCTGAACTGACGCCTATGTAGTTTTCCTTTGTATGGTTCTTCTTCACAAGGAAGTGGAGGTGAATTGGTAGGAAGGGGTTTTCCTGCTTTGCAAACAACTCTAACTCGCTAATTTTATATCATCATTGACAGTATTTGATTGGAGATATGGATGACCTGCGCGGTTTGATAGGGTTTCTTTTCTTGATTTGCTAAAAGGATGGTAACTGTAGGGCAGTGGTGGTTAGAGTGCATTTTTGTTTTGCTTGGTACATGATTGTCTGAGGGTTTCTGTTGTTTTTGAATTGTTGTGAACAATTGAGTTTGTTTGTCTCCTCGGGCGTCCTTCTCTGCCTCTACCAGAGCAACCTGGAAGTCAGTCAGACTGAACTTCTTGCCAACCAACGGCTCGACGATCTTGTCCTCCAGCATCTTCATTACTTCGGTTGCAACTTCTGTCTCTCTTCCATCGGTGTACTCGGTGGATATAAAGGTGCGGATTCTAACTTTTCTAAGCAGATCAAAAATGCTTAAGGTAATATCATGGCCTGATAGGAACCCATAAACCACGACTTCACCACCGTCTCTAACACTGTTTGCAACCTTCTGCACCCACCCATCACCCACTGGCCTTGAGCTTACTCTACTATCCCAACGGATTGTTTCAAGTGATCCCATTGCCTCCATGCTCCATACACTCTAACTCGGGTGATGAACCCAGATCCTACCTTAAGTGTTGATTTATACACAGAAATTAGCATCAGATCACAGCCACATCCTGTAGGCCATTGTAACTCGAGAAAATGAGCAAATGAGAGGATCGAGAGAACCAGAGAAATTACCTTAGTTAGCTCCCCAGACACCGCATCCACAGCAGCATACGCCCCTTTTCCACCAGTAATTTCCTTCACTCGTGCCACCAAATCTGAACCAACCGACAATCGCCGAGTTCAACCTTCCCTCATATTATCCCAAGAAACACACTGCTGCCGCCAATAATATACCCACCCTGGTGCAGTCTACAAATGTCAACAAATGGTCAGTAGTCTACCTTCGGTTGTGGAGTTGATGACCTCATCGGCACCTAAGTCTTTGAGTTCCTCTTTCAAGTCATCTCGTCGCACCACGTTTATTGTCTTTATACCCCAATGCTTGGCCATCTGAATGAGCTGCCTGCCACACTCACACAACACAAGTGATTTGGAAGAAGCTGTTCAGACTCCACTCACAATTGAGTAATGATGTAACCCTTATACTAAATGTTGTAAATTCTCAAAGCACACGGACCACCTTGCTATCACGTTTATAACATGTGCATGACATAGGCTCATGCTACATGCCGGCCATAGAAAGTCTCGAAGGTTTGCAAGTTGGGCATACCTGCCAAGCACAGAGCCAGCAGCTGTTTGAAGAAGGTATTGGCCACGAGGAACCGCACAAACTTTGAGCAATGCATACACGGTCCAGGGGTTTATTACGAACTGCGCTGCCACGTCGTCTGGCACACCGTCAGGAACTCCAAAGACATCGGCTTCTGGAAGCTCAATGTAGTCTTGCCATGACCCGTTCCCCGTGGAACGAAAATGAGTTAGCAATAGCGGCACTACCCTCTGTCCTGGCTTGAACTTTGTGACCCCCTCGCCTACCTGGTCGATCAAAACACAACAAGATTAATTTGCTAGTAATTGAGGTCGAGCAGATCCAATTTAGGAGCGAATTGCGAGCATCAACTCTGTCGACATGAAGTTAAAACAAGGAGAGGCTTTCTTTCATCCTAAGCACCATTACAGCGTGCATTAGACAGTTTAACGATCTCAATCTATACGTTCGTGTTAATCGGGGAAGCCGCAACAGCAACTAGGACCAATGAGTTGTTGATATATTTGGGAATCTCAAATATCCACCATAGTTCTACCAAAATGCATGCAGGAAAGGAGAGGGTGCTTCAGGGTGCTTCCACAATATGCGAGATGCATTTGGCCATGACCGCTGTACCTCCTCCACAATGCCAAATCCTTCACAGCCGACGGTGACAACATCTCCTGCCTTCAGCTGCAAGTGGGTTGACCCAGTGCGGATTATGAGGAAGTCATAGGGGTTGACGGGCCTCACAGTTATGCGCACCAGAACCTGACCAGCGGCAGGTGGCCCTGGCTTCGGCTTCTGCACCAGCTCCAGAACCTCCAAAGGCTCCCCGGCCTGCTTCTGTATCACAGCCCGTGCCATTGTTGAAACTGCCTCCTTCCCCCTGGTTCGATCTGAGCGTCTAGAATGCAAATTGATGACAGGAGGAATAGTTTCGCTCAGTCTCAATGTCCCGCAGTCTCTCTTACAGAAAAAAGGAATCGCTGCACAAGACTGATCTCCACACTAAATAGAAGCTCTCACCTCAAACTGAACGTGACGTGTTTGAGAGAAGCGTCCGAGTATAGACGGCCGTGATGATTCGCAGCCGTCACCTTCTGCGTTATGGAAGGTTCACTGGGATCTTCTCAGCGCCGGACTTACCCATTGTAAGTTGAATTTGATGCTTACTCATCCCCAAGGAATACAGTAAAAATGTGAGTAGTAATTTAAGCAAGAGCCTTCTCTTCCCTCTGCGGCTCCACCCCGAGCGGTAGAGCCTTCGAGAAGTGCTCAGATATTACACGTGTCAACTGGGGGTTACGTTGTTGCAGTACAGGTGTCTGTCAACCATCGACATGTCATTTGTGTCCCTCTCAAAACCCCTCTCCCTGGTTTCACTTACCACATGATTGTAGAAAAATATATAAGCCACAGCAGGCAGATCAACTCTCCATCTCATCCCAATCCCCTGATAAGTGTTATGAATCATGGTTTGCAGCAAATGTGAAACTGCAATATCTTTCATCAATTGCATTACTTTGTACCTCACCGTGGCAGGGCGGAGCGCCACCCTCCTTCACTCCTCTCCGCTAACCTCTCAGCTATATGTCAATTTAGTGCTCCTGCTAAACCTTCTTCTTATCTCTACTACTTCTCATCCATTTGCTCCCCTTTTGGGCTGTTTGCGAGACCGAACATTTACAAGCTGGCAAGCACAGATCCCGCCGGGATACTGGTGATTTCCCATGAGTGGCTGTCTGCATTCTACGGCTTGGTTATGCGGTCGACTGCCCAGTTATCCCCTGCTACAATTCATTTGGCTGCCCCCTCTGTTCTCAGCTCGTCCGACGGGCTGCTCTCAATCTCGTGGGTAAATGTCCCCCCCCCCCTCACTCCCCCACCAAGTTTTTTTGGATAGGCCCCAAATGGGCGTTGCAATGCCCCTTCTATAGCAGCAGGCAGCCAACTCCAGGGTGTCACCCTGATGCGGGTTCTCAGGCTACGGTTTGGGACGGTGCAGCGGAGCGCAACCCTTCTTACCACGTTGATGGACTTCTTTCAAGCTCCACCACCACTCACCCCCAACACCCTGATTCTACATGCGGGTCTCCCATTACCCTCGACTTATGTGCAACCTCTCCAATACTACCATCTCCAACAGGTGCACTTCTGCCCCCTACTACCCATATCTCTCTCAAAACCTTGACAACAAGGGCCTTCTCAACTTATGCAGGTGACAAGCTGCTACTCTTGTCACCACACAGCCCTGTCACCCTAAGTCAGCTCCTTCGGAGACGGTCCTCAAAGGCGCTGCTCCGTTTACCTCCCTTACTACCATTTACTCATCATTCTACCTCCACATAAATGTAAGTCTCCTCACAACCTTGAATTCCCATGCTCTTTGTTATAATATGTTTATTCTGCAAAGGGTCTATACCGATGTTTAACTATACTGGCACCAGGCTGCTCCTCTCAATGATCTAGCCAACACACCGGCCTGCTTAGAGGTGTGATGGTTCTCCTACTGTGAATGCCCCAACCCCCCAGCATTCTTGCACACTGCTTCTACCTGGTACAGCCCTAATACTATGGTCATACCCCTCTCATTGCTATTGTCTCAATTGTACTATATTACTAACATGGGTGGTCATGCTTACTGTCTTCTTAAATTGTCAGTCCAATATCACGGAGCTGCACTGTTACTTGTCTCAAGGGTAGGCCCCCGGCTGTATCAAAATTCTTGGTCTGGTTACAAGTACATCCATCCTATATCAATTGGTAATCCACCCCAAGGTATTCCTTCTCTACATAACCCTTCAAATCACTCACCCCATTCTGAATTAGACCAAAATGAAGTGGCACATGCATAACACCGGGGTGGGCTTCCCCATTGACCCTTTTATTAACCCCATGTGTGCCTTTCACACTCATATCACTCTACACTCTTCAAATAATATAAATGAAATCTATCTATCAATACCACGATAGCCTACCTATCCTCTCTCTCTCTCTCTTTACCCTCTTAATACGCTCACTTAAGCCTATTCACTGCTTCACAACGCTCCCCTGTTTCTCAACACTTTGTTGGTGACTGCTGCACCACCAGCACTACGTATGTACTCTACTCCCTATGGCTCCCATGCTCTGGTTACACAAATGCCCGTGCCACCTTGTATTCTCCCCTAAACCTATACACTACCACTACTCTTGTGCTCAATACTTGGTTCTTCTCACCTTGGACTTCTATGGGCTACAAGGTTCACATTCTTGACGCAGACGATTATTATACCCAGATCCCACATTATGGTCACTACCCTCTCTTACTCTGATACCCAAATCTCCCTCGATCCTCATACCTTTCATGTAGTTCTTCCCCTGCACCAGTATATGCTACCCTATGTTGCCGTCTATTATATCATATCTCTGCCAGGCACATCCCTCAGCATACCAGACTCACCAAACTCCCATAAATCATACATTCTACCTCCCTTCCCTTTCTTTTGACCCCCGGTGTCCATAGCCTCTTCCCCCCTGCTGCCACACTATTCCCTGTTCATCATACCCACATCCAGTCAAACTTACAAATTGTTCTCTATTTGTGCAGCATCCACTGGCTGGCTGGCAGTTCTGGACTATATCTCTGCAACGGATCTCCTCTCCAAGCTCCTGCATCAACAATCTCTGCAAATGTGTTCAGTGTCCCCCCGCACTTACAGTTTGATGTTGTGCTGGTTCATCTCCACCTAGAAATTGCGGCTTTGATGTGCTACCTCTCCAAACCATCTATCAACAGGCTGCATTCTCCCACCTGGCCACCTGCCGTCACCCCCAATCACCCAATTACCCTCTCTTCGTTTTTCCACCTGCTTTGACCCTTACCTCTCCCGTACACTGGAGATGTTATGCGACTGACGTCGTCAAATAATTGGTGCCCACATAATGTGCTACCCCCAAGTTCAGAGGTGACACATAATTCCTAGAGCTAAGAAAACGAGACCCAAACCACAAATCCTACATTCAGAAATGGATCATACACATCAGAAACAAATGAGTAAGGATCGGTGGAGAGTCAGTTAGCCATGTGTCAATATACTTCAGGTAAGATTAATCCCAAAGAAGGTGAATAATTGAGTTAGACGTTTGCAAAAAGGAAAGAGGATCCTTTGGATCCAAGTGCTGGAACACTACATCTTTTCTCAACTAAGTCTAGGAATGAGTTTCTGTGCATGTGCATGCTAAGAACACCACAAGATGTTGAACAAACTTGTACATGTCAGGGCTGTCGCTCCAATTCGTCATGAAGGGTATTCACTTTCCATCTTCAAGCTTTGGAGAATCTCCACCACCCCCACCAGAATTAGGACAACACTTTGATCTCCTTCCACTATTACCAAAGTCAGTCAAAATCCCCTCCACATGCTCCATCTAAACATTAACAAATGTGCCAAGCCATATCACATCACAATTGGACCAATTGGCAAGGACATAGGCCCATTTGAGTAGTTGGATGTTCAAAAACTTGAACAACAAGTGCAGATCTGTTAAGGGCCAGACCACAATCCCTTAGAAAGCATTATGGCTCTAGAAGCTATCATATCTTCATCACCCTACTTGTAACAAATCCACCAAGCCATAGCCCATCTAAACTAGAGAAAATGACAAGAAGATAGACCCATTTGAGTACCTAAACGTTCGGAAACTTGAACGACAAGTGCATATCTATTGGGGGCTAGACCACAACCCCTTACCAATTTTTATGGCTATGGAGGCTACCAAATCTTCATCACTCTACTTATAACAGATCGACCAAGCCATAGCCCACCCAAACTAGAGCAATTGGCAAGAAGATAGGCCCATTTGAGTACCTGATCATCCGGAAACTTGAGCAACAAGTGCAGATCTGTTGGGGGCCAGACAACAACCCCTTAAAAACATTCGGAGCTCAGGAGACCACCATAACTTGATCACACTAGTTATTAGAAATGTGTCAAGCCATAACACACGCTACAGAAAAAGAGGGGGGGTTAGTGACGCCGCAGCCACGCCGCAGCGTCACTAAATGCATTTTCTGGATTAATCATGATGAGCTAATTCATGCGAATACCTTTCATACGTGTCACTCAAGCTAGTTTTTGAGTCTTTTCAAATTTCGTTTTCTAGCTTTTCAAAAGGCTTATAGGCAAGATGATCATTTTTTATTTTATTTAAAAACTTTTGTAATTCATTGGAATAGAACTTTACCACAGATTGATCCTCAAGATGTAGCGAAATACCCAACTGGGCTTGATGACAGCGTCAATAGGGTTCTCCAACTTTTGATTCACAATTGTACAATGGGAATCTGGGGATTTGGCGGTATTGGCAAGACTACACTAGCAAAGGCAACCTACAACCGCATTCGTTCTCAATTTCATGCATCCAGAAGAGAGACAGCAAAGCAACCACGTGGGCTACAGACTTCGCAGAAATGTCTCCTGTGCGATCTGTGGAAGGTTGACCGTTGAAGACTATGTGATGAGTATGTAGTTTTCCTGTGTAAATGGTTCTTCTTCACAAGGAAGTGGCTCAGGTGAATTGGTAGGAAGGCATTTACCTGCTTTGCAAACAACGATTAACTCGCTATTTTTGTATCATCATTGACAGTATTTGATTGGAGATCTGAATAACCTGAGCGGTTTGATAGGGTTTCTTTTCTTGATTTGCTAAATGGACGTTGACTGTAGGGCAGTGGTGGTTAGAGCGCTTTTTTGTTTTGCATGGTACATGATTGTCTGAGGATTTTTGTTGTTTTGAGTTGTTGTGAACGATTGAGTTTGTTTGTCTAGACCATGTGTGTTTTTGGTCAAAGATTTGCACACTGTCTGGATTTTGCAGAATGAATGGTGTCTCTATGGCAGTGGTGGCATCCCCCACCTTTCCCAGACTGCCCATCTTTCCAATATACAACTTGTTGATGGAAAAATCTATATGGTTCCTCGCGGCTCAGGTCATCCACTTTGAAAAACAGAATTTATATAGAGTCCGAGTACAAAACACCTACTCACAATGTGAGGGACTATGGGAGCGTTGTGATTCAGATCTGACTAGTTCACCAGAAGCACCTTGCCACCTCTGGCGTCCTTCTCTGCCTCTACCAGAGCAGCCTGGAAGTCAGTCAGACTGAACTTCTTGCCGACCAACGGCTCAACGATCTTGTCCTCCAGCATCTTCATCACTTCGGTTGCAACTTCTGTCTCCCTTCCATCGCTGTACTCGAATAATACAAAGCAGCGGACTCTAACTTTTCTAAGCAGATCAAAAACGCTGAGTGTAACATCATACCCTGATAGGACCCCATAAACGAGGACTTCACCACCGTCTCTAACACTGTTTGCAACCTTCTGCACCCACACCTCACCCACTGGCCTTGAGCTTACTTCACTATTGCAACTGATTGTTCCAAGCCAACCCATAGGCTCCATGCTCCATGCAATCTAACTGGGGCGAATAACCTGGATCCTACCCGAAGTGTTGATATCTACACAAAAACTAGAATTACATGACAGCCACATCCTGCAGGTGATTGTAAGTGAGAATGAGAGTATCGACAGAACCAGAGAGGTTACCTTAGTTAGCTCCCCAGACACCGCATCCACAGCAGCATACGCCCCTTTTCCACCAGTAATTTCCTTCACTCGTGCAACCAAATCTGAACCAACCGACAACGCCGAGTTCAACCTTCCCTCATATTATTCCACGAAACACACTGCTGGCGCTATACACCCACCCTGGTGCAGTCTACAAATGTCAACAAATGGTCTGTAGTCTACCTTCGGTCGTGGAGTTGATGACTTCATCGGCACCTAAATCTTTGAGTTCCTCTTTCAAGTCATCCCGTCGCACCACATTTATTGTCTTTATACCCCAATGCTTGGCCATCTGAATGAGCTGCCTGCCACACTCACACAACACAAGTGATTTAGAAGAACCTCAGGTTCACAGTCCACTCACAACTGAGTAACGATTTAACGCTTATACTAACCAGTCGTCAATGTTGTCAATTCATGACATCAAATTGCTCAAAGCACACGGACCACCTGGATATCACTTATAACATATGCATGGGCATGACATCGGCTCATGCATGCGGGCCATAAAAGGTGTGGAGGATTTGCAAGTTGGGCATACCTGCCAAGCACAGAACCAGCAGCTGTTTGAAGAAGGTATTGGCCATCGGGAACCGCACAAACTTTGAGCAATGCATACGCGGTCCAGGGGTTTACTACGAACTGCGCTGCCGCGTCGTCTGACACACTGTCAGGAACTCCAAAGACATCGGCTTCTGGAAGCTCAATGTAGTCTTGCCATGATCCGTTCCCCGTGGAACGATAACGAGCTAGTAATATCGGCACTACCCTCTGTCCTGGCTTGAACTTTGTGACCCCCTCACCTACCTGGTCGATCAAAACACAACAAGATTAACTTGCTAGCAAGTGAGGGGCAGATCCGGCATAATTTAGGAGCGAATTGCGAGCATCAACTCTATCGAGGAGAGGGTTTCCTCCAGCCTAAGCATTTGGCCATGACCGCTGTACCTCCTCCACAATGCCAAATCCTTCAGAGCCGATGGTGACAACATGTCCTTCCTTCAGCAAGTGGGTTGACCCAGTGCGGATTGTCATGAAGTCAGTGGGGTTGACGGGCCTCACAGTTATGCGCACCAGAACCTGACCAGCGGCAGGTGGCCCTGGCTTCGGCTTCTGCACCAGCTCCAGAACCTCCAAAGGCTCCCCGGCCTGCTTCTGTATCACAGCCCGTGCCATTGTTGAAACTGCCTCCTTCTCCCAGGTTCGATCTGAGCGTCTAGAATGCAAATTGATAACGGGAGGAAGGCAAGATGTCAATAGTTTCGCTCAGTCTCAATGTCCCGCAGTCTCTCTTACAGACAAAGGAATCGCTGCACAAGACTGATCTCCACATTAAATAGAAGCTCTCACCTCAAAACTGAACGTGACGTGTTTGAGAGAAGCGGCGGGACTACATATTGCGTTGACCGGAAGGTTCACCGGAAGGTTCACCGGAATCTTCTCAGGACCGCCGGACTAGGTATTTGATATTGATATTTATTCACTCACTTCGTCCGGATTAGGCATATGGGTCATTTTGTTTTTGAGGTTAGCGAAGATTTGTTTTTTTATTTTTATTTTTTCTAACCAAAAGGAAACCTGGGGGCGACTCCTCACAATTCAGGCCCTTGAGGAGGGGGAAGAATTAAACCCCGTTCAGATAAGCCATTGGGCACATAGGAGGGAACGTCACCCCCAGACCAAACAGTCACAAAACAAATCCATAGAACATAGTAGCAGGATTTGAATCCTGAACCACCAGGGTGACACAAAGTGCACTTATCCAATTGAGCTATCAGCCACAGGTTTTTAATTTAGATTGTTAAAAACAAAACACATGGAAGCTACTACCGAGGCTCACCACAAGTGAGGCCCATTATTTTTTATTTTTAAAAATTATAAAATTGGACTGAAATCCCGAAAACCATTAAACACGGAGGGAAAAGTAACCTCTAAGGCCATGAAGGCAAACAAGCAAGGGGTTACTCCCCAGACCAGTCAAAAGTGAAAGGACGTAATTTAAAAACAAATAAACAAATAAACAAATAAAAAACAAGCGGCTAGTCGCGTAATGGCTCCACCCTACAATCTTAAGTTGAAAATTTCCCCAAAAATATTATATTGAAATATGTCATATTGCATATCACATATTCGATTTTATATTATTTTTATCTTTTTTGTAAGGGCGTTGGCCGTTTACTTTATATTCGAATTATATGTCAAACATGTTCTGCATAAGAGGAAAATTTATTTATTTATTTATTTATAAATTCGGGGACAGAGGTCCTGGCCAATGTTGTGCGGTTCTTGCCATATTGAAGGAACCTCCGGTTCTGGTTCCTTGGTATATTTAAAGAGACGGTTCCGGTTCCGGATCAGGTTCTTTTTTATGAAGCAGTTCCGGTTCCAAAATTCATGAGCAGATTCCAGTTCCGGTTCCGGGTATTTTTTGGGAAGGAACTGCCGGTTCCAGTTTCCGGTTCCGGTTCTCTATTTTTTTAATTTAAAAATATATATTAAATTTTTGATCGTTTTTTATAAATCTGAAAATGATTTGTGAATCCCCATTAGTTATATCAAATCTTTTGACCATGTTGAAAAGAAACAACACAACATTCATATACAAATTTATGAAATAATAATAATGCAATATAAACAAGTATAAATTAATGTGTGTAGAGTACACAAAGAAATCAAACTCCTCGTTGTCATCTAAGTGGACATCCTCACTATTCAAAAACAGACGTGAGAGACGATACAACGTCGGGAAATTTTTTAAGAAAAAAAGAAAAAAACTACTGCTGCTTACGATGCTACCTCCCTGCGCTGCTCCCTCCCCCGTGCTGATGCTCGCGCAGGTGGGAGGTGCGAGACTACAGAACCACGAAAACCAACCCAAAAAAAAAAAAAAAAACGCTGCTCCCTCCCTCACACGCTGATCCCTCTCCCCCGCACAGAGGAGCGTTGCTCCTTCCTCCCCGTGCTGCTATGCGCTGCTCCCTACTGAAGTCACGCTACTGCAGCAGATCGCGCAGATTGGAGGTGAGAGACGACAGATCACGGGAAAAAAAAAACAAAAAAAAAAACCGTAGTGCGGGAACCGGAACCGGAACCGCCACTGACCCCCCGGTTCCTGGAAAAACCCATATCCACCGGGTCCGGTTCTGGAACCGGCTTGTCCCTGCTCCCCCGGTTCCAGTTCCGAGAAACCAGAACCGCCGTTTCCAACCCGCCTAAGCGGGTACCCGCACAACACTGGTCCTGGCACAACTTTATTGATGTGTGAATTAAATATTGATGTATGATATTACAAAAGTGATCTTCTAATTTACTAGTTATTAAAATATTGAAATGCTTGTTGAAATACTCATTGAAATATTAAAATACTTGTTGAAGAACTGGCTGAAATATCAATATACTTGCTGACAAACTGGCTGAAATACTGAAATACTTGCTGAAAAACTTGCTGCTTCAGTAACCTAGCAAGTCCAGACTGTTTCTATGATGACAAAAGAGACCTAGCCCATCTATTTCTTCCATGGATTGCCACCTCTCAAACAACTGATCATTATCTGACTGGTAACTCCGGCCTTCATCCCTCCACAAAGCTTCCTGCAATAAGAAAAACAAGAGTTGAACAACAAACTTGCAAGCAGTCTCTCTTTCACGAACTTCGTACCTCATCTTAACACAACAGGGGACAGCACTCCACACCTTCACAACCACCTCCTCACCCCCCCACCCGTCGCCTGGCGATGCTTTCGCCCAGGGCGGGAGGGGAGGGGGGTGTGTTGGGGCTAGGGCTTGGGTGCAGCATTTTCCATTTATGGACATGCACCCTTGTTTGACAAAGGATGCAAACTGGAGACCACCATCAACCTAAACTACCTGACCATTTCACACAGGTATTGCAAATCTCTGTCATCTGTTTTTGGGTACTTTCTTGCTGCCACATCGACAGCAACTTATCAAAGTCACTCCAAACCACCACAGATCCACCCAACGAACTACTTGCAGAATTCGATATGCACATTCAGGGCCGAGTCTGATGAGAGGGCAAAACATGCTGAAATAGGTCGAAGAAGAAGGTGCCTCACCACATTATCCTCGACCTTGTGTCATGACCCATGGAGGATTTGACTGACCAAGAACCCAAGATGATCTCTTGTGTGTGCTGCAAGTAATGTCGGATTGGTCTGCGAGAACCACCACGGTGCCGCTGAGCGGGCTCTAGAGATAGAAACACGGCCTGCTCTAACCACCACAGATCCACCCAACGAGCTACTTTCAAAATTCGATATTCATCTCAAGGCCGAGTCTGATGAGAGGGCAAAACATGCTGAAATAGGTTGAAGAAGAAGGTGCCTCACCACATTGTCCTAGACCTTGTGTCATGACCCATGGAGGATTTGATCGACCATCAACCCAAAATGACCTCTTGTGTGTGCTGCTTGTGTCTGTAGTCAGGTAATGTCGGATTGGTCTCTGAGAACCACCACGCTGCCGCTGAGCAGGCAGAGGTAGAAACGTAGAAACACAGGAAAATATAGATATTGTATGTCTATCCATATATACTATATACCCTTTATTTATGAATATTTATATATGTAAGATTCATGTATAGGTCTTATCCAATCAAGGTACATTCAAGTTAGCATTTAAGTGGGGGAGGGTTATGTGCTTCGTGTAGGTATTATCTAGTGGAGGTATATCAGGATCTTACTCAGTTTTGGCACCAATGCGTAGTCTCTCCCTCACAGGGAGGAGCCAATAAAGGGCCTCTCATCTGGTCAGTCTCGGTCGCTTCCAGCTGTTTTTCTTAACAATTAAAATTAAAAACCTGCTGCTGATAGCAGCGAGAGGGGTTGTGAGAGGGACACAAATGACATGTCGATGGTTGACAGACACCTGTACTGCAACAACGTAACCCCCAGTTGACACGTGTAATATCTGAGCGCTTCTCGAAGGCTCTACCGCTCGGGGTGGAGCCGCAGAGGGAAGAGAAGGCTCTTGCTTAAATTACTACTCACATTTTTACTGTATTCCTTGGGGATGAGTAAGCATCAAATTCAACTTACAATGGGTAAGTCCGGCGCTGAGAAGATCCCAGTGAACCTTCCATAACGCAGAAAGTGACGGCTGCAAATCATCACGGCCGTATATACTCGGACGCTTCTCTCAAACACGTCACGTTCAGTTTTGAGGTGAGAGCTTCTATTTAATGTGGAGATCAGTCTTGTGCAGCGATTCTTTTGTCTGTAAGAGAGACTGCGGGACATTGAGACTGAGCGAAAGTATTGACATCTTGCCTTCCTCCTGTCATCAATTTATTCTAGACGCTCAGAACGACCCAGGGCGAAGGAGGCAGTTTCAACAATGGCACGGGCTGTGAGACAGAAGGAGATCGGGGAGCCTTTGGAGGTTCTGGAGCTGGTGCAGAAGCCGAAGCCGGGGCCACCTGCCGCTGGTCAGGTTCTGGTGCGCATAACTGTGAGGCCCGTCAACCCCACTGACTTATTCTCAATCCGCAGTGGGTCATATTCCCACTTGCTGAAGGAAGGACATGTTGTCACCATCGGCTCTGAAGGATTTGGCATTGTGGAGGAGGTACAGCGGTCATGGCCAAATGCATCTCGCATAGTGTGGAAGCACCCTCTCCTTTCCTGCATGAATTTTGATAGAACTATGGCGGATATTTGAGATTCCCAAGTATATCAACAACTCATTGGTCCTAGTCCCTGCTTCTCCGATTAATACCAACGTATAGATTGAGATCGTTAATTAACTGTCTAATGCACGCTGTAATGATGCTTAGGCTGGAGGAAACCCTCTCCTCGATAGAGTTGATGCTCGCAACTCGCTCCTAAATTATGCCGGATCTGCCCCTCACTTGCTAGCAAGTTAATCTTGTTGTGTTTTGATCGACCAGGTAGGTGAGGGGGTCACAAAGTTCAAGCCAGGACAGAGGGTAGTGCCGATATTACTAACTCGTTATCGTTCCACGGGGAACGGGTCATGGCAAGACTACATTGAGCTTCCAGAAGCCGATGTCTTTGGAGTTCCTGACAGTGTGTCAGACGACGCGGCAGCGCAGTTCGTAGTAAACCCCTGGACCGCGTATGCATTGCTCAAAGTTTGTGCGGTTCCCGATGGCCAATACCTTCTTCAAACAGCTGCTGGTTCTGTGCTTGGCAGGTATGCCCAACTTGCAAATCCTCCACACCTTTTATGGCCCGCATGCATGAGCCGATGTCATGCCCATGCATATGTTATAAGTGATATCCAGGTGGTCCGTGTGCTTTGAGCAATTTGATGTCATGAATTGACAACATTGACGACTGGTTAGTATAAGCGTTACATCGTTACTCAGTTGTGAGTGGACTGTGAACCTGAGGTTCTTCTAAATCACTTGTGTTGTGTGAGGGTGGCAGGCAGCTCATTCAGATGGCCAAGCATTGGGGTATAAAGACAATAAATGTGGTGCGACGGGATGACTTGAAAGAGGAACTCAAAGATTTAGGTGCCGATGACGTCATCAACTCCACGACCGAAGGTAGACTACAGACCATTTGTTGACATTTGTAGACTGTACCAGGGAGGGTGTATAGCGCCAGCAGTGTGTTTCTTGGAATAATATGAGGGAAGGTTGAACTCGGCGGTGTCGGTTGGTTCAGATTTGGTGGCACGAGTGAAGGAAATTACTGGTGGAAAAGGGGCGTATGCTGCTGTGGATGCGGTGTCTGGGGAGCTAACTAAGGTAACCTCTCTGGTTCTCTCGATACTCTCACTTACAATCACCTGCAGGATGTGGCTGTCAGGTAATTCTAGTTTTTGTGTAGATATCAGCACTTCGGGTAGGATCCAGGTTAGTCGCCCAGTTAGATTGCATGGAGCATGGAGCCTATGGGTTGGCTTGGAACAATCAGTTGCAATAGTGAAGTAAGCTCAAGGCCAGTGGGTGAGATGTGGGTGCAGAAGGTTGCAAACAGTGTTAGAGACGGTGGTGAAGTCCTCGTTTATGGGGTCCTATCAGGGTATGATGTTACATTCAGCGTCTTTGATCTGCTTAGAAAAGTTAGAATCCGCTTCTTTGTATTATTCGAGTACACCGATGGAAGGGAGACAGAAGTTGCAACCGAAGTGATGAAGATGCTGGAGGACAAGATCGTTGAGCCCTTGGTCGGCAAGAAGTTCAGTCTGACTGACTTCCAGGCTGCTCTGGTAGAGGCAGAGAAGGACGCTAGAGGTGGCAAGGTGCTTCTGGTGAACTAGTCAGTTCTGAATCACAATGCTCCCATAGTCCCGCACATTGTCAGTAGGTGTTTTGTACTGGGACTCTGTATAAATTCTGTTTTTCAAAGTGGATGACCTGAGCCCCGAGGAACCATAGTTATTTCCATCAACAAGTTGTATATTGGAAAGATGGGCAGTCTGGGAAAGGTGGCGGTTGCCACCACTACCATAGAGCCACCATCCATTCTGCAAATCAAGAAACCCTGTCAAACCCCCTAGCCAAACACCCTAGACAAGCCTGCAACTTGTCGCCTATGTTTGCAATGCAGACAGTGTGCAAATCTTGGACCAAAAAGACACATGGTCTAGACAAACAAACTCAATCGTTCACAACAACTCAGTAACAACAAAAACCCTCAGACAATCATGTACGAAGCAAAACAAAAAAGCGTTCAACCACCACTGCCCTACAGTTAACATCCACTTAGCAAATCAGAAAAGAAACCCTATCAAACCGCGCAGGTCATTCAGATCTCCAATCAAATACTGTCAATGATGATACAAAAATAGCGATTTAACGCTGTTCGCAAAGCAGGAAAATGCCTTCCTACCAATTCAACTCCACTTCCTTGTGAAGAAAAACCATACACAGGAAAACTACATATGCGTCAGTTCAGAAAGAAGCCAGAGCAACGAACCCTCCCTTACCAAGTTTGTCGGGTGTAAACTCTTCAAAACTTCGGACAATGCAGCCACCTGCCACCAACTCCACAGAGTAACACATCCATAAGCTTTCAAACTAAGAAAGAGAAGGATGCACTAAAGTTCCTGTTTGCCGATTTCAAATGATAAAAACATCGATCAAGGTTATTCAAGAGATGCTCTAATTGGGTGTCATTCTTACCTTCAGCAGCAAAAGAAGCAAGTAATCCAAAGACATATTGGAATAGTGAGAACCAAAAACCTGTGGGCAATGGCACTGAGTTCCAACTCCACTCCTCCAACCCACCGTACAGCTGGCGACCCACGGTGCATCAGCAAATGATTGGCTTCATCATCAAAACACAGATCACAGCTAGTATGCACAGAAGTACACCTATCAGAAAGCCTTCATATCCAAGCCTCCAAAACCTCCAGAGCAGGGAAAGAAACATATCCCATACCATTCACTGCTGCACCATCTCATCAAAGTACATGTTCTGGAAATCGTGCAAATCTTCAAACTTGTCAACAGAGTCAATGTCCACCTTATGCTTGGTCTTGGGTTTGGGGGCTCAAAGGGGCACGTCAGCATGGCAATTATAGCATTCACAATTTCCTTTGGCATCTGGGGGTGGCTCCAATCCTTATCAAAAACCACTATGCCATAAACAAGCTCTGTGTCTTCTAGCTTTCCCCCCCTTTCCCTTCCACTTTGATCAGATCCAGATTCACATCTTGCCTCTCTAGGGCAGCCACTGCCACCACAGCTTTCACAACAATCTCTGCCAACATCCGCTTACACCTGCAACCCAGAATGCCAACCAACCCCGGGGTCAGTCCTGTAGGAATGTTGCCCGTAGCTTTTGGGCTAGTCATGTGATGGATTAAAATAATCTAGGTTGCAACTGTTTCGAATAGATCTGTACGAAAGAGAAGCAGAAGGGGGGAGGGAAAATTTATGTAAAGTCCAGAATGAAGTTGAGTTCATAAGCGTAGCAGAGAAACTTGTACATCTGGGAAGAGAGGGTGGTCATGCAAGATCTGGACAAGTGCCTCAGTATTGGAGAGGCTGAACTCAAATTTGTGTGCAATAAGTGACATCCACTGCCAGCTTGGAAGCCATTTCATAGCCCTCAGCCTCCCGGATAGAGTGAACGCCCCTTTCTCACAGCATCTCAGCCTGCTCAAGTACGGCTCCAGCCGATACCACCACGCAAGTTGTCCGGTACCAGTCTCTTAGTCCTGGCTTGGAGAAAGCTCCAGCATCGTTTTCAACCTCCATCTGCTCCAAGACTTCTTAGCCTCATCATTTGCTACCATACATCACAAACACCTAAACATCAGTTCATTGCCAAAGGGTTGACCTTGCATTGCAGTGTGCCAAAGTCTGATTAGCTCACCAGCTCAGGATTCGCAACCCAATCTCGCTCACTGAAATCTCCGGCAGGCAAGGTTCGATGTGAAGCCAGCAATGATGGAAGGGGCTCAGGACTAGCGGGACTGAAGGAGGAGGTGGACCGGATGACAAAGAAGGAAGTTACCAGGGATGCGATTCTCAAGAACCAGGAGATCAACGAGTCAGAGCAGCGGTCCGTATTTGGGGCAAAGCCCAACTCTGGCTCGGTCTATCCTCGCCCTGAGCTGGAACGGAGACCCGAGACTGGTGACAAATCATTTGTGAGCGTGTTTGCATTCGATGGTCCTGCACCTGAGACCATCAACTGCCGCCTGGTATGCCGTCCAAACCTGCTGAGCAACGTGCTAAGAGTCCCCTGTTGTGTGTGTTCAAGAAATCAAAAAGGGGTTGCGTGGGTTATACTTTGATTTAGCTAGTCTAGGTCTGTAACTCTTTCAGGATATGGTCCTGCATCACCTCACCAAGCAGAAATTTGGGTAGCTGAAATCAAAGTCATTACAAACGTTACGGTTCATGGGGAACAGAAAGAGAAATTACTCTTCATTGCATTGTAGATCTTCTGAAGTCATTCATACTTAGGAACGTTATGTCGAGCACTGGTCAACATATAAGCTAACGTATAAGCTAAGGGGATGTGTGGCAAATGATGTGCAGGCAATGCTAGGCACTCACTTCCAGCTGGATTATGTGATGGCAGCTTCACTGTTACTCCACACTTTGATCACGCCTCCCGAGGGAAGTGTAAATTATGGTGTCTCTTCACACCCCCCCAAGGTTGCTGCCTTCCGCTAGGAAGATGGACACTTTTGTGACACCAAGGGTGAATTGAACTCACAACCACTTCCGAGGTGGTATGTGCCCATTAACACTTGGCTACAACTTGGTTGTCCAAATGAGCAACAACTTGTAATGTGATGAAATCAGAGATTGAAATTTGGTGAAAATTTTAAAATTTATACTAGGGCTTCGCGTTGCTCCGCACTACTAGCGACGACTTCTAAGAACAACTTCTAGATAGATGGGCTATATTCAAGTTTTATGAACGGATGAACATTTATTGGCTGTCTCATGTTAAAATCAACGGAGAAAATGTGGTCCAAGGACCTTACACCGTGTCAAGCTTATGATTGTTGTGGTGTGCTCAATCATGCTCCCTAGTTTTTCCTTCCTCTTATGTTTTGCCAAAGCAAGAGAGCCTATTTGCAATTTGAGGCTTGTTTCATTTGATATTAATTTGACCGCTATAATGACTCTCGTTCGTTTTGATACAACAGGTAGATTTTGTTTATAAATGTTGTTTATATGATATCTTTTTCATCTTTATTTTCACTTCGTTTGGATTTTGATTTAATGTCACGGTTTCATGAAAAAGTTGTTCCGGCGTTCATCATTTATTTTGTCTTTATTCAAGGCATATTTTATCTGGATTCTGTCTGTCCGCAGTAATATTTTGTTTTTCCATATTATTTGAAGTTATACACATGCCCAAGTTTTCTTTTTGTTTACGTCGGACATTACCATTTTGATATAATTGATAACGACCATATATCCGAAGATACATTCTTGAAAAAAAATAGCTGTCTACATAAACATAATTAGCTTGCCAAAAATTATTGTTCTGAACAAAATCTTTGTCTTGATAAAAAATACTGATATTGATATTTGATATTTCTCTTCAAAGTTGAAGGTAGTTTATTCTATGAGGTATCCTTGTTGATTTTCTGAAAACAGTTCCTTTTGTTTTTTCTGATTTGATCATCATGTTTGGCGTCTTTCCGGCCTTGGACCCGTGAAGGTCGTAAGTTCTCTTCTGATGCATCTATTGCAATCCTGCTTGGATGCAATTTCCAGGCCCTCCATATTTGTGGCAATAGGGAAGCAACGGAGAGTCCATTGTGTTTAAAATTGTTGGAGACCCGAGCATACTAGGAGGGCTCGAGTCCAGTGGGTTTGAGCCTGATAGATGTTTGAGGGCCTGGGCTGTCAGCCAGCCTTGTATTAATGATTTTAAGCTGGAATGGCCTCAGTTAAAGCGGTATTTACGCACATAAAAGCTGTGATCATCGCGTTCCACGACACCACATTTCATACAGCCATATTGTTGAACACTGCCTTCGCATCCTTAATGCACCCACATTTGGCATACATGTCCACGAGGGCAGAGTTCGGAATGACATCTGGTACAATTCCAGCTTTGACGATGTCACCATGGACCTCTTTCCCCTTTTCCAGGGCTCCCAGGCTTGCACACGCATTGCAAACACAAACAAACGTGATGTGGTTGGGCTTCACCCCTTCACACATCATTTGCTCATAGGTCTCCAAAGCATCCCATGCTTGGTAAATCCTGCCAACATTATATTCCACGTGATCAAAGATTGTTGAGGCGTTTAATATTGACGTCAATGACATAAATTCCCATAACTCCAGCTATGTTGCCTACACAAATGTACCAGAAGTTGTACTAGCAGTCATTTCAGTCAGTCTTATGCATCAAACAGGCCTGGGAGGGCAGCAGTTCAACAGAGGGCCAGCCCAGACTTGTTGCTGCATTCACTGTTACGTGCTTGACAAACTGACAATGGTATTAGGATCCCCAATGGGGGCAGGGGCTTACTTTCAAGGGTTCTTCGCCAGTGCCTTGAGGATTTTCCATGTTGATGGTGGGCACCTGTGAACATCACACAACCAGTCCATGCATGCTCCTATAATTTCACATTTCACCAAAATTTATCAAAGTAATTACAGATACATGAGGTGATGACTTTTCCTTGGTAGGATGCAGTACTATCAAAGTCTACAGACAAATAGACCCCTTGCCTGGTATGAAATTGACAGAACAAGAAAGACATTCATGTGCATGGGAGATGGGACACACTAGACCAACAAGAGAAAACCAAATGTCCATAATCAGAGAAAAATCCAGATATCACACAGAGGAGGAGTGCCTCATAGCTATTGAGCTGCAAAGGTGAGCATTAGAAACATCAGCTAGACATTAGCTCTGGCTTGTAATAGTGTGTGATAAGGCCAATCGCATGGCACCCACCTTGCAGCGGGAACATGGCATAACATAAAAGCAGCTGGCAGTGCTGCCAGCATGTGCAATGATGAAATGGCGCCACTTTTCATCTTCATATGCTGACGGCCCACGCACAATAATGCTATCCCCACAATAACCCCATGATGTCTCAGGTTAGCAGCACCTGATAAGAACATAGCAATACTGTTTAATACTCGTGCGTGATCCCAGATATTCTATCTGGGCTTGGGCTTAGGTTGGGGCAGGGCAGGATGGAGTCATACCCGAGAATTTATCCGAAGCAGATTAAGGGAACACATTGGTGTAACTAGGAATTACAAGAAACTATGAGGGGGCAACGACTTAACCATGGACAGTTCAGGGGCTGGCCACAAGCATAAGGCAGCCCACCTAAACCAGTAAGTAAGAAACAGAATAATTATAATTCCCAGTACATGACCGAGCAAAGCCTACCCCAGGTAAGAATCCTAGAAAGAATGGCAGAGGAGAGTAAGAGACCCAGCAAAGTACCAAGACAGGAACCAACCTTGCCTCTTTGAATTTGTTCAAGGGGGCCAACAATCTCTGCAATCTGGTGCATAGCTGAGTGAAGAGGGCCCAAGACCTGCATCAGTGTGAATGTGACATCAATAAATAACAGAATCCTTTGAAAATAAAGTTTATTGGCAACCAACTGTCACAGCAGTACCACTTTCGGAGGCTCTGTTGCAGGCTCTATGACATTACAGTTCCGTTCTCACCCAGGGAAAAGGGAGATAAGTAGGTCTTAGAATAAGGCCTCTACATCTAAAGTAAGTTTGTCATGTGGTACCTGATATGCATTTCAATGTCAAATTAAATTGTCATTTCAAATTTCTGAATCCCTCTGTGATCATCAGTTTATTCTAACTAGATAAAGTTGGAGACAAGAAGTTACCTTCGTATTGCAGATAACTGTGTGATCACAAAGAAATGGCAGGAATAGGAGGGACTCTTGTGTTCATGCTGCTCGTAGTCTCCTCACTATGGAAGGCAAATGCCACAGTGACTGAGCCCGAAAGCCTCCATAGCAAACCCATGCTGAGTATATCCTGCAATCATGGGGACGTGCCTCCTTGACACTACCACATTTAGCATACATGTCAGCAAGGGCTGTCTCCACCAATATATCTGGCACTATTCCAGTTTTGTTGATGTCACCATGAACCTCTTGTCCTTTATCCAGAGCTCCCAGGCTGGAACATGCATTGAGAACAGATATGACAGTGACCTTGTCAGGTGTCACCCCTTCCAGTATCATTTGCTCATACATCTCCTCACCGCCACAACCATGCTGACCATATCCTGTGATCGTTGAGACCACAAGAGACCAAGACCAAGACTCCAAGAGACCACATCACGTGCATCCTTTGTACTCCCCCATTTGGCATACATGTCAGTAAGTGCAGTCTCCAGCGTCCCATGACACCAAATGTCGTTCAGCCATATTGTTGAACACTCTCTCCGCATCCTCAATGCTCCCAGATTTGGCATACATGTCCACAAGGGTATTGTTCAGAATCACATCTGGTACCATTCCAGATTTGACGATGCAACCATGGACCTCTTTGCCATTTTCCAGGGCTGCCCGCGCATTGCAAACGCACACAAACTATGTATCTAAGTGCTTCTCCCATGTAGAGGCCCAAGTGCAACCTCTAGTGTCATTCCAACACTTAGTTTTGTAGATTTAAAGTTGAATATGTAGCGACCAAAATTGTTCATATTTCTATAGTTCTCGGCCCGTAGGTCCAAATTGTGTGAAACCAAGTCGGTGCACCCGTACTCATCGAGGGCTTTCCAACGGTACAAAATTCGTGGCCTCTATCTAAGCCCAAGTGCAACCTCCATTGTCCTTCCAACACTTGATTTTGTAATTTAGTTAAATTTTCAGCCTGGGGGGTGCACCAAGGGTTAATGTACCTATCATGTGCGTGAACAGAAGGGGGTTAATTAAATACCCCCACATACAGACTATGTATATTGAAAGGGTCTGAAAAATTCCTAATATATATATATATATATATATATATAAGGATTAGTTACATGTTTGGTGTATAGCGTATTGGAAAGGTCCCTAATTACGCGTCGTGACATCGCGTGTTCAAATAATTTTTGCGTCTTTTTTTTGCTTCGTTTCTCTTTTCCGCCTCGCTAAGCCCTATCTTCCGCTGCGCTGCGTGCTCTCACCTTGTTGTGCACTTCTTCCTCATGTTTACCAAGTTCTTGGGAGGTCTTAGCAGGCCGTGTGTCAATCGGCGTCTGCTCAGCTGCACCGTGGTGGAGGCGTGGTGGTTCTCACAGAGCGATCCGACAGTACCTGATTACAGACACAAGCTGCACACACAAGAGGTCCTTTAGGGTTGATGTTCCGTCAAATCCTCCATGGGTCATGACACAAGGTCAAGGACAATGTGGGGAGTGCATCTTCTTCTTCAACCTATTTCTGCCTGTTTTACCCTCTCATCAGACTCGGCCTTGAGATGCATATTGAACTTTGTAAGTTAGCTCGTTGGGTGGATCTGTGGTGGTTAGGAGTGACTTTGACAAGTTACTGCTGATGTGGCAGCAGGAAAGTATCCAAAAATAAATAACATGGATGAGGAGGAGAAGGCACCTTCTTCAACACATTTCACCATGTTTTCCCCTCTTATCAGAATCTGCCCTACATTTCCATGTTGAATTATGCAAGTTGGCTAATTGAGTGAACCTTTGGTAGTTTGGAGTGACTTTGATATGATACTACCAATGTGACACAGGAAAGTATCCAAAACAGGTAACCAGAGATGAGGAGCAGTTGTGGGATGAGTACTTTCCTGACCCCAGCCAATGGTGGGACAAATGAGGCAAAAAGGTGAATGCATGTCAGATTACTAGATATCATTCTGAATGCTGCAGACACAAGCTGCACACGGAAGAGGTCCTTTTGGGTTGATGTTTGGTCAAACCCTCCATGGGTCATGACACAAGATCAAAGACAATGTGGTGAGGGCACCTTCTTCTTCAACCTATTTCTGCCTGTTTTACCCTCTCACCAGACTCGGCCTTGAGATGCATATTGATTTTTGTAAGTTAGCTCGATGGGTGGATCTGTGGTGGTTAGGAGTGACTATGACAAGTTATTGTCGAAGTGGCAGCAGGAAAGTATCAAAAAACATATTACATAGATGAGGAGAAGCTCGCTGGTGGATCTATGGTGGGTTTGGAGTGATTTTGACATGTTACTATAGGTAGGGTTGGGGTGTTTGCTGGAAGAACTTCATGCCATCAATGTCAGCTGCTAGCAGCAATAGAATGTGGGCCCAGATTTATCCAAGAGGGCCGGATTTCAAGCTCCAGATTACCTATGATTCTCTGTGGAAGGCAGATGGTCAACTGGAAGCTGCAGCAGCAGCACAATGGATAAAATCAGGCATTGCTAATGAAGGCACCTTCTTCAACACATATCACCCTGTTTTTCCCTCTTATCAGAATCGGCCCTAAATTTCCATGTTGAATTCTGTAAGTTAGCTGGCTGAAGGACCAGGGACAGAGGTCCAGATTCATCCAAGAGGGTTGGATTTCAAACACAAGATTACTTCTAATTCCTTGTGGATCAATACCTACAAGAAATCTGTGTGGGTAGATGGTCAGCTGGAAACAGCAATGGCAGCAACACAATTGAGTATAGGGAAGGCAGTGTTAATGAAGGCACCTTCTTCAACACATTTCAGCCTGTTTTTCCCTATTATCAAAGTCATCCCTAAAATTTCATGTTGAATTCTGCAAGTTAACTCGTTTCTATGGTGGTTTTGGAATGATTTTGACATATTACTGGCATGTGGCAACAGGAAAGTATCGAAAAGCAAATAACAGAGACGAGGAGAAGCTCTAGAATGAACACGTTTTCGACCCCAGTTAATGGTGGAACAATTGAGGCAAAAAGGTGAATGTCTGTTGGAAGCAGACGCAAGTCAGCATAGCTAGAAACTAGTGTGAGAAGTATGGTTGGGGGGTTTGCTGGAAGAATTCTGGGCTGTCATTGTCAGCTGCTAGGAGCAAGGCAAGGATGTAGGCATGATTCGTGCAGAGGCCATGGATAGCTGAAGGAGTAGGGATAGGCAGGGTCCAGATTCATCCAAGAGGGCTGGATTACAAGGTCCAAATTACCTATGATTCCCTGTGGAAGGATAGCTACAAGATACTTGCATGGGTAGATGGTCACACTAGAAGCCGCAGCAGCAGCGGCACAATTGATAAAATGAGGCAATGCTAATCAAGGCACCTTCTTCAACACAGTTCACCCTGTTTTTCCCTTTTATCGGAATCGGCCCTAAATTTTCATGTTGAATTCTGCAAGTTAGCTGGTTGAGTTAGTTTGGAGTGACTTTGACATGATACTGCCAATGTGACAACAGGAAAGTATCCAGAAACAGGTAGCAGAGACGAGGAGAAGCTGTGGAGTGAATACTTTTCTGACCCCAGTCAATGGTGGGACAACCGAGGGAAAAAAGTGAATGCCTGTCCGATTACCAAATGTCATTCTGAACGCTGCCCTGGTGGACATGTATGTCAAATGTGGGTGCTTTGAGAATGCAAAAGAAGTGTTCAACACTATGGCTAAATGAGATGTGGTGTCGTGGAGTGCGATGCTTGCAGGGTATGCACAACAAGGGCGTGGGATGGAGGCTTTGGAGACCTATGAGCAAATGATGGGGGAAGGGGTGACGCCCGACCACATCATGTTTGTGTGCGTTCGCAGTCCATGCAAGCCTGGGAGCCCTGGAAAAGGGCAAAGAGGTGCATGGTTGCATCGCAAAAGCTGGAATTGTACCAGATGTGATCATTCTGAACAATAGCCTTGTGGACATGTATGCCAAATCTGGGAGCATTGAGGGTGCAGAGGGAATGTCATTCTGGACACTGCCCTGGTGGACATGTATGCAAAATGTGGGTGCATTGAGGATGCAAAGGGAGTATTTGACAATATGCAGGCTGAACGAAATGTGGTGTCGTGTAACGCGATGATTGCAGGATATGCCCAGCATGGTTGTCATAGGCAGGTCCTGCAACTATTTGAAGGAATTCAAAAGAACGGTTTGAAGCCAGACAATATCACCTTTATATGTGTTATCTCTGCATGCTACCACATTGGCCTACTGGATGAAGGAAAAAACTACTTCGATTCCCTTAGTCAAGATCATGGTGTCACTCTGCCAGTAAAGCACTTTGGCTGCATGGTGGACGTGCGGGACAACTGGATGAGGCAGTGGACCTGATTAATAAAATGCCTGTAATCCAAATGTTGTGGTGTGGAAGGCCTTGCTTGGTGCCTGTAGAATCCATGGCAATGTGGAGATGGCTGAACGTGCGGCAACATCTATCCTCACGTCGGATGAACAGGATGCTGCGACTTATGTGTTGCTATCAAATATCTATGCTACAGCTGGTAGGTGGGATCCATCTTAGTAGGAGAATGTTCTCCCTGCATTTTACCAGCACCTAACAACAAGATGTATGTCCCATCACATTTCACATGAGCTTGTTCTTCCTTGTACAACAATTTGACACTTAGAATAGTTTATATAGCTACCGGGACATTAAATTAAAATCCAAACTATTTGAAATCTACGGGACGGTCCTACTTCCAAGATATAGAGTCGATTAACTTAGGCCCATATCTGGTATTAGTCATATGTTGCAGCTGACCCCACCGTCTGACCTCGAATTCATCGCGTCGGGAGCTTAAGGGAGAGAGAGAGAGAGAGATAGTTCTTTCTCTCTTGATACCCTTTCGAAAAGGGCAAAGAAGTCCATGGTGACATCGTAAGAGCTGGAATTGTATCAGATGTCATTCTAAACCCTATCTTGGTGGACATGTATTTCAAGAGCGGGTGCAACAAGGTGGTTTAACTAGATGCAGTGTTTTGACAATATGGCTGAACGAGATGTGGTGTTGTGGAACGTGAAGAATGCAGGATATGCATAGGAGGGGTGCGGGATGAAGACTTTGACATAGAGACCTATGAGCAAATGATGCAGGAAGGCTTGAAGTTGGACCAGATCATGTTTGTTTGTGTTTATAATGCATGAACAACCATGCAAGCAGCCCTCGAAAAAGACAAAGAGGTCCATGGTGATGTTGTCAAAGCTAGGGTTATATCAGGTGTCATTCTGAACAGTACCCACGTCAACATGTATATCAAATGTGGGAGCAACGAGATTTGTTATTACTATTATTGTTTTTTTCCCTTTTGTTTGCCTAAGCAGGGGTAGAGCAGCAGTAGCTGCTGCTGTCTCTCTCCCCCCTACTAGGCCAAGGAAAACGGGGGAGGGAGAGAGGAGGAGCTGCAGCTGCTGCTGCACACAACCCCCCCCCCCCCCCCCCCCTCCGTTTCTTAAAAGAAAAATCTTCTTGTTTTGGCCAAAGTGGAAACAGCAGCGGCAGCAGCACAATTGATAAAACAAGGCACTGCTAATGAAGGCACCTTTCTCAACACATTTCAGCATGTTTTTTGCAATTTTATAAACGGAAAATAAGTTTTATACTAATTTTTATTGGTTACACAAGTTATTTTGATTTTTTTAAAATCCGATCTATAATTTGTATTAAAAAATATACATAAATAAAGGGTTTTTATATTCTCAATGAACACATGAATACATACAGCAGGGCATTGTTATTCATTAATTGTTTGTTTTATATAAATACTTTAGGGGTTTTAATAAAGTTTTAAAAATATGTTTACATATGATAAATTCATGAATTAAGCTATATACAGGGGTATTGTTTATTGGCTGATGCACGCACGTGATATGGTCTTTTTATGAAGAGTGCACCCCCCAGGATTTTCAGCAACCAAAATTGTTCATATTTGTATAATTCTCGACCCGTAGGTCCAAATTCACCACGTCCTCGAGATTTTGTAATTTAGGGCCTGACACATCCAATTGTGCTTGTTGCAGGAATCTGTTGACAACAACACTTGCACCATCATGAGGGCCCTTGCCGTGCCCTGTACAAAAAAAACTTCAAAGCAATCCACAACCACTGGTGACATGAGGGTACCGACTCATAAAGTACCATGGGACTTTGCTTTTAAATTGGGAAGCACAACCGTCGCTCCATATCCAATGCTCTCTTGGCGAAAGAAAGTACTGGATACATGTTTCCAATGCTGTACGAAGTAATTGTCGTGGGTTTTGTCGTCCGAAATAAAAAAAATGGTACTCCATCAAGCTATCACTTCGAGGGTCATTAGGATCAGGCTCAGGGTTTCGACGCCAAGTTATTAAAACCATGATGGTAGTCTGGTAGGAATGCCAGTGCATTGATTGCACTTCATTATGGATCTCAAAAGTATAGTTCTCTGCAAAATCAACCACTAAAACCAGAATATCAGATGGAAAATGCATCAAGCATTGTCGAAATTGCTTGTCCTCCCACCTTGCCACGAAATTGTGACGAATAAATTCTTGCAGTTTAGGCTTATGGTACGAGCTCGTGAGGTGCAGAGCGTTCGTGGACGAGAGAGAGTCTTTTTTTCTCCTCTCATTCCTTTGTCAGTACTATTTGTTTCGCAAAGTGCTTCCAATCTACCATGTGCTCCGACGAGACATCCTCATCCTCCTCATAAGGACAAAGAACTAGATTGTCAACACCACAGTTTGCACTCGATTTTGTGCCAATCACTATACTGGTTTTTGGGGCATACCACTGATTCCCACATGTGGGACACCCTGTCAAAGGTGTTTACATCAGCTTGGCAACCAGCTGATCATCTGATTGACACACGGATTCACATTCACATGGGCAAGAAGAGTGGATGCCCGATTTTGCTCTCATGTTGTTGAAGCCCAATCGGGGGGTTGCTATTCCATATGCACAGGTTGCGTGCATGCATGCACAAAATCCCTTATTATATATGCATGTGACAAATTTGTATGCACACATTGTAGATTGTATGCAGTGGAGTTATATAATATAGAATACGACGTATTTTATTGCATATGCAAATGTTACATCATATGTATATAGAAAAAAAATAAAAAAATTTAGCTAACAAAATTAGTAGTCAATGGTCAAAGATGCATGTGACCCTTAACTCCAACTAATGCACCACCTTAAATTGAAGAGAATACAAGATCCCTGGCCCAAGTAATAGTTTGCAAACTTGTATTCAAGGAAAAAGTTTCATATTAACCAAAATATGGACTTTTGTACTAACAAAAGCATCTATGTCATGTTTGAGAAAAAATTAATTTGAAAACTTGTGTGACAGGTACACAAATTCTATTTTAACCAAAATAGGAACTTCTATACTAACAAATGCATATGTGTCATGTTTGGAATAAAGTATTAACAAGATAATTGCATGTCACATGCATGAAAATGAACGGCACAAGTTAGAGGTTCTTTTTTTGTGCATTTCATGTGTCACTAAGAAGTTGAACTAGGGTCCTTCTTTAGCAAGGGAAGGTTGGTGGATCTCATAAGCCTTGGCGCATCCTAGATGCGCGTTGTACATGAAGTACATGTGCTTACAAGGTAGATATGTTTGTTTTTTCTTCTTGACAGATATCTCATCAAAGTCGGGACAATCACAAGATGGAAACTGACCAATGTATACATTGTAAACCAATCTTGCCCTGGTAGATCTCTCTGTTTGTAGCTGGTAAATTCTCCCATAACCTGGCTGAAGCACGTTTCTGAATCCACGAACCTCAGCAATAAGAGTCTCCGCTGACTCTTGGCGACTCAAGTGTCGAGGAGTCGGATCCCGACGCCGAATGCGCACCCCATAGCGTGTAGTGGGATACTTACCCACAGGAAGGACCACACCTTGATGAATATGTTG
This sequence comes from Takakia lepidozioides, assembly GCA_030704615.1. Classification (NCBI taxonomy): domain Eukaryota; kingdom Viridiplantae; phylum Streptophyta; class Takakiopsida; order Takakiales; family Takakiaceae; genus Takakia; species Takakia lepidozioides. The sequence goes on along the minus strand of CM060734.1, from coordinate 45,854,487 downwards.
TTCCACTGGAAGTGGTCCCACAGGAAAGTTCGGATCAGGAACGTTGGGAAGATGGACTAGTCGGAAACCTGCAAGGATCAAGTTGTCCACCTCTTCTTGTGTAAGGTTGGTTCCAACCTTCACAGGCCACATGTTAGGGATACCCGGTTTTCCCAAGCAATAGGATGGCACGGTCCCTCCAACACACGACAAAACATTTGTGGGGCAAAACCAAAAAACTTGCAGTTTTGGTTCTTTCATGTTCGGTGCTAGTAACTTGCCAGTGAAGCAAGGTGCATGACTTCCTTTACCTTTCCTGATGAGCGCTTTGCATTTATCCTTGGAGACTCCAACCAAGGCAGAACAACGAACCATGGAAGCAGGACCTGTCCGCTGAATCCTGAACAATGCATCGGAAAAGTCTTGTGTCTCTCTCACTGGATTTCCCCATTGCATTGGCTGAGGAGGGATAGCAACATGTGGATTTGTCTCACAGAAAGTCGAAGAACCAGGAATTTCATGATTTGATTTGGAGCTGACAAACCTAGATGGCTGGTGTGAACTGGGCATCCCAGTGGCGCGCGCTGGAACGGTCTTTACATTCATATCACACCTCCAAGATTTGTTTGGCCCACCATGCTCATCGCCTAACTTGCGTTTGACTGGAATAGTGTGATTGTTTCCCTCCAATTGAACCCCCCTTGTGTGCATGGGTGTTCTAGCTACTATGCCACGTACAACCTTACCCATTTTTGCTGGGCTATTAGATCTAGGTGCTTGACGCAACATGAGCTCCTCTTTGTCGGGCCCCGTCCCCCATGTCTTTCCTGTGGTGTGCCTGTAAAATGTTGCCTGCTGCAAAAGAGCTCGTGACATGTCATGCATGGTGGCCTCATATAGATCCACCTTCATTTTTTTCCCATTGCCTGCTGTCTTCCACCAAGCAGAATGGACTGCCTCAGACAAATTAGTGGTAGGCATATCTGCATCTGCCTCCACATCCATGTCCTCTCTCATCCATTGGGCCCACATTCGATATCTGTAGTGCCACCATGCAAGCCATGAATCCAGTTTTGGCAGACTCTTTTCTGTGCATGCTCCTGAAGAGAGCCACCAAGCCCGAATTGCAATGTATGTGGTTGTAGCATCCTCCAAGATAGCACTATCTTTCCATTCATAACAGAGCTGAGTATGCCTTTCACGGAAGTCCTCCAAGATGTAGTCGTTGGTGTGTCTTCGGAGGCTTTCAGCCCAATGATATAAACATGTTCTTTCTTTACCTTCCATTGGGACATTGGGATCAGATCCATAAACTCTTTGAACAGCAGCCCAATTCGCTCCTGCTACATCCGCCATGAAGCCAGCAAAATTTGGTTTGTTCAAGCCAACAAGTTCTGCTTGTTCATTGATCATCTCCCAGAATAACACCTGAGCATCTGCATCCTCTGTTTTCATATCGCAAATGGCAATGGTCATCATTCGCTTGACATATGGTTCATAGACATGACACGTAAGAGTTGTCCAATCCTTGATGCGTTTGACATGGTCAAATACTACCCAACTTGTGCGTAGATCCCCCTCACTCATGCGACGCACAAGATCAACACCACTCTCGGGACCAGCAACAGACATCTTGAAAACATGGGGGAGATGAGAAGTATGTTGGCCTGGAAGGAGATTGCTGTGAATGAAATGGTATAAACTCAGACGCTTCAACTCCAATATGGACATGATAGAATTGACACGTGCAGATGCGACCTTGTTTTTCAAATTGGGGCTACAAAGATGGGCAAATTCTTCAAGAATGTCTTCCAAAGCCTCTCCCTCAAGACGTACTGTCTCTGTGCCATCAGCCACAAGAACTCGATCAATCAAGAGCTTCTGGGCCATTGACAAGGAAATAGCTCTTGGGGTCGACCATGGCTTCATCTTAACGTGCTCTTCATGCTTGATGCATTTTCTGCAGCCTCTCTATTCTCGCCTTTGGCACATGGATGGTTATGAAACCCATCATGAACTGCAACACGTGTATATGTTGGAAGGGAACTTGTGACATAGTACATTCTCGCCCCACAATGCGCCTCACAGAAAGGTCTTTCTTTGCAGAAACTACACTTGAACTGGTTGAATGGAACTTGGGCTCCTGCAATGAACACCTTGTCTGCATTGCCTTCCCAATAGCGGTCATTCCGTTCTCCTTCGTTCTTGAAGAAGGGGCAAGTGCTGCTTTGACATATGAGCTTTCCAACACAAAGAACCTTACTACATTTCACATGATCTGGAACACCAGACATATTGTAGATATTGGTCTTGCACCAAGGATGACCATCAAACTTGTGGTCCATGCATTGGAGGGACTGTGAACCACGGTCCGTACGTAGTTTGACCACAGGGGGGAGTTTGTGGATCACTTTTCCATCAAAAGCTCGAGGAAGACACCGAACACGATGCACTGGAATGTGACTATAGTCCAAGGTAGAAAGCTTTTTTTTTTATCCATTTCTCTGAGCAGTGGCCAAGATACTCAAAATGGACAACACACCAGAAGGAAATGCAGCTGTAGCCTCCCCTGCTAGTCGTGGAGATGAAGATAAACCCCTCGCAGATTCGCAACAATCAGACGTGGTGTTGTCAAGTGGAGTTTTCCGAGGCTTCATGTCGTGAAGCAAGACCGTATGAGAAGATGAGGAAGGTTGAGATCCACAAAATACACTCTTAGAAACCTCAACACAATCCGAATTATGAGACCCCAAGCTCGCCGAATCCGCAACCTCCTCCTTCAATTTACAACTCTCATTTGTTGCAGCTTGTTCTTTCTTCTTTGCAATAGAAGTGTGTCTTTCATCATGTGACTGTGTATAACTCGTACCTGTGACACGATACTTGGAGAAAGTGTCTGGAAACAACTCCCATTGCTTTTGGCCGTCATTAAAAACTGGAAGCAACACTGTGGAGGCATCATCATCTCCATCATCCTCCAAAAAAACTGAACCCGGAACAAGTTTGAATCTATTGCATAACCAAGGTTCTGGGATAATGCACTTGTTTCCATTGCAAGGATAACGAACCACTTTTGCATCAGGTGGACATGAAAGCAATGCATATTTTGGTGCAGACATTTGGCAATGTCCTCAAAGTTTGAGAGGAGATGCAAAATGAACGAAAGCGCACATCTTGCAAGACCTTATGCAAATACATTAAATGGCTTATATTACTTCTATGTATCATCAATCCATAAGGTCCAAATTTTTTGAGACATGTGCTCCATCCATATTACTCTCTGACAGAAACAACTAAATGGATTATCCCCTATTTTTAAGACGACGGCGCCGTTGTTGAGATCTTAGAATCCAATGTACTGCCTTCTTCTTATGACCATATGAAACATAAATGCTCTGCATGTTTCCATTTATTATACTACCAATCATTGATTAATCGTCCAACTATGAACTGAAAAACTAGACGGCACAATTTATTTACAATCAAATCCCATGACATGTATGTTGATTTGTTCTTTGATTACTCATGTATGAATAATGAGTACAAGTATTTGTGGCGACAATTCACTCCAAAACCAATAAATTGATTAAGACACCCATAACAAAATGTTCAGTTACTTTATCACTTACTTTATATTGTCTTATGAAGGCGCCGCCACAAAGTAACATGTCAATCATACAACCATCTTATGAGGATCCATGTGTAACCCATGTAGTCCATTAGTGTAATTGACAAAAATGTCTTGTTTTAAAATGTGTTTGAAAAAAACCTAGACAAATAGAATTAAAATTTTCAGGTTTGAGTCAAAATAATTTTCAGATTTGAGTCTACCAGAAGTTTATGGCGATTGACATGATGGAGCCATTGGTTTCAAAAAGCACTAACGCTAGAGGGTATTAAAAAAGGTTCATATGTCAGATTTGGCCAATTTGGCCTTCGCCCTCGCCCCCCTTTCCCCCGCTCTCATCGGCGGGCACAGATTTGAACCCGCAACCTAGTGGAAAATACACCACAACCTTACCACCAAGCCATGCTCTAATCAATGAAATGACCTCAACTTTTTTGTTAATAATCTGTTTCTATTCAGTTTAACTTGCTCCTATTACTACATGACTAACCTGGCCTCATTACTACACTAACCTAGTCTACTATACTTGCACATTATCCCTCTCCCTCCCCCACACAAACACACACAAACTACACAAGGACTTACTACGTCTCTTCTACGTCCCTAGTCTTTACACCCTGGAGACTCCTGTTGCGAAGAGGAGACGGAGGCGCCGCATCTCGTCCTTATACTATACCACCCCGAGGCAACGAGCTGCTGCGGCGATGGGGAGGAAGAAGGACACTCGAGGGGGAGGCGTTGCTGGTGGTGGTGGTGATAGAGGCAAGCTGCGGACGGAGAAGGTAAGCAGCAGTTTTGTTTCGATTTCATGACCTGCACTTAGGCATATGCGCCATCGCATAAGCCCCACCAAGCTGCTCCTAATCTAGCACCTCCGTCGGCGCAGATGCCTAAGTCACTTCAACTCTCACAGGTTTGCGAATCTCCACACATATACACAACGTCTCCGCCGGCGGAGACAGCTCATTCCCCTTGGTTTTTTCTGATGCTTGGAAGGGCTGGGCTGCCACCTCCGCCGGCGCATACCGTTGGAGCTGGGATGCTCACATGTTTCATGAAGTGCTCCTCCACTCCCATCCCGTTTATTTTTTTGCATGCTCATACGTTGCTAATGCTCCGAGCGGGTTGGGCTGGCGTATCCGCCGGCGCATACCCGTGCCGCAGGGCTGCTCAAATGTTGCAGGAAGTTCTCCCCTTTTCCATCTCCTTTGTTTTTCTGCATGCTCAAAAGTTGTTGATGCTCCGAGCGGGCTGGGTTGGTATATCCGCCGGCGCATACCCATTGAGTACATTCTTTTTTTGCTCAGTTCATAGGTTTCAAGAACCTCCTGCAAGCGTCTCCGCCGGCGGAGACACTTGGAGCTTGGTTTTTTTTTGCATATTCACTGTGTTACGGAAGCTCCAAAGCGCCAAGGCTGCCACCTCTGTCAACGCAGACCCGTGGAGCAGGGTGCTCACATATTTCAGGAAGTTCTCCCCCCCTTCCATCTCCTTTGTTTCTCCGCATTCTCATAAGTTGTTGATGCTCCGAGCCCTTCCCTATTTTGGTTGATCACAGTATTCAAGTATCTCAAAGCTTCTACGTTGTTACCTCCACAACTCCACATGCTTCAATAGCCCTAGTTTAATCTTTCAAGGTGCTCCTGTATGTTTGGCTATAACCTCCCTTCCATGGTATGCGCCGGTGCATATGCTTGGAGCTCCTTGAGCAAAAATTTCTTCAAGGGCCTCAAAGCTTGTGAAATTCTGAGTTGGTTGCACATATGTGTCATATGTGCCGACGTAGGTGGTCGGAGGTCCTCTGTCGGGATGCTCAGGCATGTATTCTACTCCAAGTTGTAGGCTTTGAAAGACAAGGATATTCATGGAATTAGTTGACTATCCAAATTCATTTGTTTTCTTCGTGCAACCATGACACTGAACTGCTCTTTTTATTATACATTCACACATTTGCTCTGCTCATATACTGACATCTTGAACTGTTTTGGTCTATGGAATTAGGAAATTACTACTACAACTGAAGCTGTGGAGGCCGGGACGCTTGCAACGATTAATTGCATGTTTGGCATCTAGAGAAAGAGGATCACTAGATGTTGTATCCTCTTCATACTCATCTGCCCCCCAATTCCCTGCATCAATGTCGTCAATAATGGTTTCTATGCAGGTTGTTAGGCCCGCCCTTGCCAACGACATCCTAAAGCTTAGAGGGGACTTCTACTCTGGATACCATCCAGGAGCAGCCGTGTTCTATGTTTCTGTTGAGGGGATTGATGGATCTACTATAGATGTGGGTCCTGATATCATCTCTACATGGGGATAGTCATTGGAAAACAGTCAATGATGAGTTTGAGAAGTATCTTGAGTCCAAGCCAAAGTTGCATCATCTTCGGGGGAAGATGTTTCATGTCTGGGATGGGAATCATAGGCTTCAAGCATGGTATCCCTATATCAATGAAGTTCATGGGGCCAACTTGTCAAGACATGTCTGTGTGACAAGTTGGGTGCTTAATGCGGACATTGAAAATCGTGGTTCCCTCAGGTCCATCATGGATGGAGTGAATGTGTGAGTTTCCTTTCTATTCTTCATTTACTTTCATGTTCAATGTTGTCATGTTTTTGCTCAATGGATGTACATATACACATCTTCTTTCTAATGATCACATTTTGTATGTGCAGGGCAAGAGATGACACATGTTAGATCCAAATTTGTGCACTTGGTTTGCAAGGTCAATATGATTGGCCTTACACCTATCTATGAATGGAAGAATGTATTGAGGAAAGAGCAATACGACGAATGCATCAAGAAAGCAGGAAAGACTTGGTATAACCTGACAATCCATGCAATGACTGAGATTTTGTACAAGGTAACATCATGTCTTAACCAAGTTTCATTCATTGCATCCATAGACAAGATTCACCTCTGGTTCATGTTATGAACTGTTTTGGTTCCTTTGGCAGCATGATATTGTTGAGGCCCAACGCATGGCGGGGGAAGCTTACAAATTTGCTGAGGGGCCAAAGAGTCAGGATGGCCTTGAGGATACAATGAGACAGGCTGGATTGAAAGCAAGGGAGCAACACAAGAGTCAGCTTGTGAAGTTAGTTCCTATTGCTGATCCAACCCTTGGAGAGGGGTTTCTCCAAGAACTTAAACTGCATTGGTCACGTGTAAAGGCAGGATCAGAGGAAATGACCCAAGAGAAAATGGTAAACATTGTTATAGCCCGAGTGGAATCAGAAGAAAAGATGGAATGACTACATATATGGAATGGAGACCAAACACTTCACGACCATAATTTTTTTCCACCCTGGCCTATCAGTGGGCCAACACTTGATCCTTGGCTGAATAGAAGGACTTTTTGGTGGCAGGTACATATACAATCACTATCTTCTCAATGCAATTGATTCATTTTGTTGATGACACATGGGGGATGCTTCCGCGTGAGCGTGAGCGTGAGAGCGCGTGAGCATAGGCGGGCTCATGCTACGTCATCAGTTATTGTCACGTTGGCTGACGGGTCTGACGCCACATCACGTCATGCCACGTCATTTTCATAGGCATGGCCCTATAACTGCGGACCGAACAGGCAAATGGGGGCCTATAGCCGCGGATTGCGCATTTGGTAGATAGGGAACCATGTGTGGGCGACGAGGCGAGGTGCAGAAGAGAGTTTAGGGTTTGTTGGTGAATGTTGCAGAATGATAGTGTTTGTAGAGACTGAAATGGTTGTGGATGTATTAATGTCCAGGTCATCGGTCTACAATGGTCCTTGGATGATTTAATGCCATGCTAATGTGGTATTTTACGTTGCTGTTATCAGCGTAGAATGGTTGTGGATGAGTTTATGAGGATGAAGCAGAGCCAATGTGGATGGGACACTGCTAATATGGATGAATGGGGATGAATAGTTGTGGACAAATGTGGATGAAATACCGTGAATGGATGATAGCGTGGATGAATGTTGAGCGAGGATGTCATTCTAACATTTATGAAAACCAAGCACAACGATCAATGTTGTTTGCACAAACATTAGAAATTGTGCCTAAAATCCGTCCTAAAGCACTTGATAAGATTTAATGAATGTCTGGCATTTGGGGAAATGTAGACAGACGATAGCAACGTAGAATAAGACAACACAACACATGTGAAAGGATCTTTCATGCTGCGACTTTGTCTGAGTGCTTACTGCAACATTCTGGTGTGCAACAAGCTCTTCTTTAGCTGTCCTCTTCAGTGTCGACACATTGCGAGCCATTTCAGCACTATACTTCCTGCAACGCACCACCTGACCACGCTAAACATGGTTTGGACTCCAATGCTTATTGCGGCCCCTGCCAATGAGGTAGAAATGTGCACCTGTATGTTACGAGAGTATTGCAACTTTCATGGTTTTTCATCAGGACCATTATACAACAACATTCAAAATGATTTGGCTCTCGTTTGTGCATGAGGAGGAATTCCGGGTCTTACAACATTGTGTAACAGAAATTGACAAAACGTCTGTCTTGTCTTCTTGTTTGACCAATAACCAATGTTAGGCATGAGGATCCCGCCTTTGAACTTGCGCTGAAATCGAGAGTCCATACACCATCCACTAGGTGCACTGTCTTCTTGTTTGAACCATAACCAATGTTACGCATTAGGATGCTGCCCTTGAACTTGCGTTGAACCCGAGAGTCCACATATCATCCCCTAGGTGCCTTCTATTCTTGTTTGACCCATAACCAATCTTAGGCATGAGGAGGTTGCCTTTGAACTTGCGTTGGACCCGAGAGTCAATACATACATCATCCCCTAGGTGCCTTGTCTTCTTGTTTGACCCATAACCAACCATTTGCTGTACATTACAATCAAAGCCTACAAGCCAAGATATAACTATCCACTGTATGAAGTGCATAGAAGCCACTGTTGTAAATGCATACACGGCACGAAAATGAGAAACCATCTTTTAACGACATTACAACGAACATGCACAATTTTTACTACAAAGTTATGGAGAGACACAAAATGTCTAAAACTGTGAACATCTGGAGACCCCCCAAAATGATGAAATTTGCATTTCAGTCACTAGAACTATCCCCTGAAATTTGTGCAGTATCATCGACGTAAACCCGAGCTCCGAGGTGCCTGTTGTGCTTTCGAACACATGGGGGAGATAACATGAAACTCTGTTGACGAGCAATGGCCTCCGCATAGTCGGGTAGGATGTATGAACGTGGAGGGCTGCACCAGAAGTCACTGTGAATAAAAGAGACGTCGACCAAAGGAATAGCTCCAATATCCTGCCACCAAAAGAACCACAATTGCATTCGCCACCATTAATGGGAAAGGGGGGGCCATTTTCGCGGGAGAAATCGGATGCTTACAGAAAAACAACTTACTCACATGCGAAATCGTCGTCCAAGACTTTGTCGTCCCCTTCGTTGATTTCCACATGCACTATACCCTCCTGTTGTTGGGCGGCAGGTGCCGGCGCTGGCGCTTCCAAGTTATGGAGCAGGTCATTGAAAATGTCCGCATCCCCTTCCATACCAAACAAATGCCTGCCCGCTGCCTTGCAAGCATGGTACGAAGCTCCTGCAAGACAGAGTTCTCTCAGGACACATATAAACAAATTTTGCACCAAGAAGAAAACACCGCAGCAGGTTGGGGGTGAAACCTGTGCCAAGAGTGAGGTCCACGATACGCGCCCCCGGATGGGAACAAGTCTCCACAATTGTTTGAATAAATGCTAGGCTCTTCTCCTTGGCCCCTCTCCATGGTGTGGAGTTGGACTTTTGCAAGCACACATTGGAATCCACATAATTGTAGTGCATGTCGTCCACCACTGGATCGAACTTATCGTTGATGAAAGAACCCCCCCCATGAAGCCTGAACTCCTTCACTGCTGTGGGAGTTGAAGCAGGGTGCACTCTGACGAGGCAGACGGCCTCAAAAAGGCCGGTCTACACACAAGACAACATGAAGCACATATTAGTGAATCCAAAAAAAATCATCTGGAAAGAACAGTGCTTGAAACCTCTGAAAATGAGTGCGTTGACGCACTCATTTCTGCAGGGGTGAAATGGAACTTAAAATGAAGCATGCAAGAGAAAGTCGATTACCATTTGTCCGGGACAGTCGCCCTTTGTCAAGTACATGCTGTTCACACCATTCTACGTTTTGATGATTTTCATCCCCGAGGCCTTGAGGTAGCTTGCAAGCTCCTGTCGACATTTCGTATTGACCGACTGGATCATTACAAGAACCCCTGCATCCGATAAAAAAAATTTGCAAAATGAAAAGACCCACCGCCAGTACCTCTCATCAAATGCATTCCATGTTGGGCAAGTGCCTGTGGGTAGGATGTCCGATACTGGCAGCCCATCCGGAATGTCCACAATCACTATGTCGGCACAACATGGTTTCAGAGAACCATTGACCCAACACTGCCCTTTCGAAACCTGAAAACAGACAGACGGAAAAAATTAAATAACTATCCAAAAGGGAAAACAGTAAAGGAGACAAACAGTGGGAATTGGCTTACCGAGTCAAGGAATGCACACAGCTTGCCCCAAGTTTGAGAGGGTTCTCCAGTGTAACCAAATTTTCTGCTCTCCATCATGGCAAGGAATGAATCATTAACAATCTCGCATTTACATTCTCGCTGGATTCTGGATGGGTGCTCCACAGCGTCGTATGGCTCAATCCTCCCCTTACATTTTCGTTCCTTGTTTGCAATTGGGGTCTGCGCTACCTCACCCCCCGCAGTCTCCCCTTGGGTGGCCTTCTCCTTCCCTTTGTCCTTTGTACCCTTTCCCTTTCCCTTCCCTCTCGCATGAGTTTTCTTGGCTGCAAATCCCTTCTCAACGAGGTTTCGTAGATTCCTCTCATGCAATTCCTTGTCATTAAGAGGGGCCAAAGACTCCGCATTGTCGTTCTGGTTCCGTGTCTGCAACTCATACCAGGGGCAATCTGATTTCGGAATGTCGAGATACCAACAGCAGTCTTTCAGGTGATATCTCCCGTAGTCTCTAAGGATGGCTGCCGTGTACATGGTCTGACTGTTAGATGGGTCAGACCACAAGTCGATGAAGGCATGGTACTTACTGAGGTTTTTTCCTGGAATGAGCACGTTCTTGATATACCTACAAAACAAAAGAGGTGCACTTTTAGACATTGAAGGCAAAAAAACATATATTGCGGCCCTCCCAAAATGCGTGCGTCGACGCACACAATTAGGGGTGCACAAATCCTTGAGCATGAGGCAACCGAAATACACTCACAAGTACCATATGCAAGAACAGGAGAAAACAAAAGGTTCCATATGCAGAAAGTTATCCCCTTTTCCAAAGACAGATATTCCATTCAAAACTGCCAACGGAACATTGAAATCCATGATGGAGGAGAGAGCACATCTGAGTTTGTGGCCCTCTAAAATTGCGTGCGTTGGCGCACGCAGTTTTTCATGGCCACAAACTGCCTGTCTACTGATTGCCAAAGAATGTTTTCAAACATAAGACAAAATTAACAAATCTGCATAGGACCCTCTTCATGGCTCCCTCCGCCCCGTACTGCTGGTCAAAATCATTTGTTCGGGAGATTCCTCCATCTCGGGAAAACTCTCTAAAGAAGCAGTTGCTCCAAGCTGTGGCCTTCCACTGCCTCAAGTAATCCTCCAGAGTGTCCTCGGGCAAGGTCATGGTAATTTTGTAGTCATAAAGCTGTTTCTCCAGCACCTTGTTTGCACGAGCTTCAATCTGCAAGTATACATATGCATGGGTTAGAGTCAATTCATGGGAAGATATTCTCAAAAATTTCAAGCACAGAAAGTCCTGAAAAGTACCTGGCTCCAGTAGGTGGCTTTGTGCAACCATATATCAAGAACTTGGTTGCTGAAGGGTTTGATGTGCCCGGTGTTCTCATCTCTTTCACCCCTAGGGAAGCAATATGTATCCTTGATAGTTGGGTCGGAATTCCAAATCTCCAACCATTTCACTATCTGGTCAGCTTCCACAGCTGCAGTTGACAACCGGTGAAGTTTTTCCTGTGTTATCTCCGGTTTGGTGTTATTGTTCCAGTGGATCCTCACCTGGTTAAGAAACTCTGGACCAAAATCAGGGTCAGCTATTCTCAGCTGTTTCACGAAAGCGCTCATGAGCTTCTTCCATATCTCATTCATCGTAAACTTCATGGCTTCCGCCACTCCCTTGGACGTCCTCAGATCCTCCGGGGTTTTCAAATAGTACTACATTAGTCTCCTCTCTCCAGTTTCAGCTATTTCTTGCTGCAAAACGTAATCCGGAATGAGATCATTTGTTACTGACAATATCCCAACAGACAATGGAAGGCCAGAGCGATGGAATACTTACAGTGTACATGTACTCCATGAATGCTTCCCATGTCAGCTTGTACCAGGTATCTGACGTTTTCGATGTCAAACATTTCTTGAATGACTCTGCACTCATGATGCTCTTGAATGAATTGAGGGGCATCTGGCTGATATTCTGGATCCTGAATAGTGTGTGAAGAAGGTTCGTTGTCACATGGGCAGTTTCAGTTCCCCTGTCACATACAGTGGTGTGTTGTCAGTGAGTGCTAAAAGCAAACAGATAGTGAAGGAAATAATGCGGACAATAACAGGTGAAGAAGACACTTACTTGTTAACGTCATGCATTGCCGTCAACAGTGCTATGATGTTTCCCTTGGGATCCAGCACCATTGAGGCCACAGATTAGTGCCACTCCTCCTCGGTGCTATGATATATCTCGATCATGTTCCTCCAGGCAAGCAATCGGTGGTTGCCATCCCACACATGAAACATCTTGCCAGAGAAAGGCTGGGTGACGAGCCTCTTGCAAATGATAGATTCGAACTCATCGTTTATCTATCGCCAGATAGGATCCCAGCCTCCAACAATGGATTTGTCCACCAACACCTCTCTACCAGAGGAGTCTGCCAAGGACACGTAAAAAACAGACTGACCCTCTATGTACCCATGGCAAAAATCTTGTTCCAACTTTTGAATGTCGTTCGTCAGAGCTGGTCGAACAAAGGGCATGGAGATCAAACGACATAGGGGAATCATTATTTTTCCCCCAAGGACGCCCATGGCCTTGATGACTTGGGCAGAATTCACTTTGGAGAAGGAAAACAGATCTTTCGCTCTGTCTTCGTATGGCCTGCCATCGTCCTCCTCCTCAACAACCACCAGTTCCTGCTCAATGACTTCGTCCTCTACCCGAGCAGCACCTTTTCTTTTCTTCGTCTGCACTCAAAACGAAAGGTTAGGAATGTAAAAGACTTGCGAGAAATTGTGTGCTTCAACGCATACAATTTTCCACCCTCTGAAAGGTACTCATTTCTTTTCCTACTTCATACCCAAAGTCAATCTACTCTCTTCCATAAAAGTATGCAGCAGACATTTAATCTAATCTCCATGAATAGGCAGAAAGGTGAGTGTGAGAGAACCTCTAGAAACTGCGTGCGTTGACGCACGCAATTTTTGGGGGTTCTCTCACACTGACTTTTCTGCCTATTCAGGGATTCTGTCTCTATTAACACAGCACAGCTGAGAGAAGGCCATATAGAGAACCTCTAAAAAAATGAGTGCGTCAACGCACGCAGTTTCTGGCGGTTCTCTCGCACTCATTTTTTTGCCTATTCAGGGCTTTTCTGTCTCTGTTAACTCAGCACAGCTGAGAGAAGGTCATAGAGAGAACATTCAGAAATTGCGTGCGTTGACGCATTTATTTTCTTGAGGTTCTCTGTATGGCCTTCTCTCAGCTGTCGAACTCTAATCTCAGCTGTCCCTCCTCCTATGCAGTACATGGAAAGTGAGAAGTGGGTCATACCCGGGTTTGGTTGTTATGCATTGCCTGCATCCCTGTGGTCTTACTTTGAATGATCAAGCAAAAAAAATAGAATAGAGGGCAAGAAAATTGCGTGCGCCAACGCACGCAATTTTCATGCCCTGGAAACTTGACAGAAGATGGCAAGTAAGAGAATCACCTGAGGTCCTTTTGCCGAAGAATTCCCAAATGCCTTTGATGTGGCAACAATGGCAGCCTTCTTAACCTTCGGCGTCGCCTCCTCCTCCACGACGTTCTTACCCTTCGGCGTGGATTCCTTCGCAAGAGCGTCTACCTCGTCTGTGTCCATAGCGTCTGTGTTGTCCTCTGACGCAGTCTCGTCCCCAACTTCATCATGAGCTGGAGGCTGGTCCTCCACCGCCATGTGTTCGGTTTCCAGGGCTGCATTCCTCTGCGATCTCCTTCAGTGTCATGTTGAGCTTTCGGCCTTTCATTCTCTCTCCGAAAGGTATCCATCACGCATGACGTAATGGTAAGAACAACCATCCAAAAGATATTAAACATATTTGTTTTGATTTTTATGGAAGTTAAAAAAATGACACGAAACAATCTCCCGGAGAGTACACCAATATGTTTGGATAAAGCAATTTTAAAATTGAGATGAACAACCTTATGGTAGGTTTCCATTGCGCATGACCTAATGGTAGAACAACCTTCCGTAAGGTATTAAACAAATTTGATTGGATTTTGTGCAAGTTAACAACCTTTCAAAGGGTACTCTAATATTATTTGGATTAAACAATTTTAAACTTGACATGAACAACCTTCCGAAAGGTATATGCGAAACAATCTTCCGTAAGGTATTAAATATATTTGTTTGGATATTATGTAAGTTAAAAAATGATAGAAACATGATATACCCTTCCGAAGGGTATATCAATACGTTTGGATTTGTAAGGTAAAAATATTTGTTTAGATTCTACTCAATTGCAAAATTGACAAGCACAAAACAAGACTGAATGATAAATAAAAACAACCTTATGTAAAACAATTTTTTTTGGTTTATATTCAGTCTGAAAAAATAAATAAAAAATGAGCCTTGTTAGAGTTAGCAATTTTAGAGTACCCTCTGGAAGGTTGTTCGTATCATTCCCCCAAATTGCATAATTGGGAAGTGCCTGCAAGGTAGGGCCAGAGAAGAAAGGGAAAAGCAAAAATTTAGGGCAATGGGTGAGCCAGTTTTGGCGAGCTACATGAAGACTTGGAGGGGCAGGCCCACATGTGTGGCCAGGCGTGTGCAGCCTCTGGGGAGGTGCGCTGCTAGGACCGGGACCAGCGTGGCTACCGAAAATTCGCGGGCAGTAGAGGGTAAGCATATTTTTCCCATTGGGGAGCTTGTACTTGTATTGACGTTTTCTATATTGTCTCAGTTTGTTTGAGAAACAAATAAGTCGAATGGAGTTGCCAATACATTCTTTATTGAAATTTCAGTAGCCACGAACTCCTGTCTTGGTCAAATCTCTTTTGTTTGTCACTACTCTAATCTCAGTGGTAAGTTTATTTGCGGAAGAAAGCTGACTGCCACGCTTTTGAAATTTGATGAGGACTGAACAGAGTAGAAGATGAATTAAGCCCCAGCAAGATTCTCACCATGCAGATGGGGGAAGCATTCACTAAAATAGTGTCGAGGTGATAATAGGCACTATTCTGTACAGTCCTCTTGTTTCTCGTATCCGCCCTCAATGAATCAAAGAGATTTTGATTTCAAATGGTGATCAACAACAAACAGTTGAACCAGGAGTTCTCCCTAATATAGTATCTACTATTAGTGTATACTCGGTCCGATTTGAACCAGGTTTGCATGGATTCCGACTAGAGCAGCACCTCGCTTAGTGAGATTTGAGATCTTTGTTCGTGTGGACAATCCATGGAATGCTGAATTCCTCTTCCGATTCTCCTTCTTTACTGCAGATCTAAAGCGTAGGTCCTCTATGAAGTTTCTCTCTCTATACTACATATGAAGCCTGTGCACACCCATGTTGGGCAAGCACTCAAACAGCAGAAGGATTATGGGTGAAGCCACCGCCGACAGGATCATCGTGAACACCTCTTTTTGCAGGTACACCTAGATTTGTGAGATGCAGCGAATGATCCGAACCATCATGGTGAATGTAGGCATTTCCTCCGTGCCTGGTAACATCCATACCTGCTATCTCGTCTTCTGGAGATATGCGCAGCAACCGTAGTTTATGAAGAGCGAAGAAAAGGGGTCCCATAGTGGCGGACACCCAACATGCAATGACCAGAATCTCAATGATCTGAGCTGCCAGCAGCTTGCCACCACCTCCCATGAAGAGGCCGTATGGCCTATCAGCTGGGCCTCCGTACACCTGCTGCACGTAGTGCTTCTCAGCGAACAACCCCACGAATATCAAGCCCCATGCACCGCAGCCTCCATGCAGTTGTGTTGCCTCCAGAGGATCATCGAAATGGACCCGATCTGCACATGTTATGACAACATTCAACAATGTAATTTCTTCGCAATCTCATCGCAGACACGCCAAAACAAACGATTGAAGGTCTGAAGCAGCCCTGAATCCGCAAATTTTGGCAAAATGATCATCACAGACTCAATGAATTCAAAGGAAAAGAAGTCATGCACCAGTACGACAGCATAAAAGTAAAATGAGCACCCCAACGTACCCGCCAATTTATTCAAGCCGATGAGCACCCACGCGGACACGAAGCCACACAGAACAGCAGCCCAGGGGGCAACGACAGCGCAGCTGGCAGTAATTGCGGCAAAGCCACCCAGCAAACCATTGCACACATCAAGTACATTCCAGTGCCCATCTAGCAACCGTCTCCCGAAGAGAGTGGTGATGGCAGCCGAGCAACCAGAGAGAGTGGTCGTCACAGCTGTGCGGCCCACGCCTGTCCAATTGCCCCTGAAGCCTCCATAAGGGACCAGGATACGGACAAAGGAACCTGGGTTGAAGCCATACCAGCCAAACCAGAGCAGGAAGGTACCCAAAACTACCAGCGTTGCGCTATGGCCGCGGAAAATCATGGACTTGCCACTCTTGTCGAAGCGGCCAATGCGTGGACCCTCGATGAGTGCTCCCCACAGCCCAGCTACGCCGCCCACCATGTGCACCACGCCACTACCTGCAAAGTCGATGGCACCCGAACCGAAGAGCAGCCCTCCAGGCCCTTGGGATTTGCTAGCGCTCAGCCAGCCATCACTGGACCAGAGCCAATGCGACACAATTGGGTAGACGAAGCCGGTGAGGAAGGAGCTGTAAATCAGATAAGCGATAAACTGTGTGCGCTCTGCGATGGAGCCGCTAGTGATGCCAGCCGCGGCTATGGCAAAGGCCCACTGAAAAAGAAAGAAGCTATAGTCGAATGATTCGTTGGGCACATCATGCAAGCCCCAGAAGAAATGGCCAATGAAGCCGTTGGGATGCGATCCCTTTCCGAATGCGAAGGCAAAGCCCACCAGGTAGTAGGAGATGCCACCACAGGCAGCGTCCAACACGTTGGTGAGCATAATGTTCATGGTGTTCTTGGCCCGCACCGACCCAGCACACAGCATGGCAAATCCAAGCTGCATGGCAAACACCAGGTACGCAGAATACAACAGATAAGAATTGTCCACTGCCAGTACAGTAGCAGACATCTGCGCACTGATGGCGTCCAGCTTCGAGCATAGAAACTGCCCAACCTCATTCGCACTGCCAGATGACGTCCCCGCTGCTGTGAGCAGCCCAGTGAGAGTACTCAGCCCATTCTGCCCACACCCAAAGCTGTCCGCCATGATTCCCCCTCACTCCTCCTTCCTCCTTCCTCCTTCCCCTCCCCCCTCTCCCAAATTCAGACCTTTCCTACCACCATCTACAGTATCTCTCCATCTCCACACTCTCCGAACAGTGCCTCTCCCCCAACGCAGATCGCGGCTATCTAAGAGCCCGTCTAAACTAGTCCATCCCTCGCTATATTACACCATCCCTGGCTATTAACGATCAGGTCCGAGATTTTTTTCAAACGATTTTCAAACGCTGTTCAAACCAGATGTATGATCGATAAGAAAGTGGGTCCCCGTGTCACTGCCAGTTGAGCTCTCCAAACGTGTTATAGTTAAATAGCAAGCAGCCCGCAGGAGGTCACGAACCAGCAGCGGCCCCCTGGCACTTCGTACGAAGCATGCACGACATCGGAAGCATGGCGCCCGGCCTCGTCGGTAGGCAGCAAGCCTTCGCTGCCTCCAACCATCGCTCCCTCTCTGCGACGCGGCGCCTCTCTTGGATCTTCCTCCCCTTTCTTCTTTTTTTGGTATTTCAAACACTGAGGGACACTGAGAATAGAAAAACAGTTCCTTGGACTGGAATCTCCAACACGGTATCCCGTGAGTTTAGGCATATATTGGCATGTGGGTCTAGGCCTCAACCCCCTGTGGTGACGTTTGCTGGGCTCCCTGGATGTCTCCTGGGTCCCCTCAAGCAGACTGTACCTTTTTTTTTGTTCTGAAAGGGGAGTAAGTCATATACAGTCTTTTTATGTATGTAAGATGAACAGCCAGAAAAATCTTGGTGTGTAACTTTTGCAGCTAGGAGGCGGAATCAGCTGCTCTCATCTTTTGACAATTCCTAGGGAAAAGGAAACCTCATCTCTGCCGCCACCTTGCAGATTCTAGAGTGGAATGGAAAGACTCCCTCCCGACCTGCTGGCAGTTCGCATAAGTTAGCGCCAGATGCTCCCCTAGCCTGATGGAGATGACTAAGAAGTCAACTGGAGGCATCGTCGAAGTTTTAGGAAAGCTAAATCTAAAGCTCAGCTCTCCTTTGATCTGCCTAAGCGCAAGCGAGGCAGCTAAGTCTTATCTGCTGTCTCGATTTCTCCCCTCTAATCTGGAGCCTTCTCTGATGTTTCGATTTATTCCAGTACAATGACTAAGTATCTTCCTTGGAATATTTAAACTTACCTTTGGAAAATTATAATTTAATAATGATACAATTTAAAGGTAGGTATTGTTATTAATATTTTCTCAGCTGATTCTGGTCAGCTGGTCTTCTTGAGCTCATTTCCTGGGCGCTACGTATTGTGGTTTTCTGTCCCTGTGTGGCTTTTAGGACCTTGCAAGACTTTTAACTGCAACCATGAACAGGCAGGGTAGAAGAGTAGAGTGTACCCTTCCTCCCTTCCCTTTTGTCTTTCTCTCTAGCTATAACCCTTAACTTCCTACATGGTTCATTTTTTGACACCTAAATTTTACTACCCATGCCCAGTAAAATGAGGCTAATTATCTATCAAAAATCATCCAGAAAAATGGACTTGACCTTACACGTAGGTGCGCAACTGGCACCACCTGCATGCACTCACCAAAAATGAACTTGTTTCACTGTCGAGTATGGGAGATTATATGGTTTTAGGGAGGATGGATTATTTGTTTCTGTTTGCTGTCCAATCAGTGTTGGCCACGTAGAAGTCAACTCTGCGTGGCCTCCCTCCATGCAAGAGCATTTCAAACCCACTGGGTTTTGGAAATTTGTGGACGCGGCAAAATTTCTCCAAATGGCATGCTGCCAATTGGAGACGATCTGCCATGTTGTCAGCTCATTTACTGCTGAAGAAACAACCTAAAAATATTGAGATCTACAAAAGTTACGTTAATATATCATGTTCTATGAAACGGGTTCCATAGGAAGTTAAGGGATAACTAAGGGCCCTGATTGGTATTTTTTTGGCAATCCGAAAAATGAAAGAAACAACTTCGGATTGCAGAAAACACCAATCACAACGTGTCTGGCAGTACCCGTGCCCCATTGGCAGCTGAGGTGGTGCCGGAATGACACATGATTTTGTTTCCCTGCAGACGTATGGTGCATTAAGTAGGGTAGACAGGCCTATGACCGTTCATCTAACAATGGCGGAAGATCTAACAGTGAATTTTTGTCGTTTTTACCCCGGATAAAATTGATAAGATGCCCCACATCCAGGGCATCCCAACACACTTGGAAGTGCGTGATTTCATGAAGTCCACACAAAGTTGTGGGGTTTCAAAGTTGAACCAATCAGAAAGCTTGCGTGAACGTTGGGCCCTATGACCAATCACATTTTTGGGGGGTTCTATCAAACAACTGTTTGCCAAGTGGCAAAACTGAGCAGTCTTGGGCCCAGCAATGGTAGCTTATGCGCCCTGACCACGAGCAGTTATGAGGTGACCAGTCATAGGTACTATAACGGTCATAGGGTGTTTTACCCTACAACATTCCAGTGCACGGCAGTTGGCACACCAGACCCGTAAATGCTGTGAGGTGTTCCGAATGAAAAGGCCAAAAACCCATCACTAGGCTGTTGTTCTACTTCCCCAAAAAACATTCAAATACACCCCCTCACAACCATTCCGCCAAGGACGGTAGGTTGGGCAGGTGAAGGGGGCAGCACTCGTTACCACCAGTGTTGAGCGGTTACCCGCCGGGACCCAGGTTAACCGCCGGTTCAGGTTAACCGGAAACAGACCAGAACTGGGCCCATTCCTACAGAATCTGACCCGGAACCGGAACCTGCCTATGGGGATCAGCGCAGAACCGAACCGGCGGTTCCTGCTGGGTGTGAGAACCGGAGAACAGGGCGCAGGGGGGTAAAAACAGGTTCTGGTTCTTGACCCGTTGGTGGGGCTGGTGGGCCCAGGGCAAAACTTATTTAATGCTCTCAAGCTCCTAAGATGCCGGGTTCAATGCTTGAAGGCCATGAGATTCTATGTTCAATGCTTCAGCGCCGTGAGATCTTGGGTTCGATCTCCAGCTCCATGATATTCATTAATAAAATGTTTGAAGATGCCAATACTTGCCAGGTAGCTGAATAGTACTTTCAACCCATAAAATTTTACCCATTTTCTTCTACCAGTTTATTTAGAGTATTTTTGTTTGTTTTTTTGTGTTTAGTGAAAACTAACAAAATCGTTGGATTTTAGTTCAAATATGTGAATACACTGCTATTTAATCTACCGGACTGATAAAATATTTTAAATATAATTAAATTAAACAAATAAAAATAGAACCGAAACCTAACCGGAACCAATGGTTTTTATCAGCAACTAACCGGTAACCGGAACCGCCCCCTTGTTTAAAAGTTGGATCCGGAACCGGACCGGAACCGGCTCAATAAAAAAAAACCGGAACCGGATCCGGAACCGTCTCTTGAAATAATTGTGGAACCGGAACCAAAGGTTCCTTCACAAATGCAAGAACCGCCCAACACTGGTTACGACGTGGCTACAGAAAATTCAGGGGCCTTCAGAATAAGATGAAATAAGTTAGTGAGCGGGGAGGATGAAATCTGAGGCTTGTTCTCTTGGAGAGAGAGAGAGAGAGTGCCACATTTGTGGGGTAGCGGGTCGGCCAGTCTTGCCGTGCCCTGCTACAACTCTCTGTCGTTGCTGCACGACCACAGGAGTGGACCCGTGTAACACGCTACAGCTTGGACCCACCAAATGATGATATATAACCGCTGCACACGCAGTGAGCACCTGCAGCACTCCGAAATACTGCATCTTACTTTAGTAATTGTTGCCTTCCTCAGATGGAACTTAACATACTACTTTCCATGGAGATCAGGCTGCCTTCCAGAGAAATAGGAGTGTGGAGGCCATATCCATGGAAAGAAAAAAGAAGGAAAACCCGCCTTAAGTTGTCTTATTTTTAAGAAAACCCGAGGTTGAGTTAAAGCCCTGGCCGTGTGGGGTCTAGTTACTGGGCAGCTTAAACAGCCAGTTGATGCTTGTGCGAAGGACTTTCGAGAAATCTGGACTGCCCAAATCAATTGTTTATACCAAGGTAAGTCCACTGCGAGAGTGAGCACCTCACAAAGGTAGTGTCTGCTCCCTCTTGTTGCACCCAAACTGGGCGCAGGCTCCATGGCCACAAGGCTAGGGCAACTGTCTTAAGAGCACATTCTCTCTCTCTCTGGCCCAACTCCCTTCTCTCTCTACTGACAAAGCTTCCTGTTCCGGCCACTTGTGCCTTGATGCTAACACCTCTCCCAAATTAACCCATGATAGGTTCAACATTATCTGCATCTCAATTTCATTGTTCTTCCAGTGCCTTTCTGGAATTAGACACATTGTTGACATTGCCTGCAGTCGTCAATTCCTTGTCCAGCTAAACCCCACTTTGATTGTCTAGGAGGTAAATGTTGTGATCTGAGGAGTGCAGAGGAACTCTGTAATTGGGGTCATCATTGGCCAGAAACCTTAAATGTATCCTTGCAATGCCCACAGGACCATACACTAGACTCTAACATATGAGATGTACAGACACAGGAATATTGACATTGTAAATCTACATCTTGAGATCAGATCAGAGGTGGCTTCATAACCCCCCCACCCCTCCCCACCCACCTCTCTCCCTTTGGTTGCCCCGCATGCTACAGCTCTTTGATTTTTCTTCCAAATGTAGAAAAGCACATTACTGGTATAGTAGGTCTGGCAAACCCCTTGGAATGACCCATAAGACAGGACACTAGGGGCACAGCTAAGTTTCCAACGGCAGTCCTCTCGATCTCAGTACCTGCCATGCAACATGCCTGTGATTTCCATGTCACTCTTCCACAGCCATTTCATGAGATGACTCCTTCCTCATGAACCTGCTCAACAGCTTTGCTTCAGTTGCTGTCTTACCACAATCAGTCTACAAACGACCTCCAACTCTAAAGGGGCTAGCTTAATAAACTTTGGTGGGATGTCCTACTGCAATGCACTACAGTTGGCTGCCAGTCTGCAGCCAGCTAGCAAAATAGACAGAAAGTGTGAGGCATACATGCAGCCATACCTCATATCATTCAAATGCATTCCTTACTGCCCACATTCTGGTGCTATGCTTACTCTCTGAAAAACAGGGCTAGCCGTAGCCACTTCACATGAAAGCTGCCACGGAGGTGTTTAAACAAGACAGTCAGCTGTGCACTCTCATGAAAAGAGGGCCTACAAACAGCTGCGGAACACAAAGATCAAACAGGACACATCTGTGCAGTGTTGCATACAAATGATGCTAACACACTACGGTTGGCATGCACAGCACCAGCGTATTAGTCATGCCTTGCTATAACCTTCCTTCCACTATGAGTACCTTCACCTAACACAACCAGTTTTTGAATATGGACAAGCATTTGGCACCATACTTCAGCACATGAACCTGGTTGCTGTGTCTAGTTAGGAGCCGAAGGAGGGATCCTCAAGCAAATAGCAAACTGCCCAGCAGAGTGTCATGAATGAGAGATGGAGTAAAGGTTCTAAGAGAACGAGGGACCGTTTAGGAGAGGCAGGCATCCCTGCGCAAGACCTTTCAGGTGATCCATATACTTGCAGTCACTGTGGAAAACATGGACTGATTGCGTCAGGACCTCCTCTAATAGACAAACTTAACCTAGTGCTCAGTGCGATGCAGGATAATAGCAGCAGGCTATATGCCAGTATATGAGATCCGAATAAGGCCCCTGCACTGACTTCTGAACCATCCTACCCAACAAACAAACATGATTGGACCACTATGGTGAATACCGCATCTCCTTAGCTATCACGAGTCTCTGGACAATGAAAACTCCTGCTCATCTGAGAATGCACTGTTTTTTTAGGTCTTGGGTACCTGTATGAGTTAACCAGGGCTAGCTCTATGTGGTTAACTCACATGGTATGGAGGAAATATTAGGCCTTGAGGTAATCTACACTGTCTGTTACCAATTGGACAACTGTAATTCAAATACTGCTGCCAAGTGATTGGTGACTGCCAATAAATAACCTCTGACCTACCTGAGAGTGAAGACATTGAGGAACCTGGTGGGCAGAGAGACCATTGAGCCACAAGAAGAGGGGGGAGATCTGGGCTGGTATGCTTTATGGGATCAATTGGTCTTACTATCGCAGCATAGCTGTTGCCAACTTTGAAGGGCCAACGATGGTTGAAAAAATTTGAATACACCCTACTAATTCCCAAATAATCATGTTCTCTGAATTAACAATGGCTTCACAAGTATGTCTAACTCTGCACAAAATGTCTTTGACAAGATCAACAACCAACCCCTCCTACCAATGGCTTCTTTCTGCATTAAGCCTTGTTATACTTGCAGATTTTCTTCCTACTCTCTATCCAGCTCTCCAATGTACACATCCATCAGGTCCTTACCATCTTAAAGGTCTCCCTCCGGATACTTCCCTCCTCACCGGAGTCAGGAAATGCTGTAGAGATTATTCCCAGTCAGCATCAAAATAACCTGCATCCTTCATTTCTGAGTAATACGCATCCTCCATTTGCATGTCTTCCTCCCGTAAGAAGTCCGCGAGGAAGGTGGTGTATAGGAGAGGTGGATATAATGCATAGTAAGCAAAGCTGGCGAAGCCGTAGACACAAAAACCAAAATCAGCCCCAAGTCCAAGGAGAGCGCTGCCAAAGCCGGATAGGGTATTAAGGACAAACAGAATGAGGACGTAGCGATAAAATGACGGTCGCGCAGGTAGTCGATCCCGCCATCTCGTGTACGGCAGAATCAAAATGACGAGATATACTATGGTGAAGAGAGCATTATGCATCATCCAAAAGCCCCATTTGTGCCAGTCTCCCGCATCATCTTGTGTGACAAATAACGAGATTCCGAGACCGAATACACATACTGCCTCCACCAGGGCATCGGCCGCAGCAAAAAGCCCAGAAAATAGGAGTGTGCGCAACAGAGCATCCCACCCACTGATGAGATAACCCTGGGATAAAAACACCACCACACTGACTTCCAGCAGCACCAAGCCAAACCTTGTCACCAGTGACATAATATTCCAGGCTGTCTCTTGATCAGGTCTCCTCGCCTGCTGCATCTCGAGTACGGACCATACAATATTCAGTATACAGATGACCCATAGGAAAGTGTAATAAGTGGACATAATATGCGAGCGGCTCTGACCCAGCTTTCTCACACTTGATCGTAATCTTGTAAGCAAGAAAATCAGAAAAAGCAAGGCCGGTGAAGCCAGCACCACATCGTACAGCAATTCTTGTATCCCCTGTGCCTGTGGAGGCCTTATCATCCTGAGACATAGTGGAGGATCTCTTGCAGACTCCTCCTTCCAAACTGACGATGGTAACGGCGTCAATAAGGTCTCATTCAGCAAGCCTCCTATTGTTTCCATTCCGTTCAAAGTGCGCGTGCACCGAACCCTAGAATCCCAGCTTCAACTGCTTCAACTCAACACACGGTGCACCATCCACTCCAACCATCGAATATAGCACTGCATAATCCTCTCCAGGCTCAGACTTCTGTCCAGAAACACGGTTAAATTCTTTGAGCAGGCAGAAGAGGTCGAGCAAATTTCTTCTTTCCTTCTCTTCTCTTCTCTCTCTCTCTCTCTCTCTCTCTCTCTCTCTCTCTCTTTCTTCTTCGTGGAATATGCGAGGAAGACGACAGTGGATGGATGAACATAAAACTGGGTAGAAGGATGACAATAGGGTTTTGGGGGTTGCCATCCGTCAGCCCGCGACCTTACGTGGATGAATATGATGTGGTGGGCGATGGGCAGTCTCATCCACAGCAGAGAGGAAGTGTTTTATTTTATCTTCTCACCTTTTTTGGTTTGTAGTTTTCAGACACAGGCTTCAAGAAGCTTGTTACCTTCTGTGCAGCTTTGCTCTCTTACTGCAAACAGAAAAGATTCCCCAAGACTTCAATATTCAATCAAATATGAGTTTCACATGCCTGACAAGCAGTTGTTGTCGCATTCGTAGAGAGCTAGGAAGTGCTCTACACCCTTGCATATCTTACACAGGAAGATATCTTCCATCTTCCAGCCAAATGATTATTGACCTAAGCTCAATGTCCAGTAGTGCTATAAATCTTGGCTGCAATCCCGAGCAACCTCAAATCCGGACTATCATACTTCTGAGATTGAAGGGCCTTCTTTACCACTTAATTAAACACAGATGTAGGGCACTGCATCTACAGTGTCTCTGTCCTGCTATGTTATGGATTCCATGAAATGTAGAATCTGCGCCTGGCAATTTCCCAAAATTGTTAATGATTCCACAAGCCAATGCCTTGAACAAACAATGCCGATGCTGCCACGACTAGGCCAGCGAAAATGGGGGGCACTGCAAAATCCATCCTTGACTTCTTGAAGAGTATAGCTGGAACACATAATCCATCATGTGCACCATCCAGTGGCAACACGAAACACTGCCTACAAGATGGTAAGGCCTTGTTGCTTGGCAACGAACAAGCCTGTGCAAGTTCCATGGATGGAGAAACGCTGGAGCTGAATCCCATCTCCAAACTCAATGCAGCTACTGCCACCGTAGCCCCTAGCATCAGTGTCCAGAAGACCGTATAGAGAAGTAGGGGCTGGCTTGCAAACTTCCGGAAGTATGACATCGCTGCCTGGTTTCACATAACCAATCAAGCAGTTAATGTGATTTAGAGTAGACATCATGAAAATCAACCCTCACTATGAGAAAAAAAAGTGATGAAAAGAGGCTGGTAGAGAGACAGGCTCATCTCTCCAGGTTTGCACCACTAATTCATCCCTGAGAGGACCTGTTGGCAACGCAAAGGACCATTTGTGTCATGACTGGTATGTACTGATTTTGGCAACATGACAGCACTGAAGCATGGACAACTTCAAAAATGAACAAACTGCAGCCAGTGCATAGGTACTTTGACAATGTGGAACCACATCTTCTCTTCTATGGTATGCTCTGTAAATCGATGGATGTTATTCTCTCTTCCTTTCTTCTTTCTGCCTAGAAGCTGTCCTCACATTCAAAGGTCACTTTAGCTACACAGAGTTAAGAATTTAGGCAGATTTATTGGTCGATGTGTCCATAGCATAGCATATCACACATATCCTCCTTCCATTTTGACACATTCTGGAAGGCACCACTTGTTTCTCCAAGAGAAAGTCCACTGTCCCCTTGATTTACCATCCTCTTTGGAAAATCTCAGGGAGAGTCACGTGCTGAATAGCATAACTCCATGATGCAATCCTACCTGGTAATGCTTCCGCAGCAAAGTGAGAGGGATCCGCAGCCTATCCACCATCACATAGTGCTGCTGTTGAAGCATGGAACTCATCCTCTGCATGCGTCTCATGTAGGGTGCTGCCATGAAAGACCCCCGGTGGCCAGAGTTGGAAGACTTCACTCGCATTTGAGACATCCTTGTTCGTTCCCTCTGTGCTGTTTCATCCACCTGACGTATGTCTCTTCTGAAACAGAAAAAGTATCAATTTTAAGACGAGACATACATAAAGTGGGCATAAAAGCACTGGATCTGTCTTCTTCAGATAGTGTTCTTCCCACATGAGGTGGAAGCAAAGGAAGACTCTGGCATGTCTGCAGAAGACAGAACACCTCTACTAAGCCCCGGGCACAAGTGCACGCCTCTTCACTCCAGACATGCAAGAATTTCCCATATTTCAATGTATGTCACTAACCTGTGTGGATCGAGGCAGACTCAATTTTCCTACCCCCAGCTCACCTGGCATACCACTAAGGAGAGGAAAACAGTACAGTACGCCACAGAGATGGCCTAAGCTTCTCACGACAGAATGTAGAGGATACTCTCAACAGAAGACCGTCATGTTTGACAGCACCATTGGTATGCCCTTCTAAATAAATTTCTGATTCACTGGACACCAAGAGAGCTTCATCAAACAGCGAGAGCTTCATCCAAACGGAGAGGAGAACCAAACAGGGTGTGCAGTAAATTCGATTCTTTAGTTGGTGGACGTAGCTGATCATCACAACTCACATGAACAGGGAAGAGAACAGCCTGCGTACCTTCCTACCATCTCATGATCATCGCATTCTCCAAACTCTCCCAGTTCAAACTTGTCAATGCTCCAACGACCTGGTGGTTTCACTGCGAGGATAGATATCCATTGAACAAACCGAGCCAGGAAGGAGGTGGAGGGGCCAAGGGGAACAGAAAGGGCGAGAAAGAGAAAGAGAAGAGCACGGAACCGAAGTGCCAATGGTAAATTTTAGCTGACACAAACACACAGAATCTCAGTGACAAAGATTTGGATGCTCCATGTTAACGATGATGAGCTTCGACCAAAGCAGAAAACCTGCTTTGACCTTGGTAGGGCCCACTCATATTACACAGAATTCAGCTGAAAGAGTCTCTTAGAAAAGACAGAAGAGAGGATAAGACTAGAACATAAAAGAAACAAGTCGGGTCCTCGTGAATTTTCGCTATGATTCCAGCGAGAGACTGAAGAAAGAAAAGCCTGCAGAAAACAGAGTGATGCCTAAACACAATCGAAGAGGAGCTTGAACTGGAGAGGAGACAGTACCTGGTCCCAAGTCCGAGTCAAAAGCGAGAATCTGACAACCGCCAAATGCCAGTCTTGCTCCAAACCCGCAAGGCAATCTGACGAGGACGATCCCCATCCTGCTCCGCCATAGCCCACCCACCTCGAGCACAAGCCACACTATTAACACGACACTGATAGAGTCACTAACTTAATACACGTCACCTATTAATACACGTCACCCTCTGTCAAACACACTAACTCTGGGCATTGTCTCCTTCTGATTAGTCTGTTGCGGGTAAGCACGGATGAAATACGAACGAAGTAGTGACGTGTTGGATGAGTCATGCCCGCACAATTCGGGATCCCTGCATTGCGACCGCCACCTGGCGGTCGTAAAGCAGGTGGGCCGGGAAGAGGCCAGATGGCAGCTGAGCAATCCCCGGGTAGGTAGGCTCCTGTCTTTTGCACACTGTTTACTTTATTTATTTATTTGTATTTATTTACTTTATTGTTGGCTCTTCGTAAAGAGAGAGTAGGCATTGGTGCTTTTCTCCTGATGTACCTTCCCCAGCTACTACTTACTTTGGGAGATTCTACCCTTCACCATTTTTTACACATTTCCATTATCCGGCTCCCAAGAATTTCATTCGTAATTGCCACCCTTTCATCCATCTATTGAGTGCCGATTGCTTATTACCGGTCCAAAATTTTGTTTGTATTTCTAGGGCACTTATTCACTCTTATTGACCGTTCCCTTTGTGCTGGAGGTACAAATTATTCACCTCGAATCCTTTGTAAAATCGATGTAGAGGCATACTACGTCATAATGTAGTATAAAAATTCTGTTGGAGATGTAATTTTGAGCAGAAAAATCATAGTCATAATCCATATAGTTTGACATAAAAAAATATGTCCCAATGTATAACTCATGAGGAATTTATACAAGATAGTTTTGAACAATTGGGATAAATATAAAATAGTTTTACATCTTGCTGATCCTGCACACCCATTCAGATCCTCACACATAAAAACAAATATCACAGTGACATGCCAGTAAAATGAAATACGGAAGGATGCAAAGCCATCCACCTTAACAATTACCACCGCTCCGTCCACTCAAGTCCCTCCACCCCACCCACTAGTACCCCGTCGACAGTACCACCATATTGTTGACCTAGGCCTGTGTTATGCTCCTATGCAGGAGTGCTCCTTTCACCTCAGAGTATAGCCGTAGTGCTCAGGAATGCCTCTATTCTGCTCCTTTTGCCGGAGTGCCGCTAGCCCTTGCCTCCAACTCCGGAGTCCCTCCTTGTCCTCCTAGGCACTCTCTCACACCACTTTCTCTTGGCTAGCCAGTTGCCGTAGACGGCACTTGGTGCATTCTACCGCCTTCAAGAGCCTTCGTTTGGCTATTGCATGCACTCCATGTGGGCCCACATCCAATAACCAGTTGCAATAGCCATGTGGGCCCCATGCAAATAGCCATGCTAATTCAGAGAGCGTGCTAGATGTCTTGGCCCTTTGCTTCATTTTATTTTTTGAACGATTGGGGTACATATTCGGAGTTCTCCAGAATGAAAAGTGGCTAGTGCAGATGTGTTCCAGCGGACCCCTATAGAAGGTTCTGGACTTTAGAAGTTTCCAGAATTATGTGCCCACACAGCGGCACTTGGCGGCCAAGTGGGGCCCATACCATTTACCACTTGGGCTAGAATGCACGCTGCCACTTCTATTCGGTCAGGCGCTTAAGCGGCGGCTCGCCTCTAGCTGATTTGATTTTTGGGGTGTTTGGGGCAGATATTCACGCAATGGCATGTAGGCGCCTTACATTTGTGTAAGCGCTCTGTACAGCCTGGTGGGAGCAGTCATAATAGGAGATCATCTAAAGTGGGAGCAGTCACTCACTAGACAAAAACATTAGTGTCAATTGGACCTTTCATTCTGGATAGCGTCATCAAATCGATAGGCTTGTTTTAGTCATTCTAATTTCTCCTCTCTCTGTAGCTGCAGTGTACCACACCTAGACCTCTCTCCTGGCTACTCACCTCCCACCCTCACCCTCACCTCTGACCTCTTGAGTCTGCCACCAGCCAATGCCTCCAACTCCCCGCTCTCACACACTGCAGCATCACCATATTGTAGAAGGTTGTAGGGCATGCAGCCACCAAATAGGCCTTGCATGCAATTTGCATCATGGCCATGTTGGGCCCACATACACATGCCACCACCATCCGTCCTTCTCCTCGATGTAGAGACAAGCTGTTGAATGTTGTTTGGTTGTTTCCCCTTGGCAGATTTGTTCTTTTCATGTTGGGGTGCATATTCATCCTTCTGCTGAGTGCTATCATAGTTCCATTCAATTACATTAGGTATATTCAGTTGACTTCTATCACATTTCCATTATATTCATTTTATTTACATCTATCCCTTTAGTCTATCACATTGAGTGTCACTATATGCAATTCATTTAGACCTACCCCTTTAGTTCTATCACATTGAGTTCCCATCAGTTATCCTTCCAGTTTCATTATATTCAATTCCCTACGATCGGTTCCAGGGAAAAAAAACAAAAAACAAAAAATAAAACAACGACAGCTCCCAAAGGAAGTTAAATTATGGTGTCTACTTCAGTTCCATTACATATTCAGTTCTCTTCAATTCCATCACATTTATTATGTGAATCAAATATAATCATATATAAAACATGTGTGTGTGTATATATATAGTCATCACCCTCATACATTCAGGTTGCAGAGCCTTTGAGTCCTCTGGCTTCTTGTACCTGCACCAAAGCTCTCTCTTCACTAGAGCTCTCATCTCTTCCACCAAGTATACTGTCAAGTATTCAACTACAAGTTCCACAGCCATAAATGTAGCGAACAATTTTCTTCTAGAAAAGGGCTCCTTTAGTGGCACCATTGGTCTTCTCCTCACGTCCTCTCATACTTATGGAAAATTCACTCCAATTCTTCAAACAAAACTGTCGAGGCACTATCATCACTTTGGCCTAGTCCACGTTTTCCCCGTAGAGCATTTTTTTTTGCACTATTGTTGTGTGATTCCTTTGGCAATAGTCACCTTTTGCAACTACATGCAACATGCATCCCCCTTGCCATGCAGGGGCAGGATGGCCCCACCATGCAATCGCCACCACATTCTTGGTATTCCTGAATACTCATAGTAAATCCATTCCAATTCTTCAAGCAAAACTATCGAGGCACTGTCGTCACTTTGGCCTAGTCCACGTTTTCCATCGACCGTGTAAAGAATCCATTTTTTTTCTTGGCACGATTGCCGTGTGGTCTCGCGTGTGGCTCCTTGACAATAGTCACCTTTTCAACTGCATGCAACATGCATCCCTCTTGGCCAGAGAGGGTCCACTGTCCAATCCAGTCCACTTCGGAGAGTACGCTGGAGGGTCCACTTTGCAATTCAGTCCAAAGTCTACAGCAGGGTCCGACGCCGTAGAAGAACAAAGACTTCAGAAAGAACAAGTATAAAAAATATTTAATTAATGACACACATTACCACTTGATAAGAATTGAAGACCAAACCTCATACATATTGCTCATCGTTCTTAACTATCACATTACCTACTACTTTCTAAAAACCTTGGAAATGTTTAATCGTTTATGCATTACCAGAGCTTGCAGGCAGGTCATGGCCCCCTTGGTTGAGACCTACCAAAGTGGGCCTGCTTGCCCGGATCTAGCTGCGGCAGATCCAACAGCAAACTGAGCAGCTCGAGACCCTATGAGGGTAGAGCCGCTCCCACCCTTCACGACCCTCTCTGCTACACATGGGCCCTGCCACAGGCACGCACATTGAAGACGCTAATATCTTTTTGTGAACAGCTATTCTGTTCTTTCAATTCCATCACATTTAGTTCACTTTAATTTTATCCTTTCACATTTGTCCTTTGTGTTTTTTCTTATTTCTCGTATGGACAATATGTACCCCCAAACGAACAAAATTTTAAAAAAATCCACAATAGCACAAGAATACATCAATGTATTGTCTGAAAGTTGAGGAATATGGAGGAGTCTTGTGGTGATTGCACAGTGGGCCTCGTGCAGATCGATGGTAAACGTGGACACAAAGCGATGGTAGTGCCTTGATAGTTATATTTGAAGTATTTGAGTGAATCTGCAATGAGTATGAGTGGACGCGAGGTGAGGGACCGATGGTGCTAACTAAATGAGCCCTCCAACGGAAGTGTGTAGGAAAGGATGGGCTCACAAACGCATTCAAGGTTTCATGAAGGGTTGGAGTCGGAGGATGTGATGTCAGGTGCAAATCTTTGAAGTTGAAACAGTTTATAGAAGAAAGATATTTTGCTACATATATGGCTGTGGAACTTGGAGTTAGAATACTTGGCAGCATACTTGGTAGAAGAGATGTGAGCTGTAGGAAAGAGAGAGCTTTGGTGCAGGTAGAAAAAAGCCAAAGGGCTCAATGGCATTGCAAGCAAAGATGATGGTCTGAATGTATGAGGCCGATGAGTATATGTGTGTGTGTGTGTGTGTGTTTTATATAGGGTTATGTTTGATTACACTTCTTGGTTATTTTTATTTTTATTTTTATTTTTAGTCCAACTCTTTTTTATTTTTTTACCTCTTATAACAGGAAGGTGGACACCTTCATGACACACCAGACGGTGGTTTCAACCCACAACCACATCCAACGTGGTATGTACCCATTACCACTAGGCTACATGCTGGTTGTCTTCTTGGTTATTATGTTATATTACTAGGGCTTCGCCTTGCTCCGCACTACTAGCGACGGATTCTAAGACCTATGTTCAATTTTCACAAAAAGGAGTGGGTCATTCCCATGGTGCATTACCATAGGTAGACACCTAAGACTTTCAAAAGAAAGAAAAGGAAAAAATGAAAAGAAAATACGGGAAGCTACTTCTCACAAATCAGGCCCTTCATTATGGTTGAGGAGAAAATAACCTCTTTCATAAAGATAAAGGTAAATTTTCTTTAATGTCCAATGAATCTATAGAGCCTACTGCTCAACACAGCCCATCTAGAGGCCAATGGTCGGTTTGAAGGCACATGTTGAAGGATTGAACCCAGGATCACTAACCGAGCACCAGGCTCATGGGACGGGGGAGAAGATCATACCACACCGGACAAGGTTGATTTTTCTTTATATATATGCGGTAACTCGTATTAAATGAAGGGAAATAACCTTGGGAGAACTTTAAGGCCTTACCAGAAGGTGGGTAACATACCTGGGGAAAGATATTTTTTAGTTTGGTAGGTGAAACATCTGTCTGGAGTGTTTTCTGGCTGCTGTATTACCCTGAGATTATTACCAGTAGTCCCCACAAGAACACACCCCATTGTTGAAGTGATGAAAGCAGATGGCATCCCTTGCAATAATTTCTCGTGCAACAATTTTGGATATCAACTTGGTGCGGCACTCCCCACATACACATAGGTTTTTAATGATGCGGATAGGGGTCCTAGGGGGTGTGCTAATGAGCCCAAAAGCTATGGCCAGCTTTTCGCTGTGGTGGTAAAGAGTCTGTTCCTTCATCTGCTGATCCACATCACGCAACACAAAGCGTGTCTCAGGCACATATCCAGCCTCCTTAATCTGCCAAGTCAATCTCTCTAACGCATCATAGATCTCCTCTGCTTGTGGGTGAGATCTATCTCCAACGGCAAATGTATACATCTTGTGATTCCACCTTGAAAATACATTCTGCAGCACACTCTGCTAACTCCACAATTCCATCGATTCTGCAGGCACCAAGCAAGGCCCCCCACACTGAAGCACCTGGTTTGAGTGCCATGTTGGCAATGAAATCTTCTTCATCCAAGCGCCCTGCACGGCCAAGGAGGTCAACCATGCAGGTGTAGTGCTTTTCTGTTGGTGTAATGCCATGCTCTTGACACATGGATTGAAAATAATGACCACCTTCATCTACAAGGCCCAAATGGCTGCATGCAGAGAGAACACCAATAAATGTGACCTCATTTGGCTTCACACCAGTTCAAACAGTTGGAGAGCCTCGTGACCACGCCCATGCTGAGCGTATCCTATAATCATCCAGTCCATGAGACCACATCTGGTTTAAGAATTTTGTCAAACACCTCCCGTGCATCCTCTACACTCCCACATTTGGTATACAAATCAATGAGGGCATTCCTGACGTAGACATCTGACTCACACACAGATTTGATAATGTAGGCATGGACCCACTTGCCCTGTTCCAGGGATGCTTCACACCCTCTCTTTGCATTTGTCGAAAGAGTTTGAAAGCCTCCTCACCATGACCACTCTGTGCACATCCTCCAATCATCGCAGTCCATGAGACCACATCTCGCTTAGGCATTCTGTCAAACACATTGAGTGCATCCATCACACTCCTGCACTTGCAATACATACTGACAAGGGCATTCCCGAGTCCAACATCTGACTCAAATTCAGCTTTGATGATGCTGGCAAGGAGCTGCTTGCCCCGTTCTAAAGCCTCCGGGCCAGCACAAGCGTTGAGGACACTAATAAAGGAGACAATATCTGCCTTCATGCCTTCTCTTTGCATGCGCTGAAAGAGTTAAAAAGACCATGACCATGCTGAGCAGATCCTGCAATCATAGCAGTCCATGAGAGCCCATTTCGCTTGGGCATTGCACGTCAAATACTCGGGTGGCATCCGTCAAACTCTCACACCTGCGATACATGCTGACAAGGGCAGTCCCCACAGGGACATCCCCCTCAAGTCCAGCCTCAATGCACGCACATTTTGCATACATGTCCACCAGGGCAGTGTTCAGGATGACATCTGGTTCAATTCCAGCTTTGACAGTGTCACCATGGACCTCTTTCCCCTTTTCCAGAGCTCCCAGGCTTGCACACGCATTACAAACAAAAACAAACGTTATGTGGTTGGGCTTCACCCCTTCGCACATCATTTGCTCATAGGTCTCCAAAGCCTCCATCCCGTGCATACATGTCCACCAGGGCAGTGTTCAGGATGATATCTGGTACAATTCCAGCTTTGACGATGTCACCATGGACCTCTTTCCCCTTTTCCAGAGCTCCCAGGCTTGCACACGCATTGCAAGCAAAAACAAACGTTCTGTGGTTGGGCTTCACCCCTTCGTACATCATTTGCTCATAGGTCTCCAAAGCCTCCATCCCGCACCCTTGTTGTGCATAGCCTGCAATCATCGCACTCCACGACACCACATCTCATTCAGCCATACTTTCGAGCACACCCTTTCCTCGATGCACGCACATTTGACATACATTTCCACCAGGGCAGTGTTCAGAATGACATCTGGTAATCTGTCAGGCATTCACCTTTTGCCTTGGTTGTCCCACCATTGACTGGGGTCAGAGAGTATTCATTCCACAGCTTCTCTTCATCTCTGTTACCTGTTTTTGGATAGTTTCCTGTTGTCACATTGGCAGTATCATGTCAAAGTCACTGCAAACTAGATTCACTCAACCAGCTAACTCGCAGAATTCAACATGGAAATTTAGGGCCGATTCTGATTAGAGGGAAAAACAGGGCGAAATGTGTTGAAGAAGGGCCTTCATTAGCAGTGCCTTCATGAAGCCTTAACCCCATGGGAACTCTGGAAATCTTCATATTTGAAAAATGGGGCACATTAGATGTGTTAATATTTCACTGGAGATTCCAGTTCCTCGGACACCTGACTATCAGTGGGAACAGTCGCTCCAAAACTACTAAGGTGATGCCCGCAACAGTTGAACACCATACAAATTGAGCAACTTAGGATAATGTGAGTGTGCACCTGCTTTGTCACAGGGTGCACATGTTCACCAGGGCAGTGTACAATTCCAGCTTTGACGATGTCACCATGGACCTCTTTGCCCTTTCCAGGGCTGCCAGGCTTGCACAGGCATTGCAAACGGAAACAAACGTGATGTGGTCGGGCTTCACCCCTTCCCCCATCATTTGCTCATAGGTTTCCAAAGACTCCATCACGCGCCCTTGCTATGCATACCCTGCAATCATCGCACTCCACGACACCAAATCTCGTTCAACCATACTGTCAAACACTCCCTCCGCATCCTCGATGCACCCACATTTTGCATACATATCCACAAGGGTATTGTTCAGAATCACATCTGGTACAGTTCCAGCTTTTGCGATGCAACCATGCACCACTTTGCCCTTTTCCAGGGCTGCCAGGCTTGCAAATGCACAGACCTGATGTGGTCGGGCTTCACCCCTTCCACCATCATTTGCTCACACGTCTCCAAAGCCTCCATCCCGCGCCCCTGCTGTGCATACCCTGCAAGCATCGCATTCCACGACACCACATTTCATTCAACCATATTGTTGAACACTGCCTTTGCATCCTTGATGCTCCAACATTTGGCATACATGTCCACGAGGGCATTGTTCAGAATGACATCGGGTACAATTCCAGCTCTGACAATGTCGAAGTGGGCCTCTTTGCCCTTTTCCAGAGCTGCCAGGCTTGCACACGCATTGCAAACACACACAAACGTGATGTGGTTGGGCTTCACCCCTTCCCCCATCATTTGCTCATAGGTCTCCACAGCCTCCACCCCACGTCCCTGCTGTGCATACCCTGCAAGCATCGCGCTCCACGACACCACATCTCGTTCAGCCATATTGTTGAAAACTGCCTTGCATCCTTAATGCACCCACATTTGGCATACATGTCCACTAGAGCAGTGTTCAGAATGACATCTGGTACAATTCCAGATTTGACGATGTCATCATGAACCTCTTTCCCCTTTTCCAAGGCTCACACATGTATTGCAAACACAAACGAACGTGATGTGGATGGGCTTCACCCCTCGTGTGCACCTGCTTTCCAGCTTCAAGGCCTTTCATCTTGATGCACTTATGCAAGAGACAGACATACGTATCTGAATCTGCTGAAATTCCTCCTTGGTTTAAAGTCTGTAGATCCTCTTTCAGTCTGCCTGCCTCACAAAGCATCTTCACATGTCCAGAAGTGCCAGAAGAGGCATTGTGGACTCCCTCTCTTGATCCTCTTCCAGAAGCTGTGGTCAGGGTTGAGGTGCCTGATTTTATCAACTGTACCGCTGCAGCTGCTGCCTTTAATTGACCATCTACGCATGCAGGTTTCTTGTAGCTATTGATCCATAGGAAATCATACGTAATCTTGTGCTTGAAATCTGGCCCTCTTGGATATCTGGACCCACACTCTATCCCTTCTCCTTCAGCTATCCATGCCTCTGCACAAATCATAAATTCATCTTTGCCCTTGCTGCTAGCAGCTGACAA
This sequence comes from Takakia lepidozioides, assembly GCA_030704615.1. Lineage (NCBI taxonomy): Eukaryota > Viridiplantae > Streptophyta > Takakiopsida > Takakiales > Takakiaceae > Takakia > Takakia lepidozioides. The sequence continues at coordinate 45,817,518 of CM060734.1, read as the reverse complement.
TGACAGCCTAGATTTGTTCTAGGAAACACCCAATCACACTACTGAATTGCGTCTACTACTCTCTAGCAGGCATTCAACGTTTTGCCTCTGTTGTCCCACCATTGACTGGGGGCAGAAATGTATTCATTCCACACCCTCTCCTCATCTTTGTTACCTGTTGTTGGATACTTTCCTGTTATCGCATTGGCAGTATCATGTCAAAGTCACTCCAAACTAGATTCAGTCAACCAGCTAACTTGCAGAATTCAACATGGAAATTTAGGACTGACGGCATGAAGTTCTTCCAACAGACATCCCAACCCTACTTATTACAGTAGTTCCAAATCTGAATTTCATCTGCTTCTCTCTGTAGTCCAACAGGCATTCACCTTTTTGTCTCCATTGTCCCACCAGTGACTCGGGTCGGAAAAGTGTTCATTCCAAAGCTTCTCCTCATCTCTGTTATCTGTTTTGCACCCACATTATGAGAGAGAGAGAGAGAGAGAGAGAGAGAGCGTACTGATAAGACGTTGTTTTCTGTAAAGAAAGAGAGAGAGAGAGAGAGAGAGAGAGAGAGAGAGAGAGAGAGAGAGGGTGCCGTGACCCAGAGGGCTTCTACCTGAGGCTTCTGACCTCAGAAAAGGAAGTTGAGAAGTCTTATGTGGGTAGTGCTTTTGTACATCCAGTGGCCTGACTGGTTCAACAAGGCTTTGGTGCATTCAAGAATTGAGAACAAGAGATGGCTCATGCTTCAAAATTGATTTCGAAGCTTGGTCTCTTTTAGTACTTTGTGACTTTTCTTTCTCACTCTGCAGAGTTAATACAATAACAGATGACAACAAGGACCCAGCCTACATTGCTATATGGGTGAAGGAAGAAACTTTTGTACAGACTACCGACATGTGCATAGGACAATTGCTGAATTCGCAGGGAGACACACAAAAGAAGGGAAAACCAGAAAAGGGAATATGTCACAATTTCAGTGAAGGAAGTTTGGAGGTAGGTTTGGCACTACCACAAGCCACCGTGGCAGGGCTGGTTTGGAGACGTGGCCTTATCAAGATTCGCCAACTGTTCCTGCATGTTCCAAGAACAAGCTGTCATCTTCATGAAAGAGTCATGCCGGACACGCTAGTGCTTGCTTACTCTGACAAATACGCCCACTGTTAAGTCTGAAGAACAAGACACTCACTATACTGGCGTCCAACTTCCATTCTGGGGAGATTATCAAGATTCTTTCCTTATCTCTATGTGAGTGATGCCAGGATACTCAGTCAAGCAGGATTTGCAACAAACAACAAAACATGGAAAACCCACCAGAAGAAGATTTGTCCCTGAGTCCCGTCTTTTGAAGAATCGGCCTTCAAAATATTGTGCCTGCTCTCCTGCTGCCACATCGGGCAGTCACTTGTCAAAGTCACTCCAAACCACCACAGATCCACCCAACGAGCTAACTTACAGAATTCAATATGCATCTCAGGGCCGAGTCTGATGAGAGGGCAAAACAGGCTGAAATAGGTTGAAGAAGACGGTGCCCTCACCACATTGTCCTTGACCTTGTGACCCATGGAGACCATCAACCCAAAAGGACCTCTTGTGTGTGCTGCTTGTGTCTGTAGTCAGGTAATGTCGGATTGGTCTGTGTGAACCACCACGGTGCAGCTAAGCAGGCAGAGATTGAAACACGGCCTGCTAAGACCAAGCTGACTCTCCCAAGAACCTTGTAAACATTAGGAAGAATACCAAATCATGGTAGTAACAGGAGCCAAGAGCCCACATTTGTAGGATGGACAAACTTCTACACATCGTACAGTCTCCAATGCCTCCATCCCACTGGGCAAACCCTGCGACCATCAGATTCCAAGAGACTAATTTTGCTAAGCCATACTGTCGAACACTGCCTTTGCATTCTTCACACTTGGCATACATGTCCACCACAATAGTGTCTAGAATGATAGTTGGCTGCTTCAATGATCTTCCCGTAAAGCTGTCTGCCCTGCTCCAAGGCTGCTGGGTTAGCACATGTCTATGCGAGTTCGTTACAACCGACACACAGAAATGACGACGATGACATGGCTTACGACGATGACGTGGCTGACGACGACGAGGTGGCGACGATGACGTGGAACTATGGCGCCCTAATCACGCTCCACACTAAACTAGCTCTCGACCTTCGGTCGAGAGCTAGAACTAGGGCTTCGCGTTGCTCCGCACTACTAGCGACGATTCTAAGACCTATGTTCAATTTTCACAAAAAGGGGTGGGTCATGGGTGTTACATGCATACACTGTGTATTTCATTGTTTTTCGGAAGAAGAACGGAGGAGTGTTGCTGAAGCTATCATCTTATTTTTATTTTTCAAAGAAAAGAGGGCTGAAATTATGCTGGTCTCTCCTCTTCGGCATCCCCAGAGTTTGACGAAGCACATAAAGATTGCCACTAAGACTAAGCTGCATTACCATAAGTAGACACCTAAGACTTTCAAAAGAAAGAAAAAGAAAAAAAGAAAAGAAAAAACGGGAAGCTACTTCTCACAAATCAGGCCCTTCATTATGGTGAGGAGAAAATAACCTCTTTCATAAAGATAAAGGTAAATTTTCTTTAATGTCCAATGAAGCCTACCGCTCAACACAGCCCATCTAGAGGCCAATGGTCGGTTTGAAGGCACATGTTGAAGGATTGAACCCAGGATCACTAACCGAGCACAAGGCTCATGGGACCCTCGGGGTGGGGGGATGGGGGGGTTGGGGAGAAGATCATACCACACGCGACAAGGTTGATTTTTCTTTATATATTTGCGGTAACTCGTATTAAATGAAGGGAAATAACCTTGGGAGAACTTTAAGGCCTTACCAGAAGGTGCGTAACATACCCTGGGGAAAGATATTTTTTAGTTTGGTAGGTGAAACAGCTGTCTGGAGTGTTTTCTGGCTGCTGTATTACCCTGAGATTATTACCAGTAGTCCCCACAAGAATACACCCATTGTTGAAGTGATGAAAGCAGATGGCATCCCTTACAATAATTTCTCGTGCAACAATTTTGGATATCAACTTGGTGTCAGTGTGGCAGTCCCCACATACACATAGGTTTTTAATGCTGCGGATAGGGGTCCTAGGGGGTGTGCTAATGAGCCCAAAAGCTATGGCCAGCTTTTCGCTGTGGTGGTAAAGAGCCTGTTCCTTCATCTGCTGATCCACATCACGCAACACAAAGCGTGTCTCAGGCACATATCCCGCCTCCTTAATCTGCCAAGTCAATCTCTCTAACGCATCATAGATCTCCTCTGCTTGTGGGTGAGATCTATCTCCAACGGCAAATGTATCCATCTTGTGATTCCACCTTGAAAATACATTCTGCAGCACACTCTGCTAACTCCACATTTCCATAGATTCTGCAGGCACCAAGCAAGGCCCCCCACACTGAAGCACCTGGTTTGAGTGCCATGTTGGCAATGAAATCTTCTTCATCCAAGCGCCCTGCACGGCCAAGGAGGTCAACCATGCAGGTGCAGTGCTTTTCTGTTGGTGTAATGCCATGCTCTTGACACATGGATTGAAAATAATGACCACCTTCATCTACAAGGCCCAAATGGCTGCATGCAGAGAGAACACCAATAAATGTGACCTCATTTGGCTTCACACTAGTTCAAACAGTTGGAGAGCCTCGTGACCACGCCCATGCTGAGCGTATCCTATAATCATCGTAGTCCATGAGACCACATCTGGTTTAAGAATTTTGTCAAACACCTCCCGTGCATCCTCTACACTCCCACATTTGATATACAAATCAATGAGGGCATTCCTGACGTAGCATCTGACTCACACACAGATTTGATAATGTAGGCATGGACCCACTTGCCCTATTCCAGGGATGCTTCATACCCTCTCTTTGCATTTGTTGAAAGAGTTTGAAAGCCTCCTCACCATGACCACTATGTGCACATCCTCCAATCATCGCAGTCCATGAGACCACATCTCGCTTAGGCATTCTGTCAAACACATTGAGTGCATCCATCACACTCCTGCACTTGCAATACATACTGACAAGGGCATTCCCGAGTCCAACATCTGACTCAAATTCAGCTTTGATGATGCTGGCAAGGAGCTGCTTGCCCCGTTCTAAAGCCTTCGGGCCAGCACAAGCGTTGAGGACAATAATAAAAGAGACAATATCTGCCTTCATGCCTTCTCTTTGCATGCGCTGAAAGAGTTAAAAAGACCATGACCATGCTGAGCAGATCTTGCAATCATAGCCCTTCATCATTCTTCTCACCTTTGCAGTATTATCCCACCTACCAGCTGCAGCATAGATGTTTGATAGCAACACATAAGTCGCGGCATCCTAGTGTTCATCCCACTTGAGGATAGATGTTGCCGCACGTTCAGCCATCTCCACATTGCCATGGATTCTGCAGGCACGAAGCAAGGCCTTCCACACCACAACGTCTGGATTGATTGGCATCTTATTAATCAGATCCACTACCTCATCCAGTTGTCCCGCACGTCCAAGAAGGTCCACCATACAGCCAAAGTGCTTTACTGTCGGAGTGACACCATGATCTTGATTTCCTTCATTCAGTAGGCCAAAGTGGCTGCATGCAGAGAGAACACATATAAAGGTGATATTGTCCGGCTTCAAGCCATTCTTTTACATTCCCTCAAATAGTTGCAGGACCTCCCTATGACACCATGTTGAGCATATCCTGCGAACATTGCGTTCCACGACACCACATTTCGTTCAGCCATATTGTCGAACACTCCCTTCGCATCCTCAATGCACCTACATTTGGCATACATGTCCATTAGGGCAGTGTACAATTCCAGCTTTGACGATGTCACCATGGACCTCTTTTCCCTTTTCCAGGGCTGCCAGGCTTACACAGGCATTTCAAACGGAAACAAACGTGATGCGGTCGGGCTTCACCCCTTCCCCCATCATTTGCTCATAGGTCTCCAAAGCCTCCATCCCGAGTCCTTGCTGTGCATACCCTGCAATCATCGCACTCCACGACACCAAATCTCGTTCAGCCATACTGTCAAACACTCCCTCCGCATCCTCGATGCACCCACATTTTGCATACATGCCCACGAGGATATCGTTCAGAATCACATCTGGTACAATTCCAGCTTTTGCGATACAACCATGCACTCTTTGCCCTTTTCCAGGGCTGCCAGGCTTGCAAACGCACAGATGGGCTTCACCCCTTCCACCAACATCTGCTCACACGTCTCCAAAGCCTCCATCCCGCGCCCCTGCTGTGTATGCTTTGCAAGCATCGCGTTCCATGACACCACATTTCATTCAGCCATATTGTTGAACACTGCCTTTGCATCCTCGATGCTCCCACATTTGGCATACATGTCCACGAGGGCATTGTTCAGAATGACATTAGGTACAATTCCAGCTCTGACGATGTCGCCGTGGGCCTCTTTGCCCTTTTCCAGAGCTCCCCGGCTTGCACACGCATTGCAAACGCACACAAACGTGATGTGGTTGGGCTTCACCCCTTCCCCCATCATTTGTTCATAGGTCTCCAAAGCCTCCACCCCACGTCCCTGCTGTGCATACCCTACAAGTATCGCGCTCCACGACACCACATCTCGTTCAGCCTGCATATTGTTGAAAACTGCCTTTGCATCCTTAATGCACCCACATTTGGCATACATGTGGGCAGTGTTCAGAATGACATCTGGTACAATTCCAGTTTTGACGAGGTCATCATGGACCTCTTTCCCCTTTTCTAGGGCTCCCAGGCTTGCATACGCATTGCAAATGCAACCGAACGTGATGTGGTTGGGCTTCACCCTTCGCGCATCATTTGCTCATACATCTGTACCTCTGTTTATCAACTTTGAAAGTCTCGAGGCTGAGCCAAACGCCCAGGCCCTTTTGGGGCCTAGTTATTGGGCAAACCACACACAGCAGGTTAATGCTTGTGTAAAGGGATTTCTAGAGGATATCTGGAAAACCCGGATCAATTGTTTAAACTGGGCGCGGAGTCAATGGCCACAAGGCTACGGCAAACAACGTCTTAGGAATACTCTCTCTATCTCTCCCTTTAGACGAGAGGAATTCAAGGTCAGATGGTTGGGTCAGCTGCAATGTAGGACTAAAAACACATACCCTAAGTTAATCGACTCTATCTTGGAAGCAGGATCGCCCTGTCTAACAGGTTAAGTCCTGGCGGAAGAAGCGGTTTTCAAGGATCTAATTCTCAGTCCGCAAACACAAACAAACGTGATGTGGATGGGCTTCACCCCTCGTGTGCACCTGCTTTCCAGCTTCAAGGCCTTTCATCTTGATGCACTTATGCAAGAGACAGACATAGTATCTGAATCTGCTGAAATTCCTCCTTGGTTTAAAGTTTGTAGAGCCTCTTTCAGTCTGCTTGCCTCACAAAGCATCTTCACATGCCCAAAAGTGCCAGAAGAGGCATTGTGGACTCCCTCTCTTGATCCTCTTTCAGAAGTTGTGGTAACGGTATATGCCCATGAATTTGAGCATAGTAATATATGTGCAACACCCGTTGTCAGGAGCTGATGAATCGATGGAGTGTGATGGCAGCTTGTCACTGAATGTTAAGACTGCACTCTTTATGTTGCGCTAGTTAGTTGACCATTTCCCCATGCAGGTTTCTTGTAGCTATTGATCCACAGGGAATCATAGGTCATCTGGAGCTTGAAGTCCGGCCCTGTTGGATGAGTCTGGACCCACACTCTATCCCTGCTCCTTCAGCTATCCATGCCTATGTACAAATCATGCATACATCCTTGCTTTGCTGCTAGCACAATGACAGCCTAGATTTGTTCAAGGAAACACCAACTCAACTTATCACACTAGTTCCTATGCTCAATTGCATCTGCTACTCTCTGTAATCCAACAGGCATTTACCTTTTTGCCTCGATTGTCCCACCATTAACAGGGGTCAGAAAATTATTCATTCCACAACTTCTCGTCTCTGTTACCTGTTTCTGGATACTTTCCTGTTGTCACATTGGCAGTATCATGTCAGTCACTCCAAACTATCAAAGGTTTAGTCAACCAGCTAACTTGCAGAATTCAACATGAAAATTTAGGGCTGATTCTGATAACAGGCATCTCAGGGCCGAGTCTGATGAGAGGCAAAAACAGGCTGAAATAGGTCGAAGAAGAGGGTGCCGTCACCATATTGCGTGAAACCCCTCCGCGCTCAAGGATGTCGGGTGGCTCAATTCTGGCTTTGATAATATCAGCATGGATCTTTTTGCCCTTTTCCAGGTCTGCTAGGCTGGCACATGCATCGAGAACGGAAGTGAATGTGACTTTGTCCGGTACCCACCCTTCCCATATCATTTGCTCATAGGTCAACCCTTCCCCCATCATTTGCTCATAGGTCTCCAAAGCCTCCATCCCGCACCCCTGCTGTGCATACCCTGCAAACATCACAATCCACGACACCACATCTCGTTCAGCCATAGTGTTCAGAATGACAGGTAATCTGACAGGCATTCACCTTTTTGCAAGACACTCGTATCTTTCCAAGAAGACATCCTTTCACCAGTAATCACCATAAGAACAAATCCCATCTTCAAAGTGGTGAAAGCGGTTAGCGTCCCGTACAACAATTGCTTGGCCAACAATCTTTGAGATGAATTTGGTGGAGGTGTGGCGACCCTTTATTTTGCATTTGTTCATACATCTCAACAGCCTCCCTGCCATACTCATGCGAAGCATATGCTGCAATCATGTTCCTCCATGAAACCACATCATGTTGTGTCATATTGTCACCTGCCAGATGCGGCGTAGATGTTGGATAGCAACACATAAGCTGCATGGTGGTTGGGATCGCACATGAGAAGAGATTTTGCTGCATGTTCTGCTACCTCCACATCCCCATGAATTCTGGCAGCAGCAAGCAAGGTCCCCCAAACCAGAGCATCTGGTTCAATTGGCATTTTGTTGATGAACTCTTTTGCCTCATCTCATCGGCCTACACGGCCAAGAAGGTCCACAATGCACCAAAAATGCTCCACTGTAGGAGTGAGGCCGTGATCTCTACTCATGGAACCAAACAAGTGGTGGCCTTCATCCACCAGGCCTACATGCCTACAAGCAGAGAGAAGAGAAACAAAGGTGACACCATCTGCCTTCAAGCCTTCCTGCTGCATCTATTCAAATAGTTGGAAGGCCTCTGTACTACATCCATGCTGAGCATATCCTGCAATTATGGCATTCCATGCTTGCTGAACCATGTTTTCAAACACTTGACGTGCATCATGAACACTCCCACATTTGGCATATATGTTAACAAGGACATTGTCCAAGTTAATATATGACACAACCCCAGCTTTGTTAATATCAGCATGGACCCGCGTGCCTTTTTCCAGGGCCCCTAGACTGGCACATGCATTGACAACAAAAACGAACGTGACCCTGTTCGGTGTCATCGCGTCCAGTTCCATTTGCTTGTATCTTGAAAGCCTCTTCAGCATAGCCATGCTCAGCATATCCTGTAATCATGGCATTCCATGAGACCACATCTCGTTCAGGCATTTTGTCGAAAACCTGATGTGCATCTTTTCCGCTCCCACATTTGGCGTCAAGAAGGCTGTTCTCCACTTTAATATCCTGCAATCATTGCACTCCATGAGGGCTTCACCACTTCCCCCATCATTTGTTTATAGGTCTCCAAAGCCTCCATCCCGTGCCCCTACTGTGCATACCCTGCAAGCATAGCGTTCCACGACACCACATTTCTTTGAACCACAGTGTTGAAAACTCCCTTCGCATCCTCGATCCACCCACATTTGGCATATGTCCATCAGGGCAGTGTTGAGGATGAATCTGGTGCAATTCCAGCATTGACGATGTCACCACAGACCTCTTTCCCATTTTCCAGGGCTCCCAGGTTTGCACACACATCGCAACCTTGGTACAATTCCAGCTTTGATGATGTCACCATGCACCCTTTGCCCTTTTCCAGGGCTGTCAGGCTTGCACAAGCATTGCAAACGCACATAAACGTGATGTGGTCACACTTCACCCTTACCCATCATTTGCTCATAGGTCTCCAAGGCCTCCATCCCACGCCCCTGCTGTGCATATCCTGCAAGCATGGCATTCCATGACACCAAATCTCGTTCAGCCATACTGTTGAACACTTCATCCGCATCTTTAATGCACCCACATTTGGCATACATGTCCACGAGGGTATTGTTCAGAATCACATCTGGTACAATTCCAGCTTTGGCAATGCAACCATGTACCTCTTTGCCCTTTTCCAGGGCTGCCAGGCTTGCACACGAACTGCAAACGCACACAAACGTGATGTGGCTTCACCCCTTCCCCCATCATTTGCTCATAGGTCTCCAAAGCCTCCATCCCATGCCCCTGCTGTGCATACCCCTGCAAGCATCGCGTTCCACGACACCACATCTCGTTCAGCCATGGTGTTCAAATTAACTCCCTTTGTATCCTTAATGCACCCACATTTGGTATACATGTCCACCAGGGCAGTGTTCAGGATGACATGTTTGCTTCAAATTCCTCATCTTGTCCCGGGCAAGCCAGGACGCGTTGAGGGGCACAAACTGTCTCTTCATCAATTCCTTGAACCCACTCCAGTTCAAGGTTTCCGGGCTTGGACCTCGGTCATGAAGGCGTTTTTGCCACCATTGTTGAGCATAGCCCCTCAAATAGGTAGGAGCCACTTCCACCCGATCCTCGTCACTCAACTTGGCCGCCCGGAAGTACTGCTCTAGCTCCAAGAGCCAGGTGTTGAGTGCCTTCCGATTTCGGACGCCCTCGAAGGTGTCGGGTTCCTTAGGCTTCACCTTAAACTTTGCCTTAGCGGAAGTGGCATTAGCTGCCTTCAACATGTCTTTCAACGTCCCGCCAAACTGCGCCAACAACCCTTCCCAAAAAGCTGCCGGCATGGGAGGCATCTGTTGGTCTATCGGAGCTCTCAGGGATTCCTCGGGCTCCGACTCCTCGGATTCCTCCCGCTCTTGAGCGGCCTCGTTTTCAGAAACCTGCGTCGCTTCCTCAAATGGCCGCTTCGGTGACACGTCGCCCCCATCGGGCTCACCAGGATCATCATCTTTTGGGCCGTTCCGCTTTCGCTTTGGCTTGCCCGACCCCATGATGAGGCCAATCCCAAGGACGATCGCGTACTGAACTCTAAGCTCTGATACCAAGTGTCACGCACCTCACTTCGGTAAGCTCCCCTTCAAGTCATAGTTACTCGCTTAGATGCGCACGCCTGACTCCCAACCTGGCCGCCGGGCCAACTTGGAGCTTCGGCTGCTCACCGGGACATAACGGTCCCCCTTCGCTCTCCCACTAAACCCTCCACCTATTTGGGCCTAGTGGAATTCCCTTTGGTAGATGGCAGTCCGGAACAGCTCCCCACTCTTTGGTCGCTTTCCGGCTCGCTCGCTTACTCACTAGTTTTTGGTCACCAACGGGCTTGCACCGTTCTCGGGGTCACTACTCCCCTTATATATACTTCTTTAGCTGTCCGCGGGGGTTTCACAACCAGCCATGCCATTTTATAGTGAACCACCACGAAAACCCTCGACTCCCGGTGGTGAGTCGCGGTGAGTCTTGGCCCACTCACCACGGCCCCATTGGGCCGTGATGAGTCCCAAGACTCCCCACGACTCCCACCACGAGGTCTCCACCCCATGGTGAGTCCTATGCCACCCCCACTAAGTCCCGCTAAGCTACCACCACCCCTTGTGGAGCCACCCCCACCGCAACCCGGTGTGCGGGGCTCCGCCTAGTGAGCGCCTCTGCCTCCTTGAGTGCCTTGGGCACTCAAGGGTGCTTCAGCCCCTGTACCTATCGCTTCTACTGCCCCCACCACAAGGGCAGCCCCTTCTGTGTCCCGACCCCTTGCCCTCAAGGCAAAGGGCCGCGACATGAGAGGAGCTGTGAAAAGAGCGAGAACCCACCTCTTGTACTTCTTTCCAGAGCCGCATGGACAAGCAGCATTTCGACTCAGTTGTCCACTTTTTGCAAGATTCACAGATGCTGCCGCATTCCAGCGACCCCCCATCAACTCTTGCACCTTCACGAACCAACAAATTCATGGTGTCAACCTCAGGCCAGACGCTTCATCTCCCAGCTATGGCCACCTTATATTCAAGGTATAGGGACAAATATACTTCATCATTCAAGGTATTAAAAGATGGTAGGAAACAGGCAAACAATGGAAAGCCATTGGTGAGACAGCGGGAGGAGAGATTTTGAGAAGAGAATGCAGCTGCCAGAGCATAACAAAAACATACAAGAGCTCTTAGGCAGCAAACACGGGAGACTAACCTCGTCAAGAGACTTGGGAAGCGACTTGCCTTCCTCCTTAAGCTTCATCACACGCCTGTTTGCCTCATTTGCCCACTCGTACTTTGCCAGTAAGGCATCAACATCATGCACAGTGCACCCCCACTCCGTTGTCACCTTAGCCTTGTGTAGCTCTCCAACTCGCTGGACCCATACCATGCCCAGCCCCATGCCCCTTGCTTACTTTCTGAAGACATCGTGTGCTCACCTGCAAGCCCCGCCATCCAGTATGCAGCCCTCTTTCACTGTTTACCACTTCTGAAGGTTGGTGCTCTCATTAAACATTGAAACAGACTTTCCTGTAGCAACCAAATTCAGATGTAATGAAAAAGCATACCAGAGGGTCATGTGGGGCTAGGGATCGAAGAATCCCCTCCTGTCTCTCAAGGGATTTTACAGCTGATACTTCACCCCCTTTGGGCAGGCCGTGTCCAAATGTCGTTAGACTTCCAAACTGGTGTGCCTTCTTCAACTCATCTGCAAAATCTGTACAACACAAAGAAAATCTATTGAGAGGCAGAGCCAGATTTCAAAAAAAGATCACAAATCGAGTACATACTTGTACTAAACCGGTTATTGGGCTAATTTCCAACCTCTGACCACCGTGGCTGCAAACTACAGGATTGGGCTCTCAATCTGGGGTCTTCAAGCACTCATTGAAAGAAGACATAAAATTTCTTACTTGTTTGATCACTGTTACTCTTCCAAAGAAAGACTTACATTCCCGGCGGAAACCATCGGCCAGTTTCCACATCCCCCCCTCTGTTATACTGGTGTCCTATATTGCGAATCATCATAATGCAGGCCCAGTCTAGGCTTTAGGGTATTGTCTCTTCAGTCTCCAATTTACACCCACTGGGTTCTTTCCTGCAGTCGCATGTTGCTGGAAGAAGCATATCCGCCATTGTCTCCTATAAGCCAAATTGGTACCAGAAGCATACTTGTCTGCACCATCATTTCATTCAGCTAAGAAATTCGTGAAGTGTCCTTTGCAATAAATAAACAAAGTGATCCAACAGTTCATACTGATCAACTCCCAGCAGTCACATTGTGCAAGTGAGGGCCTTTTATGATATTAGATTGTTGAATGTGTAGCAGAGCACCTAGCGACACAGTAGAATGGCACTCACTTTCCATTGTAAGGTCATGCTGAGACACAGACTTTTCTTTAGAAGTATCCCATTGGGAAGAATCTGATGAAGGTGTCTTGCTCTTGAACACACTTTTCAGCCTCTGCATCCAAGACGAAGCTCCTGCAGATGAACCCTCATCCTCCGCCGCCGTTGCAAAACCTGATGCATGTGAGGGCCAATGTGTGCAATCTGGGATATGGGTCCGTTGGGAAAATGCAGGAACGGGTGACGGTGAGAGATGACAGGAATGTAAAAGACAACGCAGGACTACAATGTACCTCAGCATGGATTTCCTCAATTCGTTGAGAGCTTGCAGCTTGCAAGGTGAACGATGGCGGCAGAGCTCCTGCAGTTCAAGAAGATCAAGATCCGGGCATTGCGGCAGTTCCGAAAAAGTTGGCGCGGCGATTTCTATTGGCCTATTTCGCGCGGGCCGTCCAGGCAGATTCCAAAGAAATTCTGGCTACGATGACGTGTCTATGATGACCTGACTACGATGACGTGGCGACGAAACGTGGTGACGATGACGTGGCACTATGGCACCCTATTCCTGCTCTATGCTAAACTAGCGTCCGACCTTGGGTCGTCGCTAGAATATGTATGCGACTCTTATTTTTTACTTGAAATTACTTCCCTCATAGAATGTCCTCTATTTCATTTTGGCAACCTCGTAGGACTATCAAGCAATTTTTTGAATATCCAAAAGTGAATATGTTAAGATATTTCATTTCAGGCCAACATTTCAAAATTTTCAAAGAGTTAAATTTTTTTGGTTTTCAACAAATTTGATCTTATTACGCCTGGATGTTAGCAAGGTAGTTTGTTTTGTTTTGTTTGTTTGTTTTGTTTCATCGTTGAGATCTCCCAAACCGCAAGGCCTCCACCCAGGGTCTTGTTAGCGCTGGAAAGCCCTCCCTCGATGAGTAAGGGTGCATCCAGGTGCTTTCATAATTGGACCTACAGTGTTGGAGATATTGAATTTCAAGTTTTTTCGTCACTGAAAATTCATGAGAAATAGAAAATTGGGTTTTCTTGGAATAAAGGCCTTTACAATATCTTTTATAGTTGAATACATATATACTTACAATATGTGCTCAAGGTATAGGCCACACTAGTCTTTAACTAAAGAGGCTTTGTTGTTAAAGGGCCATATATATTCATCTATTCGGCAGCGTCATTTATTATGTATCATCACTGCCGTTGCAAATATAGCTTCCATAGCAAGGGAAGATTTAACATAAAGAAATGAAAAAGAAAGCGTGGCAAGCCAGTCAAACCAAATGATCATCCCATCCAACTGCCTTAATCACATCAGGCAAAGAAATGGGTGTGACATGGGGAAGAGCAGAATGATGACATTAAGCCATGCCAACTACAGTAGCCCAATGCAAGATGGACATGGCCTGTGCCCTCTGTAGAGCTACGGAAACCGTTGTCTGTAGAAAGCTACGACGACGGAAGCATGGGGAATGACATTGATCTTGTTCTGAGCAGCATGATGAGCACAAGTACCAAGAAAGTCGTCGAACTGACAATGAAGACATCCAAAGATTTCCACAGCCAATGGAAGGAACGCATCTGTAGGATGACGGTCTTGATAGTCTCGTTGCTTGGTCTGTGCAGCAATCAAAACGGCAGTGCCTTGGAAAGAGGCCGATCGAGAAATAAGTCAGATCAAGTAGGATTGGCAATGACAACATCTGCAACGGTACGCAAACCATCTCGTAGAAATGCTTTCTCTCTAAACTATACTCAAGTTGTTCCCCAATTAGAGAACCACCAAATAAGCCCTTAGTCAGGAAAGCAGTTCCTGGCTCAGGGGATCTAGGAGGATATGATTGGCTTCAAGACGAAGGCACTTGTAAGCACTACACTCATTAGTAGGCAAGTGTGTAGAGTAAGTATGAACTCCTGACATGGAGGGGAGAGAATTGTCAGAAAAGCAAGCAATGGAATCAGAACCTCATTTAACCATAGGCCGATCTTCAATCCTCATGGTAGCCGACTTTTGTTGAGGAGAGCTTGAATGGAGATAGTCTCCCTGGAGACAATGTTCCTACTGCTTGGTAGTTGGTTTGGGGCATTGATATGGAACCAATACAACATTCCTATTGTCCTATGACACTGCTTAGTCTCTTAAGAGGGATGAGATTACCAGGATTGGCAAGCTGTAGGGTTTCCAGGATAGGCCATGCTTGGATTGCCCTTCCAAACAGGGGACCACTCTATGGTGGGTCGAAGGCATGGGGCCCTAAGACTATTTCACCGCTGATGGGTTGAATCCCTGCTACAGATTCCAGCTCGAGAGATCACATCTTTTGCATGCAGCTAAGTTGTTTGTGGCTAGGTATTAGCTGAGAGTATGTATAATTCGATTTCTACAATGGAAGAGGTAGTACTCACATGCAAAGAGTAGTGCTCAACTCAGATATAGGATGGAGGAAATGTGCTGCACATGGTACACGTTTGGATTGTTGGTCATTTTGAGGGGATTATATGTTGTTCTTAGTAAGGAATGACTCTTTCAGAACTGGAGGAGCCATAAACTTGGAGCATCTGAAGATAGGAAATCTATTACTTGGTTAAACACTTGATGGGGTAAGTGAAAAGAGTGTCAGTTGTTCAGTCCATCCCACAGATATTGCACAACAGTAAACAGTTTCAATTGCGACTAAGTCTATATAAGCTGATAGAATTTCCATATCATATCAAGCAAAGGGTTAGCAACCAACACATCAGTGGTATGCTTGTGTTGGCAGTAGGATTGAAAACCTAACATCTAAACTCCAATCACCGGTCCCAAGAAACTGTTCTTCATAACACTCCAACATTATCCAAATATCAAGGGGTGTACTTGAAAGCCTCACCAAGCACTCGGTGATCAGGTTTGAAAAAGTGTTCAATGACACTCTCAAAAGGACCTGACTCATCCATAACAACACCAAGCAATCCAAAAATCAATGCAACCATCCATTTCATTACACGTTTCCCAAGTTCAAATAAAAAAAATCTTTCAATAAGGACATTCCCATCTGCCCACCAAGTCATCCTTTCTACAAAATTTCTACCTTTTTTTGGATAGAACTTTATAAACTTCACACTGCAAATATAACAAACAAGAAAGAAGGCAGACACTGTGGCGCAATGCCCTCTGAATGGAAGAACTGTGTAAGAAATTGAGCATTACCTCTTTGCCTGTTCATCAAATAAGTGCCAAATCCAATCACGAGCAAATATAGAGAAGAGTATCAGCTGCAAGGAACTGGGGACATCTACCCCACCCCCTCCTACATATGAGCCCTTCCGACACTGGTTTCTGCTTCTTCTACAAACCACCCACATCCCGCAGTGATGTCTCTCGTGATAAATATGGGAGATAGTCAGATCAACCTCCTGTTTGGCCTGGCCACCACCTGGATGCTGAGATACAGAAGTGCGTTGAAAATATTGGGCTTAAAACCCATGGATCTTGATCAGATCCTTCTTAACGACGCCAGCCTGTGTCCACAAAACAGACCCAAATGAGAGAGACGGCAACACCAACAGCTACACAGAAACTTGGAAGGGTCACAACACACACAGCAGCGTTCAACAGTGAGCAACTATGTCACCATCTTCCATCCAAGAAGTAACCGGTTCTAAATGGGGAATTCACGCCGTGAGATGAGGACATGGACAACCAATCCTCACCAGTACAAGAAACTGTGAAACATTCTTCCGCTGGTCGCCCTGCAGCTGTATCACCTGTATTACATCCACCAAGCAAATCACATAAGCATACCTCTACAAGACAGGTGATGGAAGACGTCTTCTGCAACAAGGCCCCCACAGAGCACATTCCCTCCTCCCACTTAATGAAATGGTAATACAGCAGCTTCTCTACCCTACTTGGACCCAATCATTGTTGAGACCCAAACGGACATCAAGAAAGAATCATGCTACTGTTAGAAAAGCAGTTCAACCATCTTGCTTAGGTGGCTGTGATTTGATTGCAGTTTGACACAGACATGTACCCACCTACCACAAGATAGCAGTGGTGACCTTGTCTTGAAGTTGTTCACAGTAGCAGCTACAGCTTTACAGAAGTTTCAAGAGCTAGAAAACAGAAAGAGACATACCTGACCCAGCTCGGGGTCTTGCACAACTGTCCCGTTGCAACAAAACTCCTGCACATACTTGCACATTCAAAGAGTAAGTTGGTGAAGGAAGCTGACAACAACCTTGGTGGATAGAAATTTAGGATGAAATCCATAACAACCCCAAATTCCAATACTTCAAGTTATTAAATCCTGTGAAGAATCAAGACATTCCCTGATTAGAAATAATAGACTGATTGGAAGTAACAAAGCACTTGACATTATAAGTATTCAAAATACACAACACTGCAGCAGCTCACAAGCCATTTGCTTGAAGACGCACAAGGAACAAAACCAGATGCAAGAAGTCCAAACCTTCTTGAAGTCCTTTAGAATTTTGTTGTAGTTGAACTCCTTTTTCAGCCCCTGCACAGTTGTCAAACTCTTTCTTCCGTTGCGCTGCTGTACCCGGACATGTACATAGTCTTTCGACCCTGCCCCTGAGTCCTCAGCATTCGCCTCTGCGAACGGATCTGATTTCCAACACACCATGACAACTCATCAGGGAATGAGTACACATCGGCAAGGCCAACCATACAATCAAAGTCACATCCTGACATTCTGGACAATCCCAACAAGACATCCGATATGGAAACGTAGGCATGATTAAGTTCCGAGTATACTTGAACCTCAATATGATAAAAAAAGACTTTATTCAGAACTTGTGAACCCCCTATACTCAACCCACTTCCCTGGAGCCAAAACTGAAAGAATAACACAATGAAAACCAAATCTCTAGCTTCTCCAGTCTATTATACACGATGCAGAGAATAAAGTGCTTTAGTTCATAAAAGAAAGCCTTTCCTAGTGCACATGACAACCCACATCTGGGGGCACTACAAACACTTGACAACCTTCAAAACCCTTGGGCGATCCTTGAGAAAATAAAAAGTTCCACCTGAATCATCTCAATCTGCATCTGCCAACTTCAGGCAGCACAGACCACCTTCGAGAACCGTGCAAACAATGAAGAACTAACAGTACACCCTCTACCCAAAACAACAGATTGACTTTATCACTGAGGTTTCGCAGATGGGCTGATGATTCATGCTTCTAGAGCCTTACGGACGTCGAGTGTACCACGTACGACTTGACCATACCAAACGAGTATTCGATCAGACTAAGTAAGGGAGGTAAAAACGCACACCTTCCTACCCAAGCTTAAACTATTGCTGTTCAGCCGTACAAAGATCTAGCATGTCAATAAGTCTCTACACCACAATAAGTCTCTCCCAATTCTTTCTCCACCTTCAGTAAAGTTTCCATAGGCCTAAAGTCCCTGCATCCCCAATTCTGTGCACGACTGACGGCGCAACCACACATCTAAGACTGACCGCAAACACTCAAGCGTAGTCCCTAACATCCATAGATCACCATACCAGGGCAGATCGGCAGCAAAGCTTTCTCGCTCAACACTACTACGCAAGAACCAAAGGACTCGCGCTGCCCTCAAATGCAACCCCAAACAAGAACAAACCGGCATAGTGATGAAACGTACCAAAGGCGCCAGGGATCTGAATATCGAGATCTGACATGAACCTGAACTGAGAGCACACAACCCAACTATCTGACAACTTGCCGCCTTCCTCTCTGCCTTCTTTTCCCCACCACAACACGGCCGTTCGGCAAACCCACGCAAGACCCCCTCAAGAGAAGAGAGAGAGATGATGAGATTGTGGGCAGATAAAGACGGAGAGATAGACGACGGTGCTTGCGGATGGATGGGAGAGAGAAAAAGAAGAGAGATGAGACCCAGGGGGCCATCAGCCGGCGGACGGGCAGTGGGGGACCCACATAGGTGGGCTGATCACGGCGTTTGCTGATCCGCCAGTGTGAACACGCTGGATTTTTTTCATCCTGGAGGTTACTGTCCTCCACGGCAGAAACCAGAAAAAATAGACTCAAACCTGCACACCTTCTAGGGAAATAAGAAACAAAAAAAATCCTACCGACATGGGTATGGATCACCTACCCATGCATTGTTGGTGACTGACTCCATTGCATTCTGCTCAAACTGCTTGTCAAACGAGAAAGAAGAATATATGCCTGTCCTCTGTCCTATCCCTCCCTATTTCCCTCCCTCTCCTGTCCTGTTGAGGGCAGAGGATGCGAAGAAGTAGAAAGAAGGAGAAGGTTGCGTGATGGGCGATCTGCACGTCTCTTATTGCAGCATTGTGGCACTGGACTCGGCCAGCCTCTGGTTTGTGTGCACCCCTTCTCTCTCTGGCACAAAACCCTCCACAGTAAAATACTCTCAATCGTCAATTCGATTTCAAAGAGGCAGTTTGGTTATGGGTTATGTAGAAAGACTTGACTGAAGTCGCTCTTGTTGAACATGGGGTTCTCTATCTCTATCACTGAGCAACTGAGCGAGATGTTCGTTGCTGGGTGTTCTCTTTCAGTTTAATAGGGTCGAGACAATGTTAGAAAATGTGACCCTGCTTGATTCTGAAAGTCTGGGGTCAAATTTATCATCATATCCGTTATGTGGCGAACGGTGGAAGGAAACCTTCAATAACACAATCAACTTCACCTCCAGAATCGCACATTCAGAGCGAGAATCCCTCAATAGTGTTTTTCAATCTTTTCTGCCCTCGTACACTCCTCCCCCAGTTTTTGCTTTGTCCAAAGCGGCTCTGTGGTCCGTGGCCACAAGGGTATGGCAAAGCAGATCCTTAGTTATGCTCTTGGTAAGCTCAGCTATAGTGCTTGTGTTCCTGACCTGCACTGATCAATGGGTACGTGCGTGCCTGTTGCGTTTCGGGTGTGTGTCCACTTCTATACTTTTTGGCATTTAGATAATAATCCAAGTCTGTGAGAATGCCCTATAAATGTTGTGTGTTAAGAGGGTTTAAGAGAACACGCAGCCTGAGTCCAGATACTCATCTCATCATTTGCTACCACACAAATATTATTGCTGATATCATGATTGTCGACAGTTACAGAGTGTGTTGGACGTGTGAACGGGTTGTCCCAGAGACCAACAGCCATAGCCATGACTCAGGAGTGCCACACCGCCATCCCTGTGACCGTTGCAGAAGCCGGCCTCGCAATCCAAACACTCCAACCACAAAACATTTGTACCGCTTGCTTGTATGGGGTTCTCCACCCTCTATTGACTGGCTGCAAGCACTTGGTTCATGGATTTCCTTATCTGCTTTGTAGAGTGTCACTTCAAATTTCAAACCCTGTTCAAACCACAAGTTGTGGATCCCGCCACGCAGCTCTTCCCCAACTTTGTCCTTGAGCAATTAGAGATGCAATAAGGCAGACAGAAAGCTTTCTGACTGCATTGAGCAAGGGTTCACTGGGTACGATGGATACAAAAGTGTGCCTTTCCAAAATAGGTCGAGTCTTGGTTGAGTGGGAAGGACTGTCATCGTCCTCTGGGAAATTCTGGACCACTGTCATGACAGAAAACACAATCATTGTTTTTCAAACACTTTAGTGGTATAACCTTTGCATGATGAGCCCCAGCCAGTTTGAAGAGGTATACAAGAGATATATTAGAGTCTGTGGCAGTTGTCTGTCGCAACACAGGAAAGAGTGATGGTGGTGGTGGCTTTTGACCGAGCTGCTCAAGCTCTCATGGGCTGCTCAGCTGATGAGTTTGTTCGGTTCGCCTCCAGCAACACCTGTGCAGGTACTCTTAGTCGTCTTTGATGTTAAAACAAAAGCATGGTCTCATGATAGAATCTGGTTGAGCTTTTGACCTTTCCTTTGTACCACGTGAAGCAATGTTAGCTAAACAGTAGTTGTAGTTTTCCTGTATATTTGTTTTACTGTGTGTACACTTCCATCCTGTGCAAAGCCCTTCCAGGGAGACAGCCCAGAGACATGGACTTAGAAGGATCTGTTGTAAATAGCCCATTGGCAGAGATGATTGCTTACTCTTGTGTATGCTATGTCTACTGTGTTTCTTGATGTAGCGGAAATGGCAGGGGAAGTGTTGCAAGGGGAGATGATGTCAATGGTGTTGAGGTCTCCTAAGGGGGGCCATGCGCAACAGCTGCGTGCTGTGTCCATCACACCACTGTCCCACTCTTTTCAACCTGTTATGGCTACTCTATCCAATCTCTATGCTGCTGCTATTTGACTAGTCCAAATCATCAGGGGATCAGAATGTTCCTACTCTTTGGCATTGGAAGCACTCAAATGCTCATTCATGATGGCAGTGGGTGAATGGACAACAGAAATTGAGAAAAAAAATTCCCCTCCAGTACAAAGAGAATATGGCATATTTAGGTTTATGGATAAGGAAGGTCTTCTTTTGATCCCTTCCCTTCCTCAAGGCCTATATGTCCTCAGTCAGACCTGGTGTCAGGGTCTGGTCGGATACTAGAGAAAGCCCCACTAGTCATCCTCTCTCCTCTAACCGGAGCAAGCCTTGTGTGATGGTTTTGTCTAGGTGAAGGAGGCTCTCACAACGGTTTGCATCCCTTCAACTTTCTGAACACAACTGAATTTGAATTTGGGTCTTTCCCTCTCTTGCTTTCGAAGTCACTCCACTTCAATTTTTATCCACCAGTTGATATGGGTTGAATCCTCAATACTCTTTTGAAAAGAAACTAAACCTTGAGTTGTGTCTGGGATTTTGTTTAAAGGTCTGGAGAGATTCTTACTGACAGCCTGACTGTCAGCAAAGATATAGACTGACTCTTAAAAAGTGAGAGGGAGAGCAGAAAATAAGGAAAATAAACAAGGCGGAAAGTCGCTTCCTCACCAAAGAGCAAATCCACTCGCACCTCGATGGCTCATCTGACATGGTTAACCCCCCATTTCACTAAGAAATGAATGACCACAGTAACTCAATCCAGTGTCTCTTCAATTCATCTCTGTGACAATGCAGGACTGTGGATGAACTCATACAAGTGAGCACTCAGATTGAATATAGCCATTTACTGCATGCAATTGCCAGCTGAGATGTGATCTCATATAATGAAGTGGTCCTACTTTGTGCCCATCCTTGCTGGCCCATGGGACTGACATTTTTTCCAGCCACACTTTCAATTTATCAGTCATCCTTTGGTTGAAGGCCACCTTTTTAACCTCCTCCCAGCATAACATGCTACCCTCTTCACTTCAAACTAATTCTTGCAATCTGTCACCAACTCCCTCAGGAGACTCAATAAGGTTCTCATTGACTACTTCTGCATTACCACACGATTGATCATCCTCCCACTCTTGTGCACTTTCAATTATAGCAATTCTCGGAGAGGGTGACAACTTAGACCTATTGAATTTGGCCATCTCAGCTTTTCATCAATCCCTTTCATCCTCTTTTAGATCTGCCAGTATGTATGCTTCAGATTGCGATGTGACGGCCACAGACATACCAACTATCACACTCAACGGCATAAGTAATTCCTCCCCATTTTCCTTGAAACAGACATACTTAAGCTTATCACCTTAGGTAAGCGAAGTACTTTCTTTCATGCATGTTGCTCAATTCACCAATAGTCCCCACAAGAACAAACCCCATCTTGGAAGTGGTGAAAGCGGTTGGCATCCCGTACAACAATTGCTTGCCCAACAATCTTTGAGATGAACTTGGTGGCAGTGTGGCAGTCACCACACACTCGAAGGTTTTTTATGATACACAAAGGAGTCCCAGGGGGGTTGCTGATGAGCCCAAAAGCGATGGCCAGCTTCTCACTATGGTGGCAGAGAGAAGCTTCCTTTTGCTGCTCCTCAGCACCATGCAATACAAAGCGGGTGTCAGGCACGTACCCAGCCTCCTTCATCTGCCCCGACAATCTGTTCAGCTGAGCATGAATATCCTCAAGTTGTGGATGCAAGTTGTCGTCTGCCACAAATGTATGCACCTGGTTCTCCACCTCAATGCAGCTGTGCCCTGGCTCCTTTCTGACACCTCTGTCTTGCATCATTTTCCTCACCTTTGCTGCGTCATCCCACCTGCCAGCAGCAGCATAGATGTTTGACAGCAGCACATAAGTTGCAGCGTCCTGTGGATCCGCCTTGACAACGCATTTTGCTGCACGTCCTGCTACCTCCACATTGCCATGAATTCTGCAGGCACCCAGCAAGGCTCCCCACACCGATGCAGCTGGTTCAATTGGCATTTTGTTAATGAGATCCTCCGCCTCTACCAGTCGCCCTGCACGGCCGAGAATGTCCACCAAGCAAGCAAAATGCTCCATTGTAGGAGTTAGACCATGCTGTCTACTCATGGAATCGAAGTAGTGACACCCCTCATCCACGAGGCCAACATGGCTACATGCAGAAAGAACAGATATAAAGGTGACACCATCTGGCTTCAAGCCTTCCTTTTGCATTTGTCCAAATAGTCGGAGCGCCTCCTTCCCACACCCATGCTGAGCATATCCTGCAATCATCGCATTCCATGAGACAACATTTCGATCAGCCATATTGTCAAAAACTTGACGCGCATCCTTCATGCTCCCACACTTGGCATACATGTCAGCAAGGGAAGTCTCCAGAATTACATCTGGCGCAACTCCAGCTTTGAGGATCTCACTATGTACCTCTCTGCCTTTGTCTAGGGCTGCCAGGCTGGCACACGCATTGAGAACACAAACAAATGTGACTTTGTCGGGCATCACCCCCTCTCGAAGAATTTGCTCATACATTGCCAAAGCCTCGGTACCACAGTCATGCTGAGCATATCCTGCAATCATTGCATTCCATGAGACCACATTTCGTTCAATCATTTTGTCAAACACTTGACGGGCATCCTTTACGCTCCCACATTTGGCATACATGTCAACAAGGGCAGTCTCAAGGATGATATCTGGGGCGATTCCAGCTTTAATAATGTCAGCCTGGACCTCTTTGCCCTTTTCCAGGACTGCAAGGCTGGCACACGCATTGAGGACAGAAATGAATGTGACCCTATTGGGCAATACCCCTTCTTGTATCATTTGTTCATATGTCTCAAAAGCCTCCCTACCACACCCATGCTGAGCATACCCTGCAATCATGGCACTCCATGACACTACATTTCGTCGAGACATCTTGTCAAAGACTTGACAAGCATCCTTCATGCTCCCACATTTGGCATACATGTCAACAAGGGCAGTCTCCAGAATTACATCTGGCACAATCCCAGCTTTGATGAGATCAGTGTGGACCTCTATGCCCTTTCTGAGGGCTGCCAGACTGGCACATGCCTTCAGAACACAGATGAACGTAACCATGTTTGATATCACCCCCTCCTGTTTCATTTGCTCATAAATCTCTAAGGCCTCCCTACCACACCCATGCTTGGTATACCCTGACATCATTGTATTCCACGTAACGATATCTCGTTCAGGCATTTTGTCAAACACTAGGCGCGCATCCACTACACTGCTGCACTTGGCATACATGTTGAGGAGGGTGTTGAGCAGGAAGATGTTAGGCTTGAATCCACTGTGGATAATGTGAGCATGCACCTGCCTTCCCTCTGCTAGGCCTTTCATCTTGATGCACTCCTGCAAGAGACAAACGTATGTATTGGAATGTGCCAAAGTGCCTCCTTGCTTCAGAATGTGCAGTGCCTCTTTCAATTGTCCTGCCTTGCACAATGTCCTCACATATCCTGCAGCGTGAGGAGGGTTCTTGTTGACTCCCTCAGTTGATCCCTTTTCAAAAGCTGTGGTCATGGTGGAGGTGCCTGATTCAAATAACTGTGCTTCGTTCAACCCAGCCATCCTGCAGTACCCAGAATTCTTGGTTACAGACCTCAAGATTCAATCTCATTGAATACATCTCGAGTCTCCTCCATACACTTCCGCACAACAGGCTCCTTGCTGCATGTTAACGGGGGTATATATGTTGGTTACCTTTCCATATCACAGCATGAAGGTGCACACTTGCAACATGTACCAACTAAGACATCAGTTGCAGCATTACTATCCTTTCATCCATGAACTGCCAATGACCACTTCTAACAAGTTTATATTGTCCTTCACGCTGGTTAAAATGTGTCATTAAGGATCTGCACATAGCTTCCCTGCTGTCTGTAACTTTAAATCCCCTTCCCAACACAATGTTTTATGTTCCATTCCATTCCTTTCCAAAGGGAGAGAACTAACTGGTCCTTCGTTGACTCTAGAGATGATATGGGTGGTGTCCTCCTGAAAATTATAATGAGAACTATTGGCAGAATGCCCATGACAAAGAAAGTGCAGAATTACAGGAGAACTGCATCTGTAAGGGCGGAAGGACCGTCATACCAGATGTGGCCTGCCAATCCCCTTTCATCAGGGCTCACAGCAGTCTTTTGCCCAGCTGCTTGCAGTTTCTCCAACTGGCCATCTTCCCAGGCATGTTTCTTGCAGGTATCTACCCACGGTGCCTCGTTGATCTGCACCCACACTCCATCCCCACCTCTTTCAGCTTTCGACCTTAGGGTTGCCATTGATAATGTCGATCCATAATTTTTAGAGGACCCTACCTACCATAAGCTGAGGGAAAGGATGTACTCATAAGACGATGTTTGCCGTAGCTTGTGATGGGCGGAACAAAAGGGAACAGACACTACCTTTGTATTGGGTAGTGTTGACATGCCTTGATAAAGACCATTAGCTTGGGATTTCCAGATATCCTCTAAAAAGCCCTTCACATAAGCATCAATTTGCTGAGATGCCCAGCAATTAGACCCCCAACAGGCCCAGGGCTTTAGTCTCAGCCTCAAGATAAGTTGGTGGACAGAGGTGCAGGAAGAATGTTCTTGATGTTCCTCAGGAGGGTCACTGCCTGGTGAGAATATGTCGGGGACACCATATCAGGAAACGGATATTGTCTTCAGGCTGCCCGCACATTGGGCAATCACAATCTCCTTTTCTTCTCTGCATCTGTTTTTAGTTCAGAGTAAGCTTCCCACCCTGAGTTTAAATTTCAGTCTAGTGCCCAGGGTAGGTAGGCCCTTGAGATCATCCTTAAGGTCCTCGGCCATGTCACAGACTGGAAACAAGTTCAGGGAAGATTTATGCCTAACTTCATTTTCATCGGATAGTCTTCGGCTATCAGACATGGCATTAGACACTGCAACCTCCAGGGAGAGAGACTTTACTCCACAAATTGTGGAGGTTGTTGGTGACTAGGTCAAGCAAAGGAATGAATGGAGTTGTGACAGAAAGACTAATCAGTTCCGTCTAAGAAGCCATGCAGTTTTCAGTACAAGACTTGAGAGAGAGACAGACCTGTCTCGCCAAATATCCAGAAAGCCAAAATACAGACGAAGATAAGCTTTGGATATTTCGGGTTGTCTCACATACTTCGGAAAAAGAGAGAGAGCCCGCGGCTACCATAATCAACTTGCTTTTCCGATGCATCTCGTCGTCTGGTTCTGCTGTAACATGCCAGACAACATTCACCTTACTGTCCCACCGTTGAAGGAGGCTACAAAGACATCCAATCCAAAGCTTCTCATCGTCTGTATTTTGGGTCTTTCGATATTCGCCTGCCATAGAAACTTCCTCCCTAGATGTGACCAAGGGCCGAAATGTCCGCTCATTTTCCTCCACCTCCAGGTAGACTCCTTACTTATCCCCCTGTCCATAAACCTCGTCCTCATGTACTTGGCTTGCAATTGTCCAAAACAAAACCTGGACGCAATGCAGCTTGGAAAACGCAGAATGGCCTACAATCTGCACAGCGAGCACCTTTGTGGAGCTCTCAGCACAGGGCCTTGCCGAGGCATGTCAGACTATCCGTGCCTGACAGAGACTAAAAATAAACCAACAGTCGGTAGCTCGGTTGGGTAGAGTATTGAGTGATTAGCGTTCAAACGCTTGTTGGTATATTGCAGAGGGGATGGGGAGGGGGGGGTTCTGTCCATGCGAGATGGGCATCTGCGAGCGTTGTGGTGACTAGTTGGGGGGCTGCAATGGAGTCTTGTGACGGAGAGGGTGCAACATCCAGTTTGCTCTCAAATCTCATTCTGAAATGGGCTCAATTTTAATGAGTGAATGCAAGTGCCAACTTGTATGGTTCTTTCTTGCACTTGCACATTAAGTCTCAGTCTAGTGGGCAGCAGTAGTAAATTTTAGGTGTCAAAAAATGAACAGTAAGGTTAAAACTAGTAGACATATGATCATGGATAAGATAAGATAAGATAAAGTTTCTTTAACGTCCAGTGAATTTACTGAGCCTTATTGGATTGGAGAGATTTTGAAATGATATTGCGAAAGAAAAAGGTTAAATTTGATGCATCGTACGGATGAGCAAAACCATATTGTGAATCAATGGAAAATCGAAAATGGCAAGTGTAGAAAATCCGCATGTTGCGGGGAGGGGGCAAGGGAATTAGCCGTTTTTCTCATGGTCGTCCTCCTAGTACTCCCTGTACTCTTGCTACTATCTCCTCACTAGACCTCCTCGCTGTTCACATGAAAGGAAATGAAGCACAGTGCGTTTAACTCATTTCTTTGACAGCTCTCTCACCTTCTGTTGGTTCGCTCTGCTGCAACCGGAACAATCGAAAAACCCTACTTTTGCACTCCTTTCCAGAAGCTTCCCCTCGCACCTCACCCTCATCTCCACGGCGCCACCCTTTATGAGCTGCCGGCTTCAAACTGCGATGCTTCCCCCGCTTGTTGGCACGCTCTACACAGACCACTAAGACTGACGGAATCCCCCATACGCTGAGACCTCCAGCCTCTTTAATCCCTCTGCATCTCTATAATGCTTGACGGCTTCTCTTGACCAATGCCAGCTTGATCGCTCTTGCCTTTCCATGTACCAAGTCACTGTGGACCTACTGTGGAAGGCTCCGGTCCCTTAATGCGTTGACAGGATTGCAGCGCACTATTATGGTCCGTCTGTGCAAGCTCCAATTCCGCCCCTCGTAGACAGCAATCTCCAGGCTTGCTTGTTAGGAAGTATTCATAACTTTGCAACTTCGAGGTAATACTTTATGACTCTCACTATGCAATGGCTCATGCTGGATACTGCAAGGACACGATATCATGCTGAGAGAAATGCCTCACTCCTCATTCCCACTACAAGGTCACCTTCTCTCTGATTTTCATTTTCTAACGCCCCTCTGCATTCTGCTGAGATCTGGCTGCATTCCCACTCCTTGTTCTAACCGCCCTGAAATCTCCAATCTCCCCTCTTTCTTCATCTCTTCAACTCGTTGTTGGCTGCATTGTTGACCTACTTTGTATCCCAGATCATCGTATGTCTCACTAATCGTTGTGTCATTGTCATTGTCGTGTCATCCCATGGCCGCCACACGTGGAGGAAGTGCTAAGAGGGGAGGCCGAAGAGATGCCTCCTTGGCAGGCAAAAGCAATGCCCGAAGCTGGGTAAAAATGCAGAATTCCACGACAAATGACTCGGGAGGCTCTATTTTGGGGAAGGGCCCCTCCAACCTTCCCCCATCCCACCAGCTTGGCAATCTCATTTCTGGAATTGCACTCTTTCAAAGCAAGACCTCTGTCAGGGTGGGGGCCGGGCACAGCTTACATAAGGGAAAAATGGCGATCTGCATAACTCCTCTTGTCTACACCTATTTGGATGACTATACCAACTTCTGCATCCCCAGTGATAAGGAGGGTTTCAACTCTGCATGGGTCAAAGAAGAAATAGCAAAAGATCTCCATGAGACTAATGCAAGAGACATCACACTCATCAACTGACGATGCTCTCTCTCAGGGAATTGTTCCCAAACATGACCATGTCTTTGGAAAATGTTCAAGATATAAGCATTGTTGTGGAAAACAATATTTTCCATCCCGATCTGGCGATAATTCATGTGCTCCCAGTCATTTATGCCATAGGTCTTGACTTGTGGGGGGGGGACAAACAAGTGGCTCTGGGTGTGCAAGTCTTATCTGTCAAAGACCCTATGACATGGGCGCACTATTCCAGGTTTTTGGAGGAAGGGCTGAAGTGGGTGGAAGAGCTCTACCAAAAGCAAAAAGAGCTAAACAATGTTACAATCACTCACTTGGAGCAAAACCCTCATAGGGAGCTGGTGCTATATGGGGACAACAATTTCAATATATCCACAAAAGCGCCGCTACATCACTCCATCACATTTATCTTGCCAGAAGAAACGGTGGAATCTCCTCCAGCGGTAAGCATGATTTGTCATGCTTATAACTCACCCTCACCCATTGTCTTCTTTGTCCCGCATGCTCTCATTCATAATAGGGTGTGGACTCCTTTGACTGACTCACAGGCATACCCCCAAAGGATTCTCCCAGGCTGGTGGGATAATCTAACACCTCCCTCCTCTCCCTCTTCTGTCTTCTTTCTGTATGAGGCGCTTTCATGGAGTCTTTCTGTAGACGGGTTGTCCGAGCGTAAAGATAGTGGAAACCAATTTACAAGTCCACCCGGGCTGCAAAAATAAAAAGACGAGGTCCACAACATTGTATATGTGGAAACTTCCTTTACTGCAAATGCCTCCAGCTAGTTTCAAATGGGTTTCCACCCTCACACCTTCGGGTAAACGTACCAAATTCTCTTTTTCTTCATGTTGGCCACAAGTCCTGGTACCCCCACAGGCCTTCATTTCTCTGGATCATGAATTTTTCATGTCTCAGTTGGAATGTAAGAGGCCTTGGGTCGGATCACTCTGCTCCCGAAAGAGCAATAGTCCGTAACTGGGCCTCTGGTTTTCTGAATGCCTCGGCTCTTATCTTCATTCAAGAACACAAGCTTAACCAATCTAAAATTGATTCTCTTGGGAGTTCTATCTGGCCAGCTGCCGCTGCCTTTTGGAACCCCACTGTCATTGACTCTAGAGGGGGGACAACCATCCTGATATCCCCATCCCTATAATTTCAGTCCATCCTTGCAGCCAATGAAATTTGGGTGCAAGGTCGTGTTCAGTCCGTCTTCCTAAAATCTGGTCTTTCTCTAGGTAAGGTAGGTCTCATTAATGTTTATGTGCCCAATGATGAGGGGGAGAGAATGTCTCTGGAAGCTTATTAGAAGTAAAATGCTGCATCACATAGACATACAGAACTGGTTGTTAGGCGGTGACCTCAATATGGTGGAAGATGAGCCCTAGCTCTCATCCTCTTTCTATTCCTGAGAGAAACTCTTAGGATTCTATGTGTATGCCAGCTGTGGGGTTGCTATATGCTACGACCCTGAATCAAGGGGAGCTGAAGTACACCTGGTCAAACAATAGAGCCCCGCCAAACATGTCTCTTGCCCGCTTGGATAGGTTCTAGTACTGCTCTGCTGCATTAATAGGCTGGTCTGGCAGGGTCCCCATCAGCCCAATTCCTCCTGGCTTTGATCACTCCACCTGCATCCAGATTTCTCTTTCCACCCCAACGTTTAAGCGGTAGGGAAGGGGCTATTTCAAACTAAATCCTTCCATCCTCAAGGACCCTGCTGTCATCTTGACCCTCCAAAGTGCCTGGTCCTCCAATGTCCTCCATTACTCCTCCCCCACTCTCCTGTTCCTTTCTAAGCTCAAAATCTTAGGAGCCTGTACCAAGACTAACGTCTCTCCAAGAAAAAAGCGGAGGAATCTTTGCGC
Source organism: Takakia lepidozioides (assembly GCA_030704615.1). Lineage (NCBI taxonomy): Eukaryota > Viridiplantae > Streptophyta > Takakiopsida > Takakiales > Takakiaceae > Takakia > Takakia lepidozioides. Next base: position 45,787,476 of record CM060734.1, on the reverse strand, counting down.
AAGCAAAAAGCTATCACTAAGTGTCTTCATATCTGCCAGTACCATCTGCAATCAGGGCGGGAAGGCCCTCAAACTCTGCTCTTATAAAGCTGCAAAGAAAAATCTCTCCCAGCTGTTACATGACAAAGAACAACTCATGAGGATCGAAGCGGGAGTGAATTGGTCATTGAAGGGTGAAAAAATGTCCAAGTGTTTTTTACAAAAGCTGCACAACGCCGCTCTGCAATTATGGTTCCTGCCTTGCGCGAAGGAGCTACAAGAACCCCTGTGACGGACACCAAATCCATGGCCACAATTGCAGCAGCTTACTTTCAGCACTTGTTTGAAAAGCGCACTTCCACCCCGCTTCTTAATCAGGCCAGAGAGGTCCTATTTAGTGGAATCCCTTGTTCCATCTCAAACAGGGATAAAAAGAGGTTGGCAGCTCATTTTATTGTGGAAGAGCTTGGTCAAGTTGTGGAGGCCATGGCCCCCATGAAATGCCCTGGGCTGGATGGTCTGCCCATAGAGTTTTTCAAGGTTATGTGGCTCACAATGGGGGGGTGGGGGGGGGGGGCTTCTGCTCATGGCTAACAACATTCTGCAGAAAGAATTGATGTTGTCCCAAATATCAGAAGGGCTGGTCACCCTCATCTACAAAAAAAGAGACAGAGATAATATGGCAAACTACCGCCCAATAAGGTTTCTAAACTCTACTTATAAGATCATTGCGAAAGCCCTAGCTTTGAGGTTACAGCCACTGCTTCCCAAGATCATCCGGAAAAATCACACAGGCTTCTTGAAGGACCGCATTATCCTTAACAACATTTTGTTGGCGCACGAGGCATTACATAGAGCTACATTGAATAACCAGCCATTGGCTTTTCTTATGCTTGATTTTGAGAAAGCCTTTGACTCAATAGACTGGACCTTTTTGCTAGAAGCTTTGCAGAAATCTGGATTGGGAGGTCCTTTCTTGTCTTGGGTTCACATTCTGCTTATAATGTCTACATCAAGTAAGGTCATGGTGAATGGTGTCATTTCCCGTTTCTTCCCCATTTCAAGATCAGTGAGACAGGAATGTCCCCTCGCCTCGTTTCTCTTCCTTATTGCGGCATACTCCCTTGGACACCTGCTGGACAACAGACACGACATCATTGGGCTTCATCTACCTACATACGAACAAGAAATGCTCAAATACTCTATGTACGCCAATGACACAGTGATGTTGCTAGACAATACCTCTGAAGCAACATTGACAGGGCACTGCAGGCTTTGCAAACTTTATGCATGGGCTCTGGCTTGAAGATTAACTGGAGAAAGCCAATGGGAATTCTGTCTCTCTTGAAGAGCGATTCCACTCCGAGCCATTGCTAGCCAGGGGGGGAAGATATTGGGCTGCATTGGCTTCAGGAGGGACATGCTCATACACTACTTGGTCATCAGATTGGGCTCAATTTGTCCCAGCAAGACATAATGAAACAGGTCATCTCCAAACTCAAACGGAAGCTTGCTTTTTGGAGTTCTGCCATGTTGTCCATTGTGGGAAGAGCCTTGGTGGTAAATCAGGTGCCGCTCGCATCCATTTGGTTATTTGGGATCCTAGAACTGCCTTGGTCAAGGAATTAAAGCCCTCATAAGGAACTTCTTTTGGGGTGCAAGCCCAACAGCCAGGCGGTGCGACGGGCTCTTGTTTCTTGGGAGCAATTGTGTCAAAAGAAAAGTGACCGGGGTACGGGGATAATCGATCCAGGGGCTCAAATTACACACTTCTCGCAAAGTGGATCCCAAGGACCCTCATTCACCGCTGCAGTCCCTGGAGCAAATTGATCCAGCCCTATCTCATGGGCTCATCACCACCCACTACATCTCTATTCTCTATGGGCAAAATATCTAAGGTGGATTGTTCAAGGGCGAAATGATGGTGTCAAGATGGGATCTCAACCATGGCAATCCATCTGGAAAGCCTGGCAGACAATCAGAGGCTCTATCTTTCAGACTATGCCACTCAATTTCCAAGAATGCATAAGGCAACCGCTCTTTGCAAATTACAACATGGACTCTGAAGTTCTTCTTAATGAGTCACCAAGATGGGTTCACTGGGAAAGTACAATTTCACCCACATGGCCAACATTTGGAAGAATGGGACACTAACATTGATCACTACTGGCAAGCCCCCCAGGGTATTCACATTTCCCTATATTCGACCCTCAATCGATCGTCTATGAGTCCCCCCCCTGCCATTACTGACTTACATGGAATATTATGACTCATCATCAGCTAAACTTGTTTATATACGCCACTCCATCAATATTTTCTTCACACAATTAACACAACTACTAAAGCGCTTGTTTGGCCCTACTGACATGGTTTATGCGCCAATTCAAATGCCCCACAGACGCCTCAACACCGTATTCGCTAAAAGTGTACTTTGAAAAGGTCATTTTTTTTCCCAATTCCCCTAGAGGTTTTCATCAACTACAATGTATAATTAACATTGGTGAAATTGTGCACCACCTTATGTATATGTACAGATAACTTTCATATAATCATAGATATTACAGAAATCAGTTTATTTTGATGAAGCAAATATCAATACATGAATCGAGACATTTGTTTTGTTTGTTTTGTTTTGTTTTGTCACGTTGAGATGTCCCAAACCGCAAGGCCCCAGTGCCGGTGCTTGGTACCGTAGGAAAGCCCTCGACGAGGAGGGGTGCACGGGCTTGGTCTCATGATTTTTGGACCTGCGGTGTGGGAGATGCAGAATTCCAAGTACTTTTGGTTGCTGGAAATTCACAAAAAATAGCAAAAATGGCAAAGTGGGCATTCCTGGGACAATGGTTGGAGCCTCGACGGGAGAGATATCAAGGGAAAGGTCTCGGGTTCAAATCTGGTCTAGGCTCTCTGGAAAAAAAAAAATGATTAGATATGGGATTACACTTGGACTTAGTTGACACTGGACACTTGGGCCTCTACATGGGAGATGCACTTGGATACATGAATAGAAGATTGCACTTGGGCTTAGAGGTCGCTCTTGGGCCTCGACATAGGAGACCCACTTGGATACATAAGAAATTGCACTTGGGCTTAGATTTCAATTCTTCACACATGGGCCATGACAGAGAAGATGCTACTTGAATACAGAGGGGATTGCACTTGGACTTAGATTTCAATTCTTAACACATGGGCCAATGGCGCATGCTCTCCTAGGCCTAGATCTCCCAAACACGAGGGTCTCGAGATACATAGGGGATTGCACTTGGACTTAGACGACACTCACATGCTACCCTAGTCAATACATGAAGCGAAACGTTTATTTTGTTTTGTTTTGTTTAAGTTTGTTTTGTTTGTAGCGTCGTTGAGATCTCCCAAACCGCGGGGACCCAGCACTGGTGCTTGGTGCCGTTGGAAAGCCCTCGATGAGGAGGGGTGCACCGGCTTGGTCTCATGATTTTTGGACCGGCAGTGTGGGAGATATGGAATTTCAAGTACTTTTGGTCGCTAGAAATTCTCAAAAAATAGCAAAGTGGGCTTTCTTAGAGCAATGATTGGCCCATCACGTGGGAGATTTGGAATTTCAAGTCCTTTTGGTCGCTGGAAATTCGCAAAAAATAACAAAGTGGATATATCAATATATTAAGCCTCGACAAGGTAGATTGCAAAAATAGCAAAGTGGGCTTTGTTGGACCAATGACGTGGAGATCGTGGAGATCTCCCCAACTGCAGGGTCTGTGGATGCAAAGGGGATTGCACTTGGATTTAGATGACATTGGACATTGGAGGTCGCACTTGGGCCTCTACATGGATACATACGAGATTGCACATGGGTCAATGGCATGGGCTACCCTAGGCCTAGATCTCCCAAACAAGAGGGTCTCTAGATACATAGGGGATTGCACTTGGACTTGGATGACATTGGACACTTGGGCCAATGGCACAGGCTACCCTAGTCAATACATGAAGCGAGAGGTTTGTTTTGTTTTATTTTGTTTGTTTTGTTTGTAGCGTCGTTGAGATCTCCCAAACCGCGGGGCTCCAGGCCCGGTGCTTGGTGCCGTTGGAAAGCCCTCGATGAGGAGGGGTGCACTGGCTTGGTCTCATGATTTTTGGACCCGCGGTGTGGGAGATGTGGAATTCTGAGTACTTTTGGTCGCTGGAAACTCGAGAAAAATAGCAAAGTGGGCTTTCCTGGAGCAGTGATTGGCCCTTCACATGGGAGATTTGGAATTTCAAGTACTTTTGGTCGCTGGAAATTCCCCAAAAATAGCAAAATGGCAAAGTGGGCATTCCTGGGACAATGGTTGGAGCCTCGACGGGAGAGATATCAAGGGAAAGGTCTCCGGTTCAAATCTGGTCGTAGGCTCTGTGGAAAAAAACTTACTTAGATGACATTGGACACTTGGGCCAACGGCAAAAGGCTACCCTAGTGGGTTGCATTTGGGCCTCGACATAGGAGACACACTTTGATACATAGGGGATTGCACTTGGACTTAGGTGACACTGGACAGTTGGGCCAATGGCACACCCTGGAGGTCATACTTGGGCCTAGACATAGGAGACGCACTTGAATGCATAGGAGATTGCACTTGGGCTTACGTGACCCTGGACACTTGGGCCAACGGCACAGACTACCCTAGTTAATATATGAATCGATACGTTTGTTTTGTTTTGTTTGTTTTGTTTTGTAGATTTGAGATGTCCCAAACAGCGGGGCCCCATCCTGAGTGCTTGGTCCCGTTGGAAAGCCCTCGACAAGGGGTGCACGGGCTTAGTCTCATGATTTTTGGACCTGCGGTGTGGGAGATGTGGAATTTCAAGTACTTTGGGTCGCTGGAAATTCACGAAAAATTACAAAGTGAGCATTCCTAGGACAATGGTTGGAGCCTCGACAGGAGAGATATTAAGGGAAAGGTCTCCGGTTCAAATCTGGTCGTAGGTTCTGTGGAAAAAAATGCATTTGGACTTAGATGACATTGGACCCTTGGGCCAACGGCAGAGGCTACCCTAGAGGACGCACTTGGGCCTCGACATAAGAGACACACTTGCATATATAGGAGATTGCACTTGGGCTAAGATGACACTTGACACTTGGGCCAACGGCACAGGCTACCCTAGTCAATATATGAAGGAAGCCCATTTTGTTTTGTTTTGTTTTGTTTTGTCACGTTGAGATGTCCCAAACCGCAAGGCCCTAGCCCTGGTGCTTGGTACCATTGGAAAGCCCTCGACGAGGAGGGGTGCATGGGCTTGGTCTCACGATTTTTGGACTTGCGGTGTGGGAGATACGGAATTCCAAGTACTTTTGGTCGCTGGAAATTCACAAAAAATAGCAAAAATGGCAAAGTGGGCATTCCTGGGACAATGGTTGGAGCCTCGGCGGGAGAGACATAAAGGGTCTCCGGTTCAAATCTGGTCGTAGGCTCTCTGAAAAAAAAAATGATTAGATATGGGATTGCACTTGGACACTTGGGCCTATACATGGGAGATACACTTGAATACATGAATAGAAGATTGCACTTGGGCTTAGATTTCAATTCTTCACATATGGGCCAACGGCATAGGCTACACTAGAGGTCGCACTTGGGCCTCGACATAGAAGACCCACTTGGATATATAAGAAATTGGGCTTAGATTTCAATTATTCACACATGGGCCAATGGCACAGGCTACCCTAGGCCTAGATCTCCCAAACATGAGGGTCTCTAGATACATAGAGGATACATAGGGTGCAGGCTATCCTAAAGGTTGCACTTGGGCCTCGACATAGGAGATGCACTGGGATACATAGAAGATCTTACACTTGGACTTAGATGACACTTGACACTTGGGCCCACGGCACCTGCTACCCTAGAGGTTGCATTTGGGCCTCCACATAGGAAACCACTTGGATACGGAGAGGATTGCACTTGGACTTAGATGACATTGGACACTTGGGCCGACGGCACAGGCTACCCTAGTAGCTTTTGATAATACATGATTGCCAAAAATTAATGCCTTCTAATGGAAACCTAATATCTTTATGATTCCAATATATACTTTGAACCCACAACCATTTGTGAAAGGATATGTACTTTTAGTGTTGGATTATATATTGATTATTTAATAGATAATATATATATTCAATAATTGAAAATTTGATTTTGTTTATGAATTCCAAGTGCTTTTGGTCGCTGGAAATTCACAAAAAATAGCAAAAATGGCAAAGTGGGCATTCCTGGGACAATGGTTGGAGCCTCGGCGGGAGAGATATCAAGGGAAAGGTCCCCGGTTCAAATCTGGTCGTAGGATTCCTCCGGGGAGCACCATCGACCGACCTGTGGAAAAATACTGATTAGACTTGAATGACTTAGATGACATTGGACACTTGGGCCAACGGCACAGGCTACCCTAGGGCCTAGAGTTGCACTTGGGCCTCGACATAGGAGACGCACTTGGATACATAGGAGATTGGACTTGGGCTTAGATGACAGTGGACAATTGGGGCTCTACATGGGAGATGCACTTAGATACATAGGAAATTACATTTGGTCTTAGATTTCAATTCTTCACATATGGGCCAAACGACATAGGCTACATTAGAGGTCGCACTTGGGCCTCGACATAGGAGACACACTGGGATACATAGGAGATCTTACACTTGGGCTTAGATGACACTGGACACTTGGGCCAACGGCACAGGCTACCCTAGTCAATATATGAATCGAGACGTTTGTTTTGTTTTGTAGATTTGAGATGTCCCAAACCGCGGGGCCAGCCTTGGTGCTTGGTACCGTTGGAAAGCCCTGGAGGAGGAGGGGTGCACCGACTTGGTCTCATGATTTTTGGACCTATGGTGTGGGAGATGTTGAATTTCAAGTACTTTTGGTCGCTGGAAATTCCCGAAAAATAGGAAAGTGGGCATTCCTGGGAGAATGGTTGGAGCCTCGACATGAGAGATATAAAAGGAAAGGTCTCCGGTTCAAATCTGGTCGTAGGCTCTCTTTGGCATCTACAAAGGAGACGCACTTGGATACATTTGGATTACACTTGGGCTTAGATGACAGTGGACACTTGGGCCTCTACACGGGGGATGCACTTGGATACATAGAAGATTGCACTGGGGCTTAGATGGGCCTTGACATACGAGACACATTGGGATACATAGGAAATCACACTTGGTCTTACATTTCAATTCTTCACACATGGGCCAAAGGCATAGGTTACCCTAGAGGTCGCACTTGGGCCTCCACATAGGAGACGCACTTGGACTTGGGCTTAATTAGTGACACTGGACACTTGGGCCAGCGGCACATGCTACCCTAGTGTCTTATTGAATCTCCAATTGCAACAAACATGGGCATATATACAAGCATTGCTCCTTCATCCAGTTCACATAATCCTCATCTGAAGTTTGTATCCATCGCATCTCTGCTTGTGTGCCATTATAATTCAGTAATTGAAAGATTCAAGTATTGTCGAAACCGTCGTCCATCCATGGTATAATGAAATCCATCCACAGGGTTCATCTCTGTTCTTTCACCAAATGGATTGGCCCCTTCAACATGTGCCCCCCACCCCCTTCCCCGGGCATCGACAATCCAGATAAAGCATGGAATTTGACAGCTCCAATAAATGGTGAAAGATTCCATGGATGCATGGGCTACTATGCGTGCCCAATGAATTGATTTGATTAGACATTTTGGTAGAGAAGATCTTCATACACATTCGGCATGTTGAAACTTTGGATTCCGTTGGGAATCCAACGACAACTTTATGTTGAAGTGAAACCATGAGGCCGCTTAATGGCTGCTTAAGTGTTTAGGGATTCATGATTGTTTTTTTTTTTAAAGGCTGCTTCTTTGCCTCGACTATGGCTGTGATTAGGATGGTTGAGTATATATGTATCATTGATGGCTGATCCGTCTCCCCTTAAAATGGAGGTACTTTAGTGAGTGGTGCCTATCTCTAACCCTTATCAAGTTCAATAATTGTTTACTGTTTATCTATTATTTGATCCGGGCCGCAAATGGTTGTGGGATGCATCCACATCCTTATCTTCTGATGATAGATTAGCTCAACATGGGGACTACAACTAAATGTAGCTCTCACCATGTCTCTCTTCTTTTTATTATCTTATATTTGCGTCATTTCATTGTCAATTTTCAAAGAAATACCGAAGGATCTCACAGTGTAGTAGACATAGACTTAATATTATGTCCCATGGAGTTTCTATAATGATAGGGACGAAATATTATAGATGAAAAATAAGGATGATAGTTGTTGGATGAAAATGTAATATTTTTTCACAGATGGTGTGACAATGTTCACTTAATACAATAGATATACAAATTTGACACTGAAGTATATATACTTGATGATGGATTTTCAAACATTTCATAAACCTATTGTATCAGTATTAAATTTAATATTTTTATATGACGAATAATAATACGGAAAAAAAATTGTACTTTCATAATTGTGTCTATTTTTTATTAAAAAATATATTAGCCATTAGGAATGAAGTGACATAAAAAATTACACTTGTTTTGGTAAAAGTCTTCTTCTTCATGACTTCTCTTCAAATAATTTAAAAATGACTTTTTTTTCCCAATTTCTTGAAAATAAAAATAAATCCAACCAACCAACCAAAAGATGAAAACTCTGACTAATTGATCAATGGTTTATGAGTTCTAAAGCCATCTTTCTACACTTGTGCGTAGGCTGCAGGCTCATACAACCAATTCCCAAGAAATGTCAAGTTTTGAATGAAAGTGGGATACATAGGCATCTCACTCCATTTGTTGCTCTTGATATTGTAGCAAGCAATTATTGACATCTTCTTCCGACATGTAAACATGATGGAAATCATGTCTACAACACAATCAAACTCGGCTATTACATGGAATCCGTATGGAAAGCATCTAGAGAATAAGAAATGGGGCATGATAGTGATCTGATGACAGTCTGGGATACTGAATTCGTGAGTTACGAAGTTCCAGATAGTCAATGTGACAGGCTCAGTTACACTCCGGGCCACTATATACAATTTCTCATTGCATTGCAAAATTTGAGGGGACTCCACTACTGATGCTGGTGGCCAACAATAAGCCTTCCAACATCTCGTTTTTTTTCTAAAGCCCAGAATCACTGGAACCCAAACATCTTGCTCTGGTGTCAACACTTGTCCAGTACAAAAAAGTGTGGGCCCTTCAATATCTTTTGTTATAAACGGAAGAGCACGGGCGTACGATGACAAACCAGACCGAAACAGCCGACCTTGTGGTGTTGCGAATATTCTCCATTTCTGCTTGGCTGATTTGAAAATGGCAACTCGCATTCCTTCTTGTTCTGGACACTGAGATATGGGACGATGGTATCCCACAATATGAACAACATATGAATCTGATGAAGGGTCTACAGTGATATGACCTACAAGATTCTCAAGGTGGCAATGCATAGCAGGGAGGATTCGAAATGTTCTAGCAATGGGATTACATACAACTAAAAGGTGCTCCACATTTGGATCATAAGGATCTATAGGTTCTACGTCCAAAATGGGTATTTCATCAACTGACTTTTTACGAGCAATTTTTTTCGCAGAACCTTCTTCATTCTCTACTTCCTCTTTATCGTCGTTTTTGTCGCTAGCTTCTTCTTTAACAGATTTTTCTTTTGTAGATTCTTTATCCGTAGGATTCTCTTCGGCAAGAACCTCCTTGACCTCCAGTGAGAAAATATATGATGGGGGTATGTCTCCAAACAACAATAATAAACCTCCTTCTCCGGCAAGCATTCCATTTACTTGTGGTGGAAGGAAGTCCAAAGAAGGCATCGTCACCCACTTTTTTCTTGCAATTTGGAAAGCCCATATTTGACGCGGTTTCACTTCATATGGTTTACCAAGTTTATCTGCATCATCTTCACGTATACAAAATGCACTGGGAAAGTATTCTTTGTTGTGCTTCAAATGTCCATATAGAAACGGGTTTAAATGCGAATGGTACATGAATGGACTATATTCAGGCACACATCCTACAACAAAAAGCTTAGCAACGGGTAATTTGGACAAGATGAGATCACGCATATCATCTCTATCTAGTTGATCTTTACTCATATATATGAACCAACTATCCCACCAAACTTGATTGTCCACCTTGTTCTCTACATCCTTGCAAACCTTAGTTAAACATGCAACAACTTCTACATTCGGTTGAAATGGGTATCGCGGTACTCTTAATCGCTCCTTTGGTGGCTCAATGGTCAATTCAAATCTTTCCACAACTTTAATGTTGACTTTAACATGCTCAAGGGCCATAGCTTATAAATATAATATATGGATTATATATCTATGAAGCTGATAATGGTAGGGGCGAATCGAGGCTTGCAATGAATCCACAATAAAACTGATTAAAAGATTTGTGTGCTATGGCCCCCAGTATGCCTTGGACTCAAATTGATCAGTGCATCTTGCATGAAATATTTCTTCTTCATATGATTCACGATATATAAAATTCCATTCTGGTCCACTCTCCACGAACACGGCTACAACATTATTCATGTTACAAATGTGATTATTCATTGTTCTTATAAGGCTCACAATTTGTCATCAATATAGTTTGATACTAGCAGACTTGACTATCATCGCTCATTGAAGCATATTTCTCTCCAAACACAATAATGGTTAGGACACGTTGAATACAAAGAATAGTAACAATCATTGAGAATCATTGCTATATAACATATACTCTAAATCATTTTCATTGGCCACATAAAGCTCTCACAAAGTATTTTCACATAGTCTAGTTCGAGATCTCTAATTGTAAGTTGTCCTCAAGAGTCAAAGTGGATTGTCATTTCTTAGCCCCAGAGATTTGAAAAACCACTTCTAAAAATAATCCAAAGGTGGCATCCCTTCATTCAAGAGTCCAAGAACTCCATTGATCTAGCTTCGAAAAGTTGAAAAGACTCTCAATGACGAAAAGTTTTGTCAATATTCTCGTTTGGCCATATGAAAATGTTGAAGCCCTTGGATATGAATAGGCCACCAACAGCCATCACAAATTTTCCCTTATAAATAGCCAACTTGGCCATAGTTTAGAATTATCAAACTTACGTTCAATAGTATTGACCCAACACCAATTGAATATCCAAATATGTCAAGCCCTTTGAGATATCTTCAAGATTTTTATGGTAATATTGTCTTTAATTTATATTTATCGAACAGTTAACAAGACTTGAAGTACCCATAGCTTAAATGCCCAATCAAGGATAATGGAATATAACCAAAATCTAAAAAGAAAGAAAGATTTTGAAACGGTTCATAACCAAAATGGCAAAAGAAGAGATTTTGAAGCAGTTTATCGAGAAATTGAATATGCATATCATTTTGCGAAGCGTAATTAGTGGCTTTGATCGAATAGAGAACTATGACGCTTTCTTATGGTCAAAGTTGTTATGTTATAGTTTAGCAATTATCCATCGTTGCTAGTATCTTGATTGTTGCTTTAGTATCTTGCTAATTTCGTGTTCGGACATAGTTGGGCAGGACAGTGGCAACGGGGAGAACTACACTTGCATGGGAGCAACCACTCTCGGGTGGTGTGGTCTGGGTATGCCTTGCAGATATGTATCCACATTTACAAGAGTGAACCATTCCATAATATGTTGACTTGGGAACCCATTTAAAAATGTGGCTCTTGCCAAAGCAAACGTAACCCTGCATTTTCTATTGGAAAGTTGACACCTTTATGATATCCAACACACATATATGCTTTTGAACCCATGATCACTATTATTATGCCATAACCATTGGGCTATCTATTGGATAACCCATTTTAATAATTGGGTTGGCTACTAATGGGTGACATCCATCATACAACTATGTGGTTTGAACGTATGAACCCATGAACACTTGTAAAACAGCCTTGTTCCCAACCTCTTTGAAGGGGTGAAAACTAGTTTAAGTGTTTAGCAGTTAAAATGTATACCTATTTGATAAGTACAATCTGGATTCAAATTTTTTTTAAATAAATAAAGGCGTTGGCCATTTACTTTATTGGAGGGGGAAAAAATAAACCCCAATGATGCCATAAGGCAACGTGCACATCAAAGGATGAGGGACGAGCCCAAACTATAATGAGAGAGACTGCCGAATTGGCAAGTGCCATGACCAAAAAAGGCTTATGGAGATGGGCGACCATTGTCGGCCATACCACCACCCCAGGAAATGAAGGCCTAAAGCCAATAATTTAGTGCATGATGCATCCTTAGAAAGCAAAGGATTGAAACAAATATAACTGCATGCCTATGGAGTCTAGAGCGAGCAGACTGGAGAGCCCGATGGAGGATCGAAGAAGCGCAGGTAATCACTAGCTAAAGAAAACTGTGGCATCTTGCGAATTCCCTTTCCCTGCTGGATTGAGGTAAACACAATCAGCGATCAAAAATTAACTTCACCGAACGCTTGCCCTTGATGTGTCTCCAATTGATGTCACGGTCGAAGTCCGGGGAGTCAGGGCAGGAGGCAGTTGCGATTTCTCCAGCTTTGAGGGATTGAGCTCCAGATGCAAGAGGCTGGCGAAGGGCTTGAGCAAATGATTCCAAGCCTTGCCCACGATGCGGTGAAGGCACTGTGGAGTTGATACTCAAGTCTCCGGATGCTTGCGGATGTCTGCAGACAGTTTGATCCAAGCCTTACATGCCTCAGTTTGAATGTCAAAGAAAACCATAGCAAGCAACATGGAAATTGCGGAGTTACTATGGTGAATGCCATATACATACATATATTGATCAAGGAAGTCATTGTTTTGGGATCAGGAAATCATCAAATGACTAATATTGACTTATTGTACTTCAAATCGAAAAAATTGATTAATAGCTCATTTTTTTGGAGATCCATTTATTTCAGTTTATTTCAGATTTATTCTTTCCGCTCTATCTATTTGATTATACCCAGTTCCCTACAATTTTACCTTTTATTGTAAGATGAACATCGTGAATACAATCTTGAATGTGGTGTTTGGTCCCACCACTTACTCTTAACCCCTAAGGCCTACGCGACTCGAACAGGTCGCAGACATTTTCATCCACGGAATAACTTCCATGGATGAATGTAGGATGAATGTGGATGAAAAAGTGAGCTGAATGAAAAGTGAGCGCGGCATCGATGGCCACACACTCGAGTTTATTGCGCCCCAAAATACATAAACGCAGCCCGCAACAATTTCTAAAGGCCCAGGGGTACCCCCAAATCGAAAGCCGGAGCCCCGCCAACACAGTTGACCTGCCGACGTGGCAGGTCACTGGCTTCATTTCACGGCGATGGCCCTGGCGGCGGGCTGCATGTCCGCCCATGCGGACAACAGCAGCCACCTGTCATCTCGTCGTGGGTGATAGCCCCTCACCCGCCGTGCCATATTGCTTTAGCGCCATTCTTCTTCCTACGATTTCTCTCGTTTCCACAGCCTGCTATGGCTTCGCTGCATTGATCTTGTTTGTTGCAAGTCGCCCTTCAAGCTCCTATGCACGCCTGCAATTGGACATACACCCTCTAGGGAATTCCAAAAAGGCCTTGATGTGAAATGCAGCGCAATTCACTTGATCAGATGGCAATTCAATTGAATTGTGATGCCAATTCAATTGAACTAACCCTAATTTGCAATTCAATTGAATTGTAATCTATAATTTTTAACGCAGTTTTGTATATAATATATATAATATATTATCATGTATATATATATGTATATGTATCGTATACACATATACATACGAGAGTATAAGATGAATATACATGCTGGCCCGTCTATTCCTGCTGCCCGTCCATCCTTTGCTTGTGGTAAGGCCTAAGTCACGACATGAGTCGCATAGCCTAAAGGAGAGATATATACTAGAGAGAGAGCGAGAGCGAGGGAAAGGGAGAGAGAAATGAAGTGATGAAGGGTTTTTAGGGCAGAGGTGCCCTAAAAGTGAAAGGATCAAATCAGTTGGAGGACGAGAAGTAACAAGAGAAGAATGCAACAACAAGTTTAGGGTTGAGCGGTGGTGGCGCTATGTATGATGGAAGCCTTCTTGGATCACCAAATGACAAGATCTGCCCATGAGTAAGCACATTCCCATATTGGCATGGGTTCCCCCAATCATTGATAAAGATATCATTTTAGCTAAAGTTGTAGTTCTTGTGTACGTGCAGGTGACTCATGAGTTTTGAGGAGAGAACTTTAGGGGTAGTAGAGTGGGTTACCAAACGCTCCTCAACACGCACACTGAAAGAAAGAGCTTGATCACATGGTTTGTCTTCAACCTGCCCACACTGTGTACTGTGGTTTGCTAATACATTTTAGGATAGAGTAGTTGTTGTTTCAAAGTACATTTGGTTCATCTACTTGATAGCCTATGTGAACTTTAGTGACGCAAGTCCTATGGGGAGTGTGTGAGTGGATGCAGTGACTACAGAATTAACAGCAAACAATTACAACAAGGGCAAGGTCGAAGGCATTGGCACTGGCACTGGGGCTATTAAGCAGAGATAAGACAGATCATGTGAGCATGGAAAACAACCATTTGGATGGTGACAAAGTAGTGGATGATTTAGTACTTTATGTGGAAGCAATGTTGAATGAGGGTGCCACAATGAAATCAATCGCCACTGACCTTTCTTTTTATGATGTACGACCATTGAGAAGATTGCTATCAGAAGTCCAAGGGTCTCCTTTCAAAGTTCATCATGAATTGAGTGTCCAACGCTTGTGTGAAAAGATTCAAGAGTTACTTCCTATTGAAGAGAATGGATCAAATTGGGGAATGAGAATAGTGCAATCTGCCTTAAGGAGGTCAAATTGGCGGATTCCTCGAAGGAAGGTGGGGGAAGCTTTGAAAATCATCTCACCCTACCATTATGAGCGTAGGAGAAGGGCACAGGCAATTCGGAGGACTCAGTATAATGTGACAATGCCTATGGCTCTATGGCACATTGACTGTAAGTATTTTATCTCATGCATCTTAATGTTCTTTGAAGATGCACATGCAAGACGTTTTCTTGTATTACATATCGCACAAAATTGTAGGCAAACTAAAACATGTATGCAATTTGTGGTGCAGCTTATGACAAATTGGCAATGTTTGGTCTTCGAGTACATGCTGGCATTGATGGGGCCTCTCATTTTGTTTTATGGGCGAACATTGCAAGAAACAAGAAAGAAAAAACCATTTTCAAAGGATATCACGATGCAGTTTCCAAGTTTGGAGCACCTTTACGAATTCGATCTGATTTTGCAGCAGAGCACTCTCTTATAAAACAACACATTGAAGCCACACGTTCTGAAACACCCAATCTGTACTTGACTGGGTCTTCTACACACAATCAGGTTAGTGTTCTATACAATTCTATCTTGCATATCAACTTTACGTTTCTGTCATATTTCTTGGTTCATCTTTATTAATCATTGAGTGTGTAATGTTGTGCATATTCCTAATACTTTGTGTGGTGTAATCACCACGTTAGAGGATTGAACACTTTTGGCGGCATCTATGGGAGAAGGTAATGTTCTACTACAAAAATTGCTTCCAAGCAATGGTCAATGATGGATTATTGGATATGGACGATCCGTGGCAACGAGAATCTTTTATTGACGTATATATGCCCATACTACAAGAAGTTGTTGATGAATACGTGAAGATTTGGAATGGACATCGAGTTTGCACGATTAATAAAAACGGTTGATATCGTCGATCACATGTTCCTGCTCGTTTCTTTCGCGAGTATGAACGTTTGCATGGGTAAGCTCATGGTTTTCTCTTGTTTGTACTTTCATTGTTAAGCTACAATTTACATTGGAATGTTATTCTAATGTGGTGATGTGTTTGATCATGTAGATGGACCAGCCACCTTATTGATGACCCACGGTTCAGGGAAGACCCCCGACACATTGGTAACCAAGACTTGGGGCCTCGTGGGAATCAAAGGTGACGATGTGCAGGTGGTTTGCATGACCTTCCTACCAAAGGAGCTGAACTCATTCCTGACATGGTTCGTGTCCGTGCACAAGCTTATGAAATTGGAAAGGTTGGGAAGGATTCGATCTCTTGTTTTCATCTCCACTACTACATGTCTCGGTATTGTGGTTTGGCAACGCATGAATATAGATATTTTGATCAATTGGACCTCATTGGTAATACCGTGTTAAGTAGGGAAGCTCTCCAACTTTTAATTACACAAGCTCTTGTATGTAATTGTGATTAACTGAATAAGTGGGACAATCACATTCAAAGATAATTATACACATGAAGCCCTAGATTTGGCATAAGTAACCAATTCCCAGGGATCACCCTGAGGAGTGTTGATGTTGATAGGAGCTAAATTTTTGATTGTTTTCGCAGGCCATAAGTTTAAGCACAGGAACCAACCCGAGCCCAAGTGCCGAGTATACTAGACAGAGCATACGACTGCCCAATTTGGGCGGAGGGGCTGCCCCCAAGCGGTAGGAGTCCGCTTGTTACCATTCAGAGATCACACTCCAGGGAGTTGCAGGGAATGGCTCGTGTAGGCATATTCTAAAGAGGGAAAGGCCCCAAGTTTTCCAACTAAATCCAATGCACTACCTTACCTGAAGCAAAACGCTTAAGGTCGAAACAAACAAGGACACGAGGTCAGAAGGCCGGCATTTAGTGATAGAGACATTAATGTACTCCCGTTTCAAGTCCACCCAATGTCAATAGGCTTCCTAGAGGACAGGGAGAAACACGAGAGAGAGAAAGAGAGAGAGAGAGAGAGAGAGAGAGAGAGAGAGAGAGAGAGAGAGAGAAAAAAAAATGAAATGAAATAGGGTCTGGTTGTTTGTTTCTCCCTTGGCACCTAAGGTGATATTAGTTGTCCTCCGCATACATATCCAGCACACCAGAAAGAGAAGAAAGCTCTTTGAACTTACTTGAAGCATCTTGTATTTCCGAGGGTGCAGCATCCTTCATACTCAGGATGGACAGGGTTGCCTTACCAAATGTGTCAGCTCTGCTGCTGCCTCTTCATTGGCCTCTTCATGTCCACCCAACCATGACACGTACCATGAAAAACTCACTTGACATTTCTATCCCACTCTTCTTATTGAGTAAACCAGAAACAATAGACAATCATGTAGCCAAGTGCTACGCGATGAACAGCTGTAGAATCTAACAAGCGAGGACTGGGATAAAAACAGAGATAAGAATGCGTACGTTGCCAATCCCTCTGTAGGTATACTAAACAGGGCAACTACCTCATAATGATACCTCAACCTGCATATAGGCTGATTTGACCAGGTTTCTTTGTAAGTCAGGCGCTATACCTCTGGTGGTATACTAAACAGGGCTACTGTCTCATGACGATACCTCCGCATAAATATAGATTAATTTGGCCAACTTTTCATGTAAAATGAAATACTATATCTCTGTAGATATATCAAACAGGGCTACAACCTAATGACGATACCTCTACTAGTATATATGTGTAGTATATATCTCTCCTTTAGGCTACGCGACTCATGTCGTGACTTAGGCCTTACCACAAGCAAAGGATGGATGGGCAACACGAATAGACGGGCCAACATGTATATTCATCTTATACTCTCGTATGTATATGTGTATACGATACATATATATATATACATATACATGATAATATATTATATATATTATATACAAAACTGCGTTAAAAATTATAGATTACAATTCAATTGAATTGCAAATTAGGGTTAGTTCAATTGAATTGGCATCGCAATTCAATTGAATTGGCATCTGATCAAGTGAATTGCGCTGCATTTCACATCAAGGCCTTTTTGGAATTCCCTACACCCTCACTTCCTGCGCAAAGGCCTCGGCCTGGCGCCCTACGTTTCATCTGGCAGGGGTTGTTTAAGGAGTAGCATAGTTTAGGCTCATGCATTTAATCTCCAGGCCGGTTTTAGTCTTTGCAGCTTTTATGGAGTTTCTTAGCTGTTAGTGTTCATGTCATCCCACCTAGTGTTGCTGCAAGTCTTCAATGTGCAAGCTGCGCACAGTAACTGACTAGGGTGTGGCTGTGTAGTCTTTCGAGTATGGTGTGGCGTCGCTCTTGATTGTGAATTGAATCACAAGCTGGTGGGCTGCAAAGGGCGGATACAGGGATATTCATGGTGCCCAAGCGTAAGGCAGCAGATATACTGCAGCCCCCACCACCTCCAGAGCACCTTGCTCATGCGGTGAGTATTCTTAGTCATTGTGCCGAAGTAGAGCAGCACACGACTTCTTCACATGTGAGGGAAATTCGAGGTTGCTTGCAGTTTGAGTCGTATTTGGTTGCTTTGAAGCCTCCACCTCGTGCCTCGCGTTGGCCCAAGCACCCAAAGCCGCATAACTGGCATTTTCTTTTTAGAAGGCACGTAGGCCTAGTCTTGGGTTGGAAAGACCATAGAGAGGAGGGCGATCCTCAAGGTTTTTGTGTGGGAGCCTCCAAGCTCTTGAAAAGGGCACAGAGGTACATGCTGACATCAGCAAAACATAAAAGAGTCCGCATTCTTTATGGTCTTTCAACTCCTGTCTATCTCGGGCAGGCAACAACCAACTTCAATTTCAATTTCTGATGGTGCATGCAGGTGCATGCATTGAATCCAGTTTTGTGGAAATTTAGCCATTGGTGAATATGCCAATGAGTCATGAACATCCAGTCATGGGGGCATCGTTCGGACTAGCAACAAACCCTTTGCTTAGGTAATTTCTTGAACAGTCACACATCTTTCTTAATCCCACATGATGAAAGTCCAGATCCTTGCCTTCTGTATCTCGCTCGAGCTTATCATCGGAGATAGATAAGCATAGCTTAACATCTCCCCCCCGCCCTCCCAATTCTCCACATTTTATTTATTTTTTCTTCTCGTTTTCTCTAACTGTCCACTACCCTCACTTAGAAGGAAAACGCGGAATAACCACTGGCCCCCTTAACCACTCTTATCTTTTACCACTTTATAAATCAATTCCAAGTAATGGTAACCACTGGTTAATTCCGATGAAATGCCACGGTGGCATCATATGGAGTGGTTGGAAGTGGTTTCAACCACTGAGTAATCCACGTGTAATATTTAATTTTATATTTATTATTCGACATTTGATCAAATATTTATATTAATAGTGATAATATCCGACATGGACGGGTATAGTGATAAATTATGAGTGGTTAAAGACACCTCATGGTTAAAGACACCTCAGTGATGGGAAGTGGTTGAAACCACTTTCTACTCCATGTGTAGTAATTCTTTTTTTTTAGATTTTTATCATTTCAAAATATATTATTCCACGTGGACGAAGATAGTTGTCAACCATTAATTCACCCCATTAACAGTTGCATACTTAATTTAGGGTAAGTGTTAGACAGAGCCAGGTTAGGTCCTGAAGGCACCGCCTAGCTCCAAGGGTGCTGCTAGTGTGGATTTATAAATTTTCTATGTTATAAGTATTTGCGTTTGTAATTTGTAACCAACAGTTAGTGCTAACTCATTGACGTATTTAGAAAAACAGTAGTCTAGAAATAAGTAAGGCGAGTGTATAATTACTTCGAGATAAATAATTATGATTTTTAGATATATATATAAAGAGATAGCCTAGTGTAAATATTAGTTATTAAGCAAACAACAAAATTTAATTTCAACCAACCAACTTAATTATTTGTTTTCTTTTTTAAGGATTTTATGTATATATTTATGTTTTAAAAGATAGGGATATTGATTTATTTAATTTTTACTAGTCCCCATTAATTTATATGAGTCAAGAATAGATAAGCAATTAGATCATTCTAAGGAAAAGATCAGCCCATCAAACAATCTTCGTATAACTGAAATAAAAGGAGAGGATCAAAACTGCTTAAAAAGAGCAGTGCGGCGGCAATTTGAATTACCAACCTTAGAGGTGCGAGCTAAACCACTAACCAATAAGTCCATCAATTCAAAACCAACTAGCCTATTTAATTACTTATAGAGCTATTTCAAGGGTTTTTAAATATAAGCAAAACCAGCTAAGTTGCAACAAGCGAGAGTTGACCCCCCAACCTCGGCGATGCAGCGAAGGTCCCTAACCAACAAACCAAGGTGGATTTCTGAGGATACAAGAAGTAACTAGGGCTTCGCGTTGCTCTGCACTACTAGCAACGAATTTTGAGAACTACGTCCAATTTTTCACAAAAAAAGGGTGGGTCATCCCCACTGTGTTACATGCAAAGATCTCGTGTTTTGTTTTTTTCTGGAAGAAAAATGGCGGATCTGCATTTCAATGTTCGATTTTCACAAGCCGCAACAATCAATATCAACATACCCAAATACCCTTACATTCACTATATGAACTTTCAAGCATCCACCGTGGGATTGGATCTTGGTGGGTCAATGCTAGCTTTTGACAATATTCATGTAAGTTCATCAAGGGCTCCATCACAAAAAAAAGGTGGGTCATCCCCACTGTGTTACATACAGAGATCCCGTGTTTTGTTTTTTTTTGGAAGAAAAATGGCGGATCTACATTTCAATGTTCGATTTTCACAAGCCACATCAATCAATATCAATATACCCAAATACCCTTACATTCACTATATGAACTTTCAAGCATCCACCGTGGGATTGGATCTTGATGGGTTAACGCTAGCTTTTGACAATATTCATGTAAGTTCATCAAGGGCTCCATCCAAAGCCACACCACGAGAAACAAACAAACTTGTCCAAATTTTAGATGCTGAACAAACTTGTGCACAGGGCTGCCCCTCTCATCAAGCTCATTAAAATTCGTATTCACTTCCATCTTCAAGCTTTGGAGAAGCTCCACCACCCAAACCCAGAATTAGGACAACACTCTGATTTCCATCCACTGTCACCAAAATCAGTCAAAAATCACCCCTTCAGTCAAGTGCAATTGTGGGCTGACTTCCTACCTATGCCGGGTAGACCCCACTATCAGGAAATGGTGGATGATCTAAGTAGCTATACAGATCAATGAATGAAGCAAGACACTTGCATCTTTCCAAGAAAACATCCTTTCACCAGTAATCACCACAAGAACAAATCCCATCTTCAAAGTGGTGGAAAGTAGTTAGCGTCCCATACAACAATTGCTCGGCCAACAATCTTTGAGATGAATTTGGTGGAGGTGTGGCAGTCTCCACACACTCAAAGATTCTTGATGAGTCGTGCTGATCAGCCCAAAACCAATCGCCAGCTTCTCACTGTGGTGGCTAAGAGAAAATTCCTTTCCTCCACATCATGCAATAAAAAGTGTGTGTCAGGCACATACCCCGCCTCCTTCATCTGCCCAGACAATCTTCTCCTCAACATGGATTTCCTTAATTCTAGGATGCAATTTGTTATCTGGCTCCTTTCTAACCCTCTGACCTTTGTCATTCTTCTCACCTTTGCAATATCATCCCACCTGCCAGCTGCAGCATGGATGTTTGATATAGCACCACATAAGTCGTGGCATCCTGTTCATCCCACTTGAGGATAGATGTTGCCACACATTCAGCCATCTCCACATTGCCATGGATTCTGCAGGCACCAAGCAAGGCCTTCCACACCACAACATCTGGATTGATTGGCATTTTATTAATCAGGTCCACTGCCTCATCCAGTTGTCCCGCACATCCAAGAAGGTCCACCATGCAGCCAAAGTGCTTTACTGTCAGATTGATACCATGATCTTCACTCAGGGAATCAAAGTAGCATCTTCCTTCATTCAGTAGGTCAGTGTGGCTGCAGGCAGAGAGAACACATATAAAGGTGATACTGTCCAGCTTCAAGCCTTTCTTTTGCATTCCTTCAAATAGTTGCAGGACCTCCCTATGACAACCATGCTGGGCATATCCTGCGATCATTGCATTCCACGACACCACATTTCATTCAGCCATATTGTCAAATACTCCCTTTGCATCCTCCTTGCACTCACATTTCGCATACAAGTGAACCAGGGCAGTGTCCAGAATGACATTTGGTACAATTCCAGCTGTGATGATGTCACCATGAACCTCTTTGCCCCTTTCCGGGGCTGCCAGGCTTGCACACGCATTGCAAACGCACACAAACGTGATGTAGTCAGGCTTCACCCCTTCCCCCATCATTTGCTCATAGGTCTCCAAAGCCTCCATCCCACGCCCCTGCTGTGCATACCCTGCAAGCATCGCGTTCCACGACACCACATCTTGTTCAGCCATTTGAAATCTCCCTTCGCATCCTTCATGCACCCACATTTGGCATACATGTCCACCAGGGCAGTGTTCAGGATGACATCTGGTACAAATCCAGCTTTGACGATGTCACCATGGACCTCTTTCCCCTTTTCCAGAGCTCCTAGGCTTGCACACGCATTGCAAACACAAACAAATGTGTTGCGGTTGGGCTTCACCCCTTCGCACATCAATTGCTCATAGGTCTCCAAAGCCTCCATCCCGCATCCTTGCTGTGCATATCCTACAATCATCGCACTCCACGACACCACATCTCATTCAGCCATACTGTTGAACACTACCTTTGCATCCTCGATACACTCACATTTGACATACATGTCCAGCAGGGCAGTGTTCAGAATGACATCGGGTACAATTCCAGATTTGACGATGTCACCATGGACCTCTTTGCACCTTTCCAGGGCTGCCAGGATTGCACACACATTGCCAATGCAAACAAACGTTATGCGGTTGGGCTTCACCCCTTTGCACAACATTTGCTCAGAGGTCTCCAAAGCCTCCATCCCACGCCCTTGCTGTGCATATCCTGCAATCATCGCACTCCACGACACCACATCTCATTCAGCCATACTGTCAAATACTCCCTTTATACATGTCCACGAGGGCATTGTTCAGAATGACACTTGGTACAATTGCAGCTTTGACAATGTCGCCATGGACCTCTTTCGCCCTTTTCTAGAGCTGCCAGGCTTGCACACGCATCGCAAATGCACACAAATGTGATGTGGTCGGGCTTCACCCCTTCCCCCATCATTTGATCATACGTCTCCAAAGCCTTCATACCACGTCCTTGCTGTGCATACCCTGCAAGCATCGTCTTCCATGACACCACATCTCGTTCAGCCATAGTGTTGAAAATTCCCTTCGCATCCTTAATGCACCCACTTTTGGCATACATGTCCACCAGGGCAGTGTTCAGAATGACATCTGGTACAATTCCAGCTTTGACGATGTCACCATGGACTTCTTTCCCCTTTTCCAGAGCTCCCAGGTTTGACATGTTGACAAGGGTGTTGAGGAGAAACACACTTGGCGTGAATCCACTTTGGATAACGTGAGTGTGCACCTGCTTTCCAGCTTCCAGACCTTTCATCTTGATGCACTTAAGCAAGAGACAGACAAACGTATCTGAATCTGCTGAAATGCCTCCTACATTTGGCATACATGTCCACGATGGTATTGTTCAGAATCACATCTGGTACAATTCATGCTTTTGCGATGCAACCATGCACCTCTTTGCCCTTTTCCAGGGCTGCCAGGCTTGCAAACGCACAGACGTGATGTGGTCAGGCTTCACCCCTTCCACCATCATTTACTCATAGGTCTCCAAAGCCTCCATCCCACGCCCCTGTTGTGCATAAGCATGGCGTTCCGCGGCACCACAGTTCATTCAGCCACATTGTTGAACACTGTTATCTATTTTTGGATACTTTCATGCTGCCACATTGGCAGTTACTTGGCAAAGTCATTCCACCTAGACAATCTTCTCAGCTCAACATGGATTTCCTTAATTATAGGATGCAACTTGTCATCTACAATGAAGGTGTGCACCCTGTTGCCAATCTCAATGCAGCACCGACCTGGCTCCTGGCTCCTTTCTAACCCCTCTGACCGTGATCATTCTTCTCACCTTTGCAGTATCATCCCACCTGCCAGCTGCGGCATAGATGTTTGATAGCAACACATAAGTCGCGCCATCTCCACATTGCCATGGATTCTGCAGGCACCAAGCAAGGCCTTCCACACCACAACATCTGGATTTCAGTAGGCCAGTGTGGCTGCATGCAGAGAGAACACATATAAAGGTGATACTGTCCGGCTTCAAGCCGTTCTTTCGCATTCCTTCAAATAATTGGAGGACCTTGACAACCATGCTGGGCATATCCTGCGATCATCGCATTCCACGACACCACATTTCATTCAGCCACATTGTCAAAGACTCCCTTTGCTCAACCACTCATGCATACATCATTGCTTTGCTGCTAGCAGCCGACAATGACAGCCTAGATTTGTTCTAGGAATCATCTAACAGGGATTCGACTTTTTGCCTCGGTTGTCCCACCATTGACTGGGGTCAACAAAGTATTCATTCCACACCTTCTCTCTGTTACCTGTTTTCGGATACTTTCCTGTTATCACATTGGCAGTATCATGTCAAAGTCACTCCAAACCAGATTCACTCAACCAGCTAACTTGTAGAATTCAAAATGGAAATTTAGGGCCGACTCTGACAAGAGGGAAAAACAGGGTGAAATGTGTTGAAGAAGGTGCCTGAACATTAGCAGTGCCTTGTCCTATCATTTGTGCCGCTGCCGCTGCTGTTTCCAGTTGACCATCTACCCAACGACCTAACTTGCAAAATTCAATATGCATCTCAGGGCCGAGTCTGATGAGAGGGCAAAACAGGCTGAAATAGGTCGAAGAAGGTGCCCTCACCACATTGAGTCCTTGAAAATTCAATATGCATCTCAGGGCCGAGTCTGATGAGAGGGCAAAACAGGCTGAAATAGGTCGAAGAAGAAGGCGCCCTCACCTCTGTTAGTTTGCCTGCCTCACAAATCATCTTCACATGCGCAGAAGTACTAGAAGAGGCATTGTGGACTCCCTCTCTCGATCCTCTTTCAGAAGCTCGAGCACGCGGGGGCAGCCCTTCCCCGCGCTGCTTTTCGGGCATTTCGGGCAGGTTCCAAAGAAATTGACGACGATGACGTGTCTACGATGATGTGGCGACGAAACATGGCGACGATGACGTGACACTATGGCACCCTATTCCTGCTCTATGCTAAACTAGCTTCCGACCTTCGGTCGTCGCTAGAATTTAACTACTTAATATTCGTTTCTAGGATCTATCCAAGGAATAGTGAAATAAATAAATAAATAAACTAACTACAAGGGAATGGTGTAGGAACAGGGTTTGAACCTCTGCCTTATGATGCACAAATAACTTCATTAACCACTAAACCCAGGTACCATTCTTGAGACACTCTTAGTGTATTAACTACTAGGGCTTCGCGTTGCTCCGCACTACTAGCGACGAATTCTGAGGCTGGGTCATCCCCTCGGTGGTACATGCAGAGATCCCGTGTTTTGTTTTTTTCTGGAAGAAAAATGGCGGATCTGCATTTCAACATTCAATTTTCACAAGTCGCATCAATCAATAACAACATACCCAAATACCCTTACATTCACTGTATGAACTTTCAAGCATCCACCATGGGATTGGATCTTGGTGGGTTAAGGCTAGCTTTTGACAATATTCATGCAAGTTCATCAAGGGCTCCATCCAAAGCCACACCACGAGAAACAAACACATGTCCAAGTTTAAGATGCTGAACAAACTTGTGCATAGGGCTGCCCCTCTCATCAAGCTCATTAAAATTCGTATTCACTTCCATCTTCAAGCTTTGGAGAAGCTCCACCACCCAAACCCAGAATTAGGACAGCACTCTGATTTCCATCCACTTTCACCAGAATCAGTCAAAAATCACCCCTTCAGTCAAGTGCAATTATGGGCTGATTTCCCACCTACGCCGGGTAGACCCCACTATCATTTCATGTGGATTTATGGCACATGAAATGCACTCAACAGTACATCATGGTCAATACTTTCGGGAAATGGTGGATGGTGTGAGTAGCTAAGTCACAGATCAATGAATGAAGCAAGACACTCGCATCTTTCCAAGAAGACATCATTTCACCAGTAATCACCACAAGAACAAATCCCATCTTCAAAGTGGTGACTGCCGAGGCGCGGTAGTCATGGTTTTCCTGACTTTGACATGACTTCCCTGTATTTTTGGACCAAATAGGACTTCACGTAGTCGTTGAAATGACTACGGGACTACGTAGTCCTCTGGGCGACTACTTTGGTAGACATCGTCATGACTGTATGGCTCCGCACTAGAGGGAAGGGTGGTCAACAATGGTTGACCAGCACGAGCTTGCCACCAAATAGTTGCCGGAATGACTTTTAGTGCAAGCTTGGTAACCAAAAGGTTTAATTTTTTTAAAAAGTTGCTTATAGGGTTGCCCATTAGAGGGTTGGGACTTGGCCTCTTTTTGGCTTTTTTTCTCTCCTTCTTAGTAGTATCAAGCCGAGAGATGAGTTTAGGTTTTAGTTGATTCTCTTCTTTTTCTTGGTAGTAGTGGACAGGGGCTAGTGATGAGCTGGGACGTCGAGAGAAGTTGAGGTTTTAGTCACTCGATGTGAGGAGGCTGCTCTGGAGATGACAATTTTTGTTAAAGCAAGATGAACGCAACCACTTTGGGGTATCTGAAGCATGTGTGAGTATATGCAGTGCAGGGTTGACGTTTGGGAGAACCACGATGCAGATGCATCAGCTGACAGTCTGCCTGTACTTGAGAGATTTGGCTGCCAGTGACTTCTTACAGCCACTGGGGTGGGGATGCATATGCTAAGTGTTAAAGATCTGTCTTCAATGTAGATTTGGGTCACGGTTTGAATTCTGTTAGATGAGCAGTTGGGCTGTTTGCATTCCGAGTGTCTTCCACAATGTTACTGTTGTGAGCCTTTCTCACAGTTGCAGTGTCATGAAGCTCTAATGCATCTATTGTCTAGGTCATAGCGGCATGCAAGGTTGGCTGGATGGCGCCATTCGTTGGGGTGTATGTGTTAGCATTGGCAGGCTGCAGTGATGAATTCCAGAGACTAAGAGCTGCAGTCCTTGTGGCGTGAGTTCCTGGTCAGATCTGCTGAGAGAGATAAGTTGGCGAGAATGTGAAGGAGATCGACCAGAAAGTGTGGAAATAGGTGGACTGTGTGAGACCAAGATGTGGTCATGTGGTTGGTTGTGAATGAGGCGGATAGGAGGTGGCTGCTATGAAAGAAGAGCAAGCACCAGTTTCGGGTCTCTATGTAGCTACAGAGGTGTATCAATGCCTTTGTTGTTTCACTTCTTGTATGGGTTTCACTTCTTGCACGAAGAGGAGGAACAATATTGGCAGTACCAAACAAGGAGAGCTGTACCACAGAGGCCATGCGCAAAGTTGTGCAAGAGGAAAAGGAGAATTTGTTCCTTGAGAAGGGCCCTTTGTGTGCAAAGATCCATGCAGCCATTGGTAAGCCCTCTTTGCTGTCTGATTTGGGGTCTTGGTTTTTGGTGGTCTGGGAGCAGATTCCAAGAGACAGAAGAGAACAATACCACCGAAGACACGGTGTTTGAATGACCTAATTGACCCAATATGCAGCTCAGGCACAGAGGCTCCTGAGCCATCACCAAAAAACCCAGGGGGAAGAGGGAAGGGGAAATCTGTACCTGCCCAGGAAGAGGAGGGGAGGAAGAAGAGAGCCCGCAGGAGGGAAGGGGAGAAAGAAGAAAAAAAACAAACAAAAAGAATGATCCCGTGATTTGATCCCGCGGTATATCACGACCTAAATAACGTCCTTACCACTAGACTACCCCTTATAATTTACCAACACTCTCCTGTAATATTATATTTAAGGTGTTTTAAACCCCCCTATGTATGTATAATATTGTACATGGGGGGGTTTAAAATACCCCCTCCTGTGCACGCACGTGGCTGGTACATACTGGCTGGAGTACACCCCTAGGCATTTATCAAGCGAAATAGACTCCCTGTTGGAGTTTCCGAAGAGAGGCTGCCTGAGGGCTTTCTCCGGAGTGGAGGGCTTAATTTGAATGAGAGAGCCACGAAGGCTTGTCCACGAGGCCCATATGGATTTCCAGGCGTTGGAGCCAGAAGTGGCTTTGGCATTGGATTTGCCACCTTGAACTACCTAACGTGCAGATGGAGGCCAAACAAAGCTCGGGTAAGGAGTTGCCTTAAGAAGGTGCTGTCTAACCAGAATGCTCCAAGGAGCAGAGATGTGCGAGAATATCCTTGGAACCCACTTGGCAAGGAGAGTACATATCTATTTTCTTGGGTCTATGATACTAGACCACCATGTTTTGTTTGAAAAGGGAATAGAGGAGTACCACAGGGCTCTAGCCTACGCTTGTGCAATGGCATGTGGGTTTGGGGTTCTGTCTCTCTACATTCGGGCAGGGGCTTTGCCCTTGTAATGCCTCCATGGCTCAGAAAGGGGTTTTCTTTTCCCCCTCAAGGCCCAGTTGTTGTGGAACGGTGTCTCCTTGGAGAAAAAAAAAAAAAAAAACAACCAGAGGCCCTGAAATGTATTAATAATGCAAGGAAAAAATAACCTGGCTTGTGAAGCCATAGAGACATGATTTAAAAAAACAACCTCAAAAAGGTCTTCCTCCCCCCCTTTTATTTAAAACAGAAAAACAAATCAGGGTAAGCTGAACGTGCGAGGGTTAGAGAGAAACCCTAAAAGAATAAAGAATAAAAATAAACCCTACCCATGGCTGCCCGCTTTGTAATGCGCGTTGCGCTCGCTGTGTTCGCCCCTCGATATTGTCAGCGCTTCTGAGGCGGGACTGATTCTCGGTGCGGGAGGATGGTTGCTTAGGGTACATGCCCCTTTATCCATCCGTTATTCTTATTCGTGGGAACTCCTCAGTTCTGCGATCCGTCATTTGGTGTGGAGTGCAGATGGAAAGAGAGATAGCAAGCGTTTAACGACAGAGGTACTGTTTGAAGCTGTGATGATATACGTTTGAAACCAAGCTGATTCCGGAAGGATAGCAGGAGGGAGAGGGAGCCAGCCGCAATGAAGACTACGAAAGGCGGAAAAGTGATGAATCCCACAGATGCCTACCGCAAAGAGCTCCGCAAGAAGGAGCTGAAGCGGGTGAGTTGTCATTCTAACGTACAAGTTGTTCTTGGGTTGGTTAGTATGGACGGCATCACACGCAATTCGCTATTGTTGCGTCAATGTGTTATGCTGAAGTAGCACCGCCAGGTTCCTTGCTCTTCTTATGTTCATCTTAGTGCATGTGATTCCAGTATGAAGATGAGATTGGAACACGAAGCTCGGTACTGAGCAGTACTATGTTCTTTAGTGTGGCAAGTCACTTACTTTCAGAAGGTCGACTAATTGTAATGGCCCCACCCCTTTGGTCTTGGCCCTTGCTGGAAATTCTGTAAGCAGAATTGTTGTTCCAAGTGTCCAGAACCTTTGGGCCATCTTGTGCCCTAGAGACCTCACCTTGTCGACACCAAATCATTGTTTCCTTTTGACCGAGGAACTGGTACTCTGCATATTGTTTTTTGCTCTTGAGCAAACTGTTGAGGTGTGGAATTTGGTTACAGGTAATATTCTGTTATGGAGCCTGTGATGGCTCAATACCCTAGCAATATTGTTCTGAGTTCACTTGTTTTTGTACACTCTTATCTGAAGTGCATAATGTAGGTCAAATAATTGTGTATGTGCGTTCATCTACACTTTTTAATTTATACATCGTGATGCAAATCCTTCCTTGCACCAATTTAGCGCATTTGATGGGGCGCAAAGGTTAATCTTGTTCATTTCTGGTCGAGTCTATTTATTAATTGGTCTGGCTGGCTGGTTACAGAACAAAAAGGAGAGGAAGAAGGTCCGAGAGGTGGGGATTCTGAAGAAGGACCCGGATGCCATCAAGGAGCAAATCAGGAAACTTGAAATGATGAGTGTGTGCTTTTTTCTTCCCATTTAGCACTATCTTCCTTTGTTTCATGTATAATGTCAGAGCAAGGTGCAGAAGGAAACTCCTGTGGCCAGGGAGACCTGGAAGGAGAGAGGAAGATAGTTATCCTCTCTAACCCTTCCCTCTTAATGCTGGCTTATTCTTGAGGGCATAGTCCCTGCAAGTTACTAACCCTCCCAGTGCTGTTATGTGTTGAAACTCACCGGGTATGCAGTTTAGCCTGCAGCTATATGTGCGCTCTTACAAGCAGATGACAATCAGCTGTTGTTGGATTTAAGGGAGGCATTTACATCAAAACAACAAAGCATGGTGTTGTAATTGGCACTGCTACTGTAGCCCCCTTTCTTGACCAAGATGTGTCACCGGTGGTGTAGAGGGAAGATAACACATGTAGAGGGACTGCAAATCAAAGAGAGACTGAGACAATGCGGTGAGAGATGGGGAAGTAAATACAGATGAAGAGAACTAGGTGGAGTTTACATTTACAATGTGACAGTTGACTTATCCTGATGTGCATAGAAAGGCAGATGTTTACATGCAAGGAGTTTTAAGAATTGGTTGGATCATGGTGAACCTTTTCTGTTGGCAGATGGTGGAAATGGTTGAGTTTATGACATTGGCCATTTGAGCAACAACCGCCCGTTCGCCGTTCGCTTTGCTAGCCTGGTCTGCTAGGTGGGATTTGACAGGCAAAATCTGTGTGTGATTTGTGGCCTTCGCTAGCAAGTGAGCGAAGGAAAACGCACTTCTTTGGACATGCACTATGATACTGCTCTTTTATGAATCTGTCAAGGAACATAGCTTCTAAGCCCTAGACAAATATTGACAATGGGAGCTCTTATAAACTGGGGTGAACTGCTCATCACAGGGTTCAGCCCCTTCACAAGCACACCAAAACTTCTGGTGATTGTTATTGCCATGGTTGTCAAGTCTACCATTGTTTGATTTATTTGTTACTGCTCTGGCAGAGGCTGATGGGGCACTGGACAAAACACGGAGGCATAAGAAAAGGCAGCTTGAAGATACATTGAACCTTGTCATGAAGAAGCGGAAGGTGCAGATTCTTACCTTTATTTCAAATCCACTGGAATGTGAGTTCTGAAGATAGTTTTGCTCCATCATGGCCCCCTTCTCCCACCTGTTTTTTCCTCTGTCCTTCACTGTTTGACGCATTATAAGAAAAGTATCCAACATGGGCTGTCCTCCAGGTTGGAGTGGTTAACCTTAATGTATATTGCTTGTGTGTCTTGTACTACATGCTCACCCAGCCTTCTTTTTATTCTAAGTCAGTAGAATTTCATAGATTTTAGCTTAGACTGGTGCAACATCTGTTTGGGTTACGTTTAATGTCGGTATGGAGTTGTATTCTGTACATGATGATCTGTTCTCCTCTTGTATGTTGGGGAATTTTAGGAGTATGAAGAAAAGATGCGGGAGAAGGGGGAGGAGCCCGTCATGTTCAGGTAAGGAATGCCTTCCTCTCACTCTCTCTGTGGGTTGTGGAAACCTGCCCTAAGCAATCCCTGTCCCTAGACAATTTTCAGCATCGCCATGGCACTTGGGGGGTTCTGAACAAGGAGGAGTCAATGCGACGAAGATCTTGTCAGTTCCTGCAATAGTGGGCATTTTTTGGTTGTGTTTATGAGGGGCTGCTGTAGTGTGCACTGCCAGGCCCATGGAAGTTTGCATGAGAGGTGGTTGATATTTGGTTCTCTGTATCCAGTGGACCGTGTAGGTCAGAGGGCTATAAAACTTCATTTAACGTGATATTTCTGCTTCTTGTTATGGTAGTGGATCCTAGCCTGTCTGCCTGGCCTTTGAAAAGCTTGGTCTTGTAATGTGGCTGGTCCATGTGGGCTTTGTGGCAAGGCAGTCATCTTCCTACACCCCGGAGAAGGGCAACGGCAGAAGAAGAAGAGCGTGCCAAGCATCCCAAACCTGAGGTGGCTGTCTTGCCCCGTTCTTTTTTTTTCCATGGCATGTGTTTGTAGTCCTTGCAGCATGGTTAGATCTCTTGGCAATGGATGAATGTACACTTCGTTGTCAACATGGTCAGATGCAGCACTCCTTTTCCAGTTTCTTTTGAAGGAAAGCTTTCTCTATTGTCTATGTGGAGACAGAAACGTCTGCTAGTCCTCTGTTACTTTGCTCATAAACACCCACAATGCTGTCAAAACTGGCAAAGTTTTACCCCTGGCGTGTCTTTTTTTTGGGTGGTTTTCACAAGGTGCTTCTCTGTAAGCCAGGGTGGCAACATGTCACCAGCTGACTCAGCTGTAACTGAGATGCATGACTAATGGCAGCTGACCTTCTAGAAACTGTCATAGCACTACAATCTAGTTGGACTGGTGGCAATGAATCTTGTGGCACCTCTATAATATCCACAACTCAGTAGTGGTGTAGAATAGTGACCAAGGGCAGCTATGTTATTTCTAGAAGCTGTCATCAATTTCAGTCTAATTGGGACTCGTGGCGGTGAATCTCGTGGGAGCTGTTGTCTCATTACTAAGTTGTGGTCTTTCAAATGTGAAGAAAAGCTGTAAGAGCCTTGTGCAATAGGCTGGTCTGTCGCATCTTTTTTCAATCAGCTGCATTGAATGGCTTACTGTGATCAAAGTGTAATGCCCTCTCCGTGGTCATTCTGGGGATTTGGGCGTCGTGGTGCAGGATTCGGTGTATTTCCATCCCAGTTTGAATCCGAGTGGGGCTCCACCGCCTGGCAAACCACCAATGTACAAATCATCTATTGGTATGTGTATAGCCATGGCTTCTCTTAAGTTCGAGTTGAGCTTGGATTCAGGTCTATAGTATAGTGAGGTTATTTCAGGGGTTACTTGTTTTTTCGACTGTTGTGATCACCGTTTGTGTTTTGGGGATGTCATGCCACTGTCTAACTTGGGTTGGGACTGTCTGTTGCCTACAGGGCCTAGAATTCCATTGTCAGGCTCCACGGCAGGTGGTACAAGCAGTGAGATGGACACAGAAGCTCCGCTCCCACTTCCTCCCCACCCCCACCCCCGCCTCTCCCATCCAATGGAGAAGGTGCATCAGGAGCAGGAGAGACACTCATTCCATTACCTGTACCAGTCCCCCCTCCACCACCCGCACCCCCTCGTCCTCTCTCGGGTTCGTTGCCCCACCCTCCACCCTTCCCACCAGCGCAGCCCCGTCTTCTTACCCCAGGTTTGGCTGTGGTGGGTCCCCCCCCACCTCCACCTCCTAGGCCTTCGCAACCTCCACCTCCTGGAACTGCAAGAGAAGAGGTGTCAAGTAATATCGCACCTCCGGGAACTGATGAAGAGTTGTCTATGGCACTGAATGAGGATGCCAAAAGCTTGCAGCATGGAGCCACGCTGCCGCAACAATGGGTGAGTTCACTCACATCATGCTGCAGCCATCTCTTACTGGAATTATGCCTAATATAAGGCTCTTTAATCTTCTTTGCTGAGGTTCTGACAGTGCATTAGATGTACATCTTTAATGTTACAGGTGCCTTGAGATTCATTGTTCTTATGTAGGCTGATGCCAACCGGGACTTAGGTAAAACCTGGGTCACTGCCAAATGTATTGATGTTGATGGTGTTGTCTCTACTGTAAGTTAGACTACCGTCCCTTTGAGTTTCTTATGATTTAGCGACAGCCTGCGATGTACAACGAGTAAATTTTTGAATGTGATTGCAGGGTCCAGGGCGAGTTCCACCTCCTCCTCCACCAAGGCGCCAAGCCACAGTCACTCCCCAAGTAGACAGCAAGGAGCCAATGGAAGAAGATGAACCATCAGAGTCAATAGATCCTAGCCTTCAACAACGTCCTCCCCCTCCCCCTCCCATGAGACCCCCAGTAGGTCCACCCCCTGCCCGGCCTCCTCCTTTGATCATGCGGCCCCCTCCTGGTCCCCCTCCCCAAAATCCTCCTTCCTCTGAGGTCTCACCACCAGGTGTCACTCCACAGCTGCCCTCCACAGGGCCCCCTCCCCCTCCATCTATGAGACCCTCCTTATTGCTACCCCCCCCTCCACCTGCAAGGATGTCCCCAGCTGTAATGGCCCCGCCCCCTGGACCCCCACCTGGCCCACCTCCACGGCCACACCTTGGCCCACCACCATCTGCCCCCCCACCTGTGATGAGGCCGCCAGCTGGTCCTCCGCCCATGGGTGTTCCTCCAATGGCACCTCCGGTCGGACTTCCGCCACCCCCTCCTCTGCCAACCAGGGCAGTGCCAGAGGGTGTAGGGCTGGACGAGGCAGGTAAAGCTGCAAAGCCTTCATATATCAAGTCTGCTGCCGCAACTGTTATCAAGAGGCCACTGGCTCAGCATACCCCGGAGCTCACGTCAATGGTAATTTCTAGTTCCTTTTTTGAATTTGTCTGTAACTAACTGTCTTAGCCCATGGTTTCATCCATCTCCTTGGCTGAGTTTTTGCATGGTCACATTAAGTTGCATTAAAAGTTTACTGTGGAACTGTAGTTTAGCTGCCTGGTAATTCCATCATGTCCACCAACATGTCTCGGTTAGATGCTCCCTTGATGTTTGAAGCGCTTAGCATACAAACGTCTTGTAGGCCTCTTGAAGGAAGTTCAGGGTCCCAGCTCTTTGGTGGCCAGTGTATCCATATTTTGTCAAAGGAGTAGTGCTTGAAAGGTTGTTGATTGGGATCATTCACAGTACTGCCCTTATCTCTGAAGTAAAAGGTCAGAGATAAGATAAATTTGTTTGGGTGGAGCCAATGGCTCTAAGAGTTGTGAGGTTGATAGATGCCATACAAACTCTCTGCTGATGCCCTCTCTAAAGAGGCTTGCAAATAGCCATCAATCCATGGCGAGTTAGATCTGAATTGGAAGGTGTGTTGTGTTCTGTGCATCAGGTTCCAGCCTCAGTTCGTGTGCGCAGGGAGAATGCCCAGAAGATGAAACCTAAGACACCCACTGCCTCCGCTGCCTCCGTTCCAGCAGGACGGCCTTCTCCTGCAACTGCTGCTGTAAAACCCCCAAGCATTGACGATTCTTATTCAGCATTTTTGGAGGACATGAAAGCTCTGGGTGCATTTGAAGAGGGAGAAGCTGCAAAAACATTTGCGTGAGCAGAGTATCCCCAACTTGTACATGTGAAATTTATACTTCATTTAGCCTCTTATGTTTCTGTGCAAGAATCTAACATTCTTGATCCAGAGATGCGTTCAGTCGGTATCAACTTGGAACTGGGAAAGACAGAGGACAGAGTCATCCTGCTGAGTAGAATATCTACTGTTTGGTGACGTTGTCTGCATGTAAAGAGTTCGTGACGTACGGTGCATGTCACTATTATGTCACCATCAAACTTTGTTGAAAGAGTGAAGGGAAAGTGGGATTGATGCAATCGACTTGACATTTGCAACTTTTAAGACAGCATATCAGCAACATCTCATAGGAAGTAGAGCTGGGAGTGTTGGCTGCTTGTTAAATATGGAAGTGTAGGAATTTGCTTTATATGCTTCAGTTAGCCAAGCAGTATTTGAAGAGCTGGGTCAGATGTTCAAAACGAGGATGATGTCGAAGCTATTGGTTGATTGTGGCCATTTGAAGAGCATTGGTGATGACGCGCTTTTGAGAATGAGGTCAGGTTCTAGCCCTGTTTCTGAAGGGAAATGAGTGTTTATTCTTGCGAAAAATCCAACCCTTCATATGTCTAAAGTCCAGCCTTTCCCTAGCTTGTCATATTTAGGGGATTGCCCGTGGCGTTTCTCTTAAGCAAGCCACTTTCTTTCATTACATACCGTGGATCCCACCAATAGTGGCTTTAATCTTCGTTGGCTTAGGCTGGACTCTTCTTTCTCTTTTATGCACACAACCAGTAGTCCCCTCCTTTTCTACACTTCTCTCTCCAAGAAGCTCTTTGAGCTTCCCCTTGGACGTTATAAAGTATCATTTCATTTCAATTCTCTCCTTTTCTACAGTTATCTTTGTGCCTAAATGTTGAATTGCAGATGGTCACTCCAACATGCCTGCTGACCAAATAACCTGGCACAGACTGTGTGTGCACTGCCCACAAAATATGAGTATGCTGGAGATGCCAAACGGGATGATGGGATTGTTATGTAGCTTTACCAAACTCTGCTTATCTTTCCCAAATACAATTTGTTAGTGGAAATAATTATGGTTTTAGCAGCACAGTCACCCACTTTGAAAAACAGAATTTATACAAAGAGTCGACAATGAGAGGGAAGCGCAGAAACTTTGAGCAAGACATAGGCTGTCCAGGGGTTTACTGTGAACTGTGCCGCCATGTTACATAGATGGCATCCCCCTTTGGCAGTGCGCACAGAGGTTGGAATCCCTAGCATGTAGCTGCAATGGTGCCTTGCCAACCTTCAGGGATGCCACTCAAACTAGGTGATAATGTGGACCGCTTTGTGGTTTCCCTTCTTGGGTTCGCGGTGTTGTTTGTGCTGTAGGATCCAGTCTTTGAGCAATTCCCGGAAACAAATGTAAGGGATGAGACTGCTCCGAATAAGGTCGGTGAAGATGGAAAGGCTTCATCACAAGTCACATCCATGCACCCTGGCCCCGTAATTGCCTAGCTCACAGCTCACTCTATCTGGCCCCACTGTCTCAAGTTAATCAGATTATCAAACTCCCCTCCTGGAAAGGACAACGACCCTGCACCCTCAACTCTTGACCTGGTCAAAACGTCACAGTATGAGGAATGGTGAACCATAGTTCTCTCTTTGTTATGGGAGCTTTCCATGGAGAATGTAAAACTCGTGTATCTAATTAAGTTGGTTCCTTCTTATCCCAAGTCACCTCCTTGTTTAAACCGCATATCTTAAATCATTCAATTGGCCCCGTAGCTTGAGTGTATCCGTGTAGACTTTTTTTTTCTAATTTATTTTTTTAATAGAGAACGGGGACAGAGGACCTTTTTTTTTTTTTATAAAGATAACAGGGGTCTGGCCCTGGAAACTTTATTGGAATTATTTGAAGGGAAAAAAATTAAAACCCTTGGAGTGCCACAAGGCTGCCATGAGGCTGATCGCACGGAGACCGTGCCGGATGACTAAGAACCATAGCTGAGAGCCATTTACCTGGGCCTGTCTAGACCACAGAATTTCAGAGGCGTTCTAGCCTAGAATATAGAGTTATCAACTTCACCAAGGGTACTTGCAACAGTTTGAGACAAAAGAAAATAAGCCAACCCAAGTCGAGCTTAGATTGCACTACGCTATGGGAGGGGACTAGGGTTGGAGCCTTAAGGAGATCGTGCCCTTGTAGGTATTCGGACTTGTTGGCGATTGTGGACAACGTTTCAGGATGTGAGGCTGGGAGTCGGACTGAACGGAGCAACGGAGAGAGAGGGGGGGAGGGAGGGAGGGGAGCGATGAAGTGGAGGAGACCGGAACAGATCGAAGAGACAGAAGAGATTTGCGAGCAAGATGCTTATCAATGGAAGTGAAGACGAGCAGAGGAGGAGGATCTGACATGCTTCCAATTAACTTCAGAGCGCTCAAATTCTGGTGACCTTTTAATCAAATTAAGGAAAATAAATGTTAACAGCAATGGAAGAAATAACCACTGAGGGAGGCCGTGGAGGCTAACTGAGGGGAAACTTCCCCGTAACCCTAGCAACTAGCTACTGAGATGAGACGAGAAGGAGCTGGTGAAGTGAGTGTGCAGAGGGGAGAGATTTGGTCTGCTTCTAATAGAGTGGGTTTTGAGAGATACGTGGAGGGGGGCACCATAGTGAACTAACGACCTGTGGAGGATTGAGGTTCGGGTTTTGCACTGCCAGAGAGCATTAGTCACCTATGGCAGAACAAGATTGTACTAAGCCAAGAGAGAGTAGAAAAAGCTAAGTAGAAAAGCTAAGAATTGCAGCAGCCCATGCTGGGTAGGAGCGATCAACATGTGGGGCCTTGGAGCTGGGAGGTGGAAGTCGAAGAAGATCCGCAGAGAGTGGAGTTGAAGTAAGCCATCCAATTGAGATTGAGGTATCAAAACTTGAGCTGAGTTGTGGACTTGTTGTCACGGGCCTTCTTATGGTGCCGGTTAAATTCTGTTTCCTCCCCTTCACCAGGGGACTTCCCATTGAGGGAGGATGGTGACATTCCATGTAACCCTTGTGTTGGGAAGACAGGTTCCGAGCACGTTGTCTTTGCCCCAAGTCCCGTGGAAGCAGCTACCTCCCCCGTTGTTCTGAAGTTCTGGGAAGAGCTACACAAAGCACATCCCAGGCTTTCCTCCCCTCAGTTAGCAGTTCATGATATATAGAAAACAATATCGATCTACCCCTGGGGGGTTTTCCCTCAAAAACCCAAGCACTTCCAGAGATTCCATAGAGTAAGTGCTCTCAGCGAGGCCCAGACCTGGTAGGTATCTACCAGGCAAGTGATTGAGAAGAAGAAGGAGAGAGGGCGGGGGTGAGGGGAAGGAGCTCCAAATGGAGTAGAAAGCAAGAACCACCCACCAGACCTGTTTGGACAAATTGCATAGAAGGAGGGAGTGCTCTATGGACTCTGGTTCAACATTGCAGATAGGGCAGAGAGGCTGATTTTCATGGGTTCTTTGCCTTACAGGCAAAATCCTGTAGGCGACTTTCCACAAGAAACCTGAGACTTCAACTGGCCTGTCTTTTCTCCAAACTTCCTTCCAGATCTTATTCCAGTCCCTTTGAGTGAACTGATGGTTAGCCCACTTTGATGACCACTTTGTTAGGAAGGATTTGGCGGGGTTGAGTAAAGTATACCCCAATTTTATAGAATATTAAGCGGAGAAAGACGAGTGATTTTTGTCAATCCAGTTCC
Organism: Takakia lepidozioides; assembly: GCA_030704615.1. NCBI lineage: Eukaryota > Viridiplantae > Streptophyta > Takakiopsida > Takakiales > Takakiaceae > Takakia > Takakia lepidozioides. The sequence continues at coordinate 45,748,952 of CM060734.1, read as the reverse complement.
ACTCCCCTGGATCGAATTGCAAGTCTGCCAGTGGACATTTGAGGAACCAAACAAAGGACTTATGGATTGCCCACTGGATGTCCTGTCCATGTGGTGGCACTGGGTTGACATGACCTTTTTCATTTAGCACGCTGACATGAAACAGATGTGATATGTCTGTCTCAGCCAAGCCCCGAAGACTTGTCTTTCCTAGTGAGCCCACTTCTGGGAATGGCCCAATTAGAACAGCAGAGTCCATATTGAAATTTGCAAAGAGAGCTTGCCTTTCACATTCTTGAGCAGTGGCCGGCATTCTTTGGGTGAGCCATCCTGTGACGGCTTGCTAGGCTTGCTAGGTTGTTCATGTCAAGTTTAAAATTGCTTAATCCAAATACTATTAGAGTACCCTCTGGAAGGTTGTTCGTATCATTCCCCCAAATTGCTGTCCTGGGAGGGAAGAAAGGGAAAAGCAAAAGTTTAGGGCAATGGGTGAGCCAGACATGGAAGGGGCGGGCCCACGTGTGGCCAGGCATGGGGAGGTGCGCTGCTAGGACCGGGGAGCCAGCGTCATTACGACGTGGCTACCGAAAATTCGCGGGGCCCCCTACTGTGTCCGATCATCCGATATCGCTGTATTTATGCATCATCTTGTTCCAAGGAAAATGCAATGACATTCAAATTTCAAACAGTACCTAGGCCTACTCAAATATTTGAAATGAGCCCATTCAAAATGCGAGGATTCATGATGCTATTTATTCCATCTCCTTTCTGTATCCGTGGCTCAGATCACAACGTCGTTTGCTTGTCTAGCTCACTACAAGACATGGGTTTTTCTTACAGGTGGAGGGGGTCGTCTATTGTATGGTAAATTTGAATTGAGGCACAGGAACTCTACATTGCCACTATTTCCCACAGCAGAGCCTTATTGTTCACCATAGAGAGGATGTTCAATGCAGAGCTACAATAAAAATCCCTTATACAAAATATGCTGGTAATTTAGATAAACGCTAAGTTTAGTGCAGTCTGAACTAGGTGCCTTTTGCACTTCCAGTTCTGCCAAAAGCATCTTACATAGAGTAACTACCCCATTAGACAGAGCTCCTGGGAAAACATTCAGTCCATTAATATCCCTGTGCCTACGATGAATATCTCCCACACCTGAAATACCCACAATCTAATGCCACATCTTGGCAGTCACTCTGCCGCGGCACTCTACTAAAGCACATATGTTGGAGAGGGTGAAGAAGGGAGGAAGGAGAATTTTGGGGCCGTCAAATGGCACGATGAGTTGGTAAAAGCATCCAAAACCATGCAACCAAGGCTACGGACACTGATAGCCATTACCTGCCAAAATAAGTGAGATAAAGGGAAAACAAAAGGAAGAGAGCCTAGAGGGAGAGAATGTTCTCATAAGACATTGGTTACCATGGCAATGTGGCCATAGACCACACGGTGCTCACTCCAGTAGTGTGACTTACCTTGATATAAACAATCAGTTCGGGCTTTCCAGATACCCTCTAGAAAGCCCTTGCTGGGTGTGACAGGGCCAGGGCTTTAGGATCAGCCTCAAGATTTGGAGAGTACTATGTTCTAGATGGTCCTGAACTGGGTCACTCTCTGATGAGCATAACCTGGACATTGCATCATAAATTGGATATTGTCTTCAGGCCGTCTGCCCTGCTTAAATTTCAGTCTAGTGCCGAGAGTAGCTAGGCCCCTTAAGGTCCTCACGTCCTCACCCATGTCAAAACTGGAAACAAGTTCAGTCAACCTATCTTCATTAGAGAAATGAAATGAAATGAAATGGTGCTTTATAACGTCCGCGGAAAGCTCATAGAGCTTATGGGACAAAATGGAAGAAAACATGAGAGAGGAACAAATCCAGAAACCACAATTAATGTTCTGGCGATTGTTTAAGGGTGCTCATGCAGGTAGGCTGCCAAGCATTTTTGATCCTCATAGTGGAAGACATCAGTGAGAGTTTGGGTTCCACTGAATAAACAGTGGAATCTCCCACGGATCTCGTAGTATAGAGGGCAGTAGAAGAAGTGTTCTTCAGTTTCAATTTCCTTGCTGCGCCCTATGCAAGCTGGACATAGGCGGTCCTCCCGTTGCAGGTTTTCCCATCTGCCAGTCTCTATCCGTAGGTAGTGGGAACCCACCCTGAACCGCCCCAATGCCCTCTGGAGGAAAGCAGATAAGGATGCTGAAAGGTAATCCTGAGAGAGAGGAGCTTGAAAAATGTTCAGGAGGGAGAGAAATGAAATGAAATGGTGCTTTATAACGTCCGCGGAAAGCTCATGAGAGAGAGAGAGACTCCATGGCACATGGTGAAGAGTGCAAACTGCACTCAATTGGTTATGAATAACCCTTTACAAGCTTAAAATCTCATGGGATACTAACCATCCCCAGCAGGTTTATTGTGAATTTCCACCCATCAGGGTATGTGATTGCACCCGAAATTTCCAGTGCCACGGAACGTTATGACAATCTGGCTATGGGCTTGAGAGCTGGCACTGTGATCCATAACAATGCTCGCATAGCCATCTACCTGTGCGGAATTGATAGGTGCTAGAGATTGCAATGCTGGTCAAACTGCAGAAGAAAAGGGCAAATGAGGGAAAAGGACAAGAGAAAGCTCTCGGAAGCATTTGGTCTAAGATGCCCGGGGATCCATTCCTTGTTGCCAGACAAAAACAGACTCATCCCAAGCTGTACTTGCCAGCAAACCCTCCACCAGAGTACTCATATCAATCCCAACCGCGAATTCAGAGTGATGATCCAAGCGTGCAAGGAGAGCATCTTCAGGGGCCCGATAGTCCCACAAACACACCATCATATCGTAGGAACATGAAGTCAACAAGCTCTCTTGATGGGGGGAGAACTTCACTCGCCGGACAGCATAAGTATGTCCGCGCATACAAGTGAGTTCTTGGCGGGCGTTCCTTATGTCCCAAATCTTAATAGATTTGTCAACTGAGCCGGATGCCAACAGGAATTCATTGTACTTGTTCCAATCGCATGACAGAATCTCCATGTCGTGGCCTGGAATGATGTATGTGGCTCTTGGTTCTCGGACATCCCATATACGAAGTGTGCAGTCCCCTGACGCCGACGCAAACACATCGGCATGCCTTGGGTTCCTGCGAAGCCATCAATGTCATGCTGAAGTTACCCTCACATTTGAACCCAAAGGAACGAGAAGAAAAGGGAGACACAAAGAACTTAAATGTCAGCAGTGCAAATGATCCTTACCAGGTAGCATTGTAGACACAGTACGAATGCTCAGCAAACACTCGTAATGACTGCGGTGCTTCCACTGTCCACAGCTGTTTTGCCATAATCCCACTTATGAATTAACAACATGTTGAACAGAAAGCCCAGGCCTTTAAAGCAACTGCCAAGGTTCCACTTTGTCAATTGCCCCACAACTACATGCTAGCACTTCAAACAAAATAAATATTCTCCCTCTGCCAGTGTCATATTTGATTGTGTAGGAATTCTAGCGTTGAAGATCATTACAATCCCCATAACCTGTGTGTACAATCAAACTGGGTGCTGAGTTTCTGACTTTCTAGGAAGGGCTTGGGAAACAAAACTGCCTGAACCCTATAAATGGCCATCGGAAAGTGTCCCCCTTTGCTTTCCCTCCCTTCCACTGTCTGCCCCCTGGAGGCTCCTGAACCCAAAAACAAGTTTAGGCATCCTGGAGATTGCTGAGAGGAACGTTCAGATGCTGTTGTGGGGACCACTTCGAGTTCCACCACTATCCACAGTGGTCTGGTTGGTGCACTGCACCATTGGTCTCGACTTTGGACACACCCACTTATTCTAACGCAATCGAACCTCCTAGTTTACAGAGAGAAGAATCATCTTGCACAATGCATACCCGAATGGTGTCATCCCAAGAGCCACTCAGGAAGCAGTCCTTCCTTACTGTGTTCCAGTCCACTGAATATCTGCAGCACTCACCCAATAAAAATAACTCAATGAGGGACCAGGTTAGGCCTGGAAATACAGATGTGAATCCAATTAATCCAATGGGAATCCAATTTCCAGAAGCCCTTCACCCAAGCATCAATCTGCTGTGTATGAGCTGCCAAGAAAATACACCCCAACAGGGTCAAGGCTTTAGGCTCAGCCTCGAGATTTTGAACAGAGATGCAGGGACTATGTTCTTGATGGCCCTGAAGAGGGTTGCTCTCTGATCCCGATGCACCAGAGAGAGAGAAACAGAGATGGAAAGAGCTTACACTTCGTGGGCATGCTCCTGGTAGTTTCTTATCGGGTTAGCCATGGGTGGTGCCGCTACATCCCACACCTGTGGTCATACTCCCATCAGTAGCCAAGATGTACAACCTGGATTACTGTCTTCCTTCTTTTTCTTTGCAATCTCTCTCTCTCTCTCTCTCTTTGTCTTTTCCGCTCAAACTGGGCGCGGGGTCAATGGCCACAAGGCTACGGCAAACAACGTCTTATGAGTACAGGGCACTATATCTAAGTGCTCACATCCAGACATATTGCTAAGCAGTCAATTGCTGCTCAACGTAGAATTTGAAAGCATTGTTGGGCCTGAGCTTAAACAGGGCCCCTGAGACTATGAGACACACCCAGGATGCTTGCTCTGCCTATTTTATCTACAAGCTGTTCTAACCGCCTAACTAACTAACTGTCAAATGGGTACAGGGTGATTTGATGCATTTACCTTGACACTGCCATCTCCACTCGCTGACACGAGCACATTCTCATTTTCCTATTAAAAACAATCACACATACAGAAAACAAATCAACATATGATTACACATAGGCAGTTGATTTCCAGTCTAAGAAACCATAAGGGTTGACGGGGTTTCACACATGTTTAAAATGAATTTCATTTATAAACAAGATGGTATGGCTTTTTTGAAAAATTGCCCTATTAACAAGTTCTGAAGGTTGTCAATGGTCGCAAAACCAGTGTGGCTCAATCTCCAGGTACCCGGATCTTTAATGGGTACCTTGACATTTGAGCTATCAGAAGATTTGAAATCAGCACAATTATCACTTCAGAGTCATTGCCAACCTTGCCAGAAAAATTGCGCACTCCTAACATGCCAACCAGTTGCAAACTTGCATAATTATTCCTCAGCTCAGGCATGGCTATTTCCTAAAGCAACAATCTAACCATCACAAATGCTTCCAGAAAAAGTAGGCCTGCGCACCGCATAATCTGATGGTACTCTAGACATAGAAATGTGTAAGAAGCAGTGAGGAAACTCCTCTTGATCACTCCCCCTGCAAATGTTTCATAGTATGTACCCTTGATAGCATACTAATTATGGGATAGAAACCTCTTAAAGTAGGGTTTTAACGAACGGGTCTCAAAGCTGACCAGAAAAACACAATATCTCAGAGAGGCTGAAGACAAACCGACTTAAAGGGAATGAGAGTAAATTTAAGTGCTGGCATTGACAATATTATCAACTAAATTGTTGGAATTAGCACTAGTATTGGGACCTACTACACAACACAGATGTGACACATGGGAGTGGAGTGAGACATACCTCAGACCAGGTGCAATCATAAAGACCATCAGGGGTGTCGTAAGCACACACTTCTGCAATTCCGTTGGGTGTCACCTGTAGCCATCAAATCTAGAAGCTGAATTAAGCAAGTATATATCAGCACATCAGAACTCATGCCCACTGCTCCTGACCTGTTTCAAAGCAAGCAGGTAGAGTAATTGACTAGCCTCACAATAACAAACCAACAAAACTACACAATCTGACCTCAAGAACGTGCTGGCGACCGCTGCCAATGATCCCGAAATTTTGAGAAGTGGCCACCGCCAGTCGAGTCTCTATAAATGGACTGAATTTCACCTGATGTCCCCACCGGCCCTTCTTATTTTTGAGCTCTCCCTCAACATGTGAACATCACTACGGCAAGCAAAGTCTCCGGTGAACATAATCTCTATGGATAAAGGTATGTACTGAACCAACAAATATCCAGTAAAACCATGAACTCGAGAGAAGGTTAGAGACAAGGCAGTAAGATGACAAGAAACACGATGCAAACTCTCTTTGGTATGCAACTTATCACTGTCAATCTCCCCACACCAATAGTACAACACCAAGACATGCAGGTCTCCTAATCATTCAATCCAGCTGCAAGCAGATGACAAGGGCTGCATCGGTCAAACGCATAATTCTACGACTGCTATGAATCAGCAACTAAATGACGCCACATAGAAATTGACATCATTCTTGTGCCCCGCTTTCCAGCTCACTTGTTCCTCCTTCTCTCTTGCTCGCCAAGCTCTTGTACGTATCACCACGAGACCCTACTCCTTACGGCGTGTGCCCAAGAGGTATGGCCGCTCAGTGAATTTTTTTTCTCTCGGTTCCAACTTTCCACGGAAGCTAACGGCATACCCAACCTCGAGATTTCCTACAACAAGAACAAACCCAGGATATTTGGCACGTACAGAGTAGCCATTGAAGGCTGTTTTGAACATCGGCATGATGGCAGGATGTCCCCAGCTTTCCTCCTCCTCCTCCTCCTCCTCCTTTCTGATTCCTTCCCAGAGCTGGTAATTTCTGGGTCGCTTCTCTGCTGCTCTCAGGCCTGCAATCCCTCGCTCATCGTATCTCCCATGATACAACCCCTTTTTTCTCTGAAAAATCTGGCTACCAGTCACTACAGCTTCAGAGACCAGATCTGACAGAAATGTGCCAATTGGGTTTCGTCCCTCTTCCTTCCTCCCTCCTGCATCAACTATCGACCCGCTTCTTCCGCCATGGATTTGCTTGGTCTGCAGCGGTGAAGACGACGCAGGAGAGACCTTACTTCTCCGCTCCTTCACCGAGCCCCGGGAATTACCTAATCCTCGGTTATTCCAGGAAACGCTCAATTCGCAAAAGGGATTACCTGCGTTGAGGAAAGTCAAAACGTATTTTTAATATAAAACTATTCAACTTGTGAAACAGAGCTAAAAATTGTATTCCTATATCGGGGTGTGGGAACAGAGAGAGTTCCCATGTTCTCACCTGTGCTCCCACGGAATTCAGTTTCTGGCTGTGTCTTTCCGTCGCAGTTCTCATCCGAAGACTGGATTGGATGAATAAACAGGGAGCCGAAATGACGGCTGAGCTAAAGATGGATGACTGTCGTCCACGGAAATGGGTTGAAGGATGAATGAAAGTAACCGAAACAGTTTTCTTAACTTCTTAACCACTCTAACCAGCTAAGGACAGTGTCCCTCTCTTTCGTGCGATGCTGCAAACAAGTCTCGTGATCTGCGCAAGCGTTTGAGAGACGGAGTTGTTCGATCCTCGCCTGAATACATGTGTGATCTGTGGGGGTGTACAGGTCTAGATGCACTAGTCAGGACTGCTGCTTCGACGTGAGCATTTCGATCATGTTGCCCAGCACCTTGGGCAATATGATTGAATGCATGTGTGGGAAGAGTGCAGGGCGAATTAGTGTGAGAGAGAGGGGAGATGAAGGAGTGCAACAGAACTGAGACATGTAGAGAGGTATGGATTAAGATGATTGTAGGGGTTAGAGCTCTAGACATACAGTGATGCATACATGTACACAAGCTTGCACATGAGAGACATATGAATATCTAGCATCGGGGGAAGCTTGTGTGTTTGCAGCAAAGTACAGTGTCCTTTGCAATGTGAAACTACACCAGGCTGCGTCTGCTGCGCCCATTGGATCATCCATGTTGCTCATCTTCCCCTGGGCCGGTCACATTGTGCTTGAAAATCATCATGCATTTGCTTACTACGTATTTTCCCATACCAGATTTTCGGTGGCTGGATTCAATGCTACTCAGCGCCTAGCAGGCCGATCTTTGAGTGCCAATGACCAGCAAATGGTCATTTGGGAAAAAAACTCGGGGAGCCTCCTGCAATCTGCACAGTTTCATCAAACTTGGGCAGCACGCAAGGGTGTTCCGACTGTATAGCTGCCACCGTCCCATCCATTTGCATAATCTGAACTTTGCAAACCGGCAGGTGACCGTTCTATTTAATTACTCTTGAAGATGAGATGCAAGCCACACCATATATCCTGGCTAATTGAATCAAGGAGGATTGATATTGGACCCCGTTGACTGCAATAGTTCAGGATAACCTAAGTTACAGTCTAGGTCTGGTCAAAGGCTCTGAGCATATAAAGGAGTCGATTGGTAGAAACGTGAGGAAGATAAAGAGGACCCACTCTCGAGCTCTGGGTGAGAAGGATAAGCCATGAGGGCAGGACAGACTTAAATGGGAAACGGCTATGGCATTAGACGCCCTGATGCGAAACGGAAACCCAGTACATTTGTTCCATGCTCGAGTGAGCTCACTAAGTTGCGCAGACCCGCTCATGCAGATCCGAGACAAGCCCATCCCACCCGGCCCCCTGTCTCATGTGGTTGCGCCATCTCCTTCCCTTCCGCCCCTCAGATTCACGTCTCATCCCTCCCCCACCTCACAAGACTCACCAAGCGAATCCGACCTCTCCACGGATCCTCCCGCCACCTTCAGTGAGCAGGTCTGCCACCTTTTGTCTGTAATTGGCCCATGCATTTGTGTGAGGGGTAGATGGGGCCTGCCTGCAGATAATTACATGTACGTAATATCAAATGTTACTATTGGGCTATATGGCTATGTCCCAGGGTGTTCGTTTAAACATCATCACAACCAGTCAAACTTGACCCATGTGCTCAAACGTACTAAACTCAAATGTAAGGCAAGCAGCTTGAGCACAGCTTTTTACCTAGAGTCAACAAAATGGCCGCGCTTTGTGGTTGACAACTAACAATTGGATGACGGAATTTCAGTTTAGGGAGGGAGCAAAGACACAGATCAGCTGACAGTAAATGTGCACGAATACAAATCGCCCCTCCCCTCACTGATCTGTCTTGGTCTCCCTCTCGCATTCGTCCTATTTTGTCACGTTCTGAGAACATGATGTGAGTACGAAGCAAGCATCAGGGTAACTTCCATGGAGAATCAGTCTAGACCTAAAGGAGCCAAGACTACCAAGGAATCTTATGAGATGTTCAATCTACAATGTCATCTGAATTATACAATACATTTCGTTGCAAGTGCATTAAACTGTCTGTCGTTGAGCTGCACCAGCGGCGCAGAGATTATAGGTTTGAAATTTAGATCTAGGGGGCCTGAATACTGCAGTTATGTACTCCCTGGAACGTGTCACAGCTCAGAGCACTGAAGCTCGGCCCATACGTACATGTATGAGAAGCTTGTGACAATTACAATCTTCAGCTCTAAGTTTCAGGAATAGCCCGAATATCAGTCCTAAAAACTTTTCCTTGCCGAATCAGGAGGATGAATTTCTGAGGGAGCTGGTCAAGCGACATGGAACAAAGAAGTACGTAGAATGTGAAAGTCAACACTTCCACGAACACTTTCACGCTTTGCACACATGATCATGGACTCATGAATCTATGGCCCGGTCACAATTAAAACTCAAAAGTCTCTAGTACTGTACTAATTGTTCAAGCTTGCGAGGGTACAATATTTACTATTCCATGATCATATCAGTCCTATACTTGTGGCACCAGGAAAACATACCTAAAACATGCTGTATGTAGGAACTAAAACTATTTAACCTATTTGAGAGGAAGAGTAGGAATTTCATGTGATACCTAGTTCGGCCTTGAGAGATCTATATATGCATGCATATGTAATGTAATCCTTGAACTGCTCAACAATAACGTACATTGATTCTGAGATGATAATCTCAAGTGTCCAAAGTATGTGCGTGCATACTAAATTCCCTCTCTGCTTAGTGGTCCATACGTACCCGGGAGAAGTAGAGAGTAGCATCGGTCCAGGGAGAGCCACGAGCAGATGTTGACACTGGATATTTTCCCATGCTTTTCCAGATGGCACATTATCTCAGCAAAGATGCACAACAAGACACCTCGCGAATGCAGAAAAAGGTGTATCAAGCTCTTGGCTTTTGTGCTATGACAATAAGCAAACTCAATCAAGGTGGAGGGAAGCGGTTGTAGAGGAGTACATAATTTGGCATACGGATGGACCCAGAGTAAATTAGAGTAAAATTCAAGACTGTTAAAGACCGACACATGAGGAAGGACAGAAGATAATTTGATATGGAATTTAGTGGAGTCCAGTGCCACAAATCCTTGTCAGAGTGTACAGCGAGCTGTTGGAGTCAATGAAATTTAACTTTAAAGTACAATGGGCGACTGTTATCATCACCTTTCATGTAGGGCTCGCTGTTTAGTGAACTAACAAGAACTTACCTGGATTGCTGCTAATGTAGAATCTAACAGGACAATAGCTGCTAGTGTTTAGATGGAGGACTTATCTTCACATGTGCATGAACAAGAGCAGCTGGAGTGCCGAGGAAGACCGACTTCTCCTTGAGGTGAGCACTTGTGGGTTTTGTGTCACTCTAATCATCACGTGAAGTGTCTTCAAATTATACCTCGTACACGTCTAGCAACTTCATGGAAATTTGTACCAATTGATTCAACTTCTAGTGAATATTCAAACAGAAGACTCCATGTGGTTCTGGTAGGGACATAATGCTTATGGAAATCGCTGGACAGAGATTGCCAAAATGGTTCCTGGGAGGTAAGCCCTACAAGATCCTGTGTCGATAGTGCAAACCTTTTACTTAAAAGAGCTTTTCACCCACTCCCGCATACACGAAACGAGCTCCATATATCACAGTGATGCCGATTTCGCCAAGGGAAGAATTTATATTAGTTTATACATGACAGAGACTGCCCATTTCTAGCTTTTAACTGAATCTTGTCGGAATATGGTCAGCTGGGCAGTTTAGGATTAGGAGCAGCTTGTGTGGAGGGATCTGACATCCCCAGGTGCTGCAGTAAGCACCGCGGGGGCGTATATTGTTGGGTGCTGGTGAGTGTGAGGGTGAAGGCAACCACTCACCAACTGTGTCATTTAGGACTACTTATTACAGGACCGACAATGCTGTCAAGAATCGCTTCAATGCGTTGTGTAAGAAGCGATCCCATCGCTCCGCTAAGTTGGCGCACGCAACAAGCAGCATGGCACTGCAGGTGGAGCCCTGGAATGACAATCAGATGAGCCGGGACATGAAGCGAGCCAAGAAGCTTAGCAAAGATAAGCAGGAGATCAGGTGTGGGTCATGAACTTCAAGCACAGTATTAATTAAAGAATTTTAAACATGTCTGTTGGAGGAAGTCATCATAGCGATGATTGATAAGAGGAGAGGTGGTTCTTCAAGATATACATATGACTTACGAGTTACACCCTTTTGGTCAGATCTCGAAGTTTGCGCAAGATCTGAAGAGTATATCCCTGTCTTTGATTCTTTCAGTTCCATTGACCCTAAAGTTTCATGTTGATAATTTTCCATTCGGCAGCTCAAAGGGGCAATAATGTTTAGGGGTTGCAGAGAGGAAGGATTTGAAATGCTTCTATCTGGTGCGAATCACCCTGCATGTGTCAGGCACGGTTTGTCCATCGAAATTCCTGGTGACAGTGACCTCATCCGTAAGCACCCTATCTTCCTGTGCTCATCAGACGAGATACAAATAGGTCTTTCATAATCTTGGCACCTACAAAATGCGAATCTGTATGCGCTGAGAAATGTCTACCTGTATAGAGTATTCGTAGAAAAAGACCAAAACCGAATCTTGACGAGAAATGAGTCAGTTTACTGGCCAAATCAGGGGCGACACTCAACGTATTTAAGAACTGTTGAGATCTGCTACATGCAGGTGTTGCAGGTGCCAGAAAACCGCTGGTCAACCTTTATACCTCGGATCCTTCCATACTAAGTCAAGAGGTAGACCTTTCTCATACTACTTGATCATCTTAATATACAAGTTGTTTGGATGCGCCACACTCAAGTGCTGAATCCCTGATTGAAAACCAGAACATGACGGCACTTAATTAAATTTCCTTGATTTTAGTTGGCAGTCCAATATTGCCTTGCAAGTTGTTATCTCGTTCTTGACAGTTCAATCTCAAGATCTTCGAGCTTCCGTCCACAGACTATACGCAAGTTTGAGTTTGAATTTAGGTAGCATTGTAACTTTGAAATCGCAAAAAGTAATTTGGATATATAGATATAGAACGTCCTCAAGTGCGTGTGTATTTGCATGTTTTTGTGTCTCCTGCCAGGGAGAGGGGAAGGGTAAAGAGAAAGAAGAAACAAATGAACATCCGTAAAAATCCCACAGAGTTTGGGTCAATAAAACAGAGATCTATAATGGTGGCCATAGACCCGTAAGATCTGCATTTTTCAGTTGATCATTAGACTTTTACTCATTCTGAATGTGGAATACTATGATAGAGGGAGTTGGTGACTGGGGACTCAAATTCACCAAGAGATGGACAAGTAGACATGGAGGAGGTGATGGGGTGGCTGCTGGCGCAGACGCCTACTCCAACTTTCAATTGCAGCGGAAATTCTACTTCGACTGTCACATCTTCTACTTCAACGTCCCCATCTACACATGTTTGCGAGGACAACGGTGCATACTGTGATCCCCAAAATATGTATGTCACCTCGATTCTCAAGGATCCCATAGCTCAGCGGCCGCTGCGGTTGATCTCGCCCCAAAGAGAGGGAGAGCCCGTTTGATATATGAACAATTGTTGTCTTTTCTGAGTTTTTTTGAAAAGGAATCTGGTTCACACCCGTCTTGCAGTCAATGTACCAATACATGTGCAGTCTCGAGATAATCTGCTCCTGGTCTTCTAAATCTAGTTTATGATTGAAAGAAGACTACAATTAAGTTATGTTACACGTAACGAGTCTCATCAAATTGTTAAAACCCATCAAATTTCACATGTACCGCTAGATCATGTACAGTATGTAGCATCAAATTGCTGATGTCGAAGCAGGAAAACTGTAGAGTATGGGGCACGTCATGAGCGCTTGAGACTGTAGAGATAGGAGCATCGTTTAATGTAAACCCAAGAATAGTGTAAGAAATCATTCTCTGCGAAAGGCTCCCAGAGTTTTAGCACAACCTGCACATCTAACTAATATCCGCCTTCTCACTGGACTTCACGCAATCGCATCTAACAAAGATCACCATAACGCTCTGAGGAGCTCTGAGAGATCAAAGCGATCACCTTCCTTTCTCAAGGTTGCAAAACATACTAAAACTTTTTTTCTCACAACAATCCATGTTTACTATTTACCATTTGAATGTGCAACATAGGCTGGTAGCATAGCTGGTAAGTGCACAGTATGTCGCCCTGGTGGTTTAGGGTTCAAACCCACCCTGCTGCCCCGTGTATGGGCTGGGCGTAGATCGTCCTGTAGGTCTCATGGCCCATAAATGAAAGGGGGTTAATTTTTCCCCCTCCTCTGGCAAGCGCTCCCAGGTTTTTTTTTTTTTTTAAATTTTAATTTAAGGGAAATACCTGGGAAGCGCTCCCAGGTTTCCTTTTATTAACAAAACAAAATTAATATATATATGTGTGAAGCATGGTCTAAGTTTTTTGTTTGTTTTGTTTTTAGCATTGAGATCTTGCACAGATCGGCAGGTGACATGGGAGCGATGGAGCTCCGCGATTCACGGTGAGGGTGCCTGGCACTTAGCCGCTGGAGCACCTGCGAGGAGATGGAAGCCTCCTGGCCCTCTTTCATTCCCTGACTCGATCTTCTCTCTGTCCGTCCCGCTTCTTCATTCTCTATCAAAGTGGGCTGAGCATTTCACTTCTTCTTCATCTCATTCCTCCTCCTCCTTCTTCTTCTTCTTACCTCCTCTGTTTTTCGTTCTTCATCTGAATAAAGGCTCTAATTCTCAGTTACGGCTGCACTCATTGTGTGCCGTGTGTATTTTCGGCGCATCCTTGGTTTTGCTGCACCAGCTGGGCCATGTGAGTGGAGTTTAACCAAGCCGCCCCAACACTTCATGATCTGACAAGCATCTCCTTGATATGTCACCTTGCGCAGTCTTCCATTGATTATCCTGTCGATCCCTTCCCGCGCAACCTTGCCCCCACCTTCACCGTGCGGTGTGATCTTAGCACTTGCATTTCCCTCTCTCACGACCCGATCTTCCTCGTGTTCCTCCTTGCTAGATCCCCAAGCCATCTAGCGCGTTATCATGGCCTCCTTTGTGTCTGCTGCTCCGGCCGCCCCAGCATACATGAACAATGAAAGACGGCATCATAGAGACAACCGGCCTAGCCGGCGCAGAGAAAGAGACAACAGAAGGGAGCACTGGATTCAACCAAGGAGACAAAACTTTCCGGGATCTGGATCCTCGGCTCACCCCCCCCTCTGAACCAGCGATGGTTTGGAGCGAGGATGCTGGTGAGCTAGATGAGTCTCAAGAGGTTCTGCGATATGGCCCTCGTCAAAGAACACTCAGCTGCTCGCGGAGCAGGGTGTTTTGATTTATTTTCCTGGCAGGGTGCGCGATAGGTACTGGGCGAGGGACTGGATGCAGGTGCACATTGGCGCGGAAGGAGGCCTGACATCTCACTTTTGCATCCCTCTTGGCAGAGGGTTCTTCTCTGTTAGTTCTCCACTGTTTGCAGAGCGAGCCCTCAACTTCAACACAAGGAAGTCCAAGCATAGGGTTCATATTTTCCCATGGTCTCCAGAATGGGGTCATAAGGAAGGAATCACTTATAAGCCCCGAATTCTGGCTCTTCCGTATCTGCCTGGCAACTACCTGCATTCCCTCCCAGAGATAGGAGCTCACTTTGGAGCCTACATAGGATCTATGAACGTCTTCGATCACCTCGATGTGGCCCCCCTAAGTGTGGATGCTGAGGGTGCCAGTTACGGCATGGAAAGGGATGGTGGCGTCCCACAGATCGTTGTGATGATGCCAGACTCGACAACCATCAGGCCCACTATCAAACTGCCTACCATCAATCACTCCTTCATCTCTGTGCTTGTAAAGGAGGTTATTCTGGCTATAGTATGTTGAAGGGCATGTAGTCTCTGACTGCCCCGTTCGCTTGGCTAAGCGCGACTTGATTCGAGGGCGCCCCCTCCGCACTCCATCTTCTCACAATACGGAATTGCATGTGCAGGATGCAGATGGAGGCAGAACGAGGAAACATTATGAGATATCACCCACAGAGATACCTTCGGCAAAGCGGCAGAAAGCCGGATCTCCATGTTCCCCTGCGCAGATCAGCCCGAGGGTTTTTTTGCTCCCTGTCAGCTCCCCTGCCTCCTCTCGGAAACCGGAAGACATTCCGACTGTTTTTCCATTGGTCATGCCGGAGGGCCAACACAGCTTGGCTACTTTTTGTCTCCAACTGCAATCCTTTGCAGACATCGACCTGGAGGATGCTTTTGCGATTTGCAAGTCGCCAAAAGTGGCCATCAATATCTCCCCGATTCTCTTTGGGTTTCCATATGAGACGCTTTCAATCCTTCTCACCGAAGCAAACAAATTCTCTACGGCGTGGATCACAAAGAAGGATGTTCTCTCAATGTCCCCTTGAGCACCCAACTATCTCCTGTCGAAGAAGAAGACTGTGATACAAATTACCGTCACCGCAGAAGCTTCAGAAAAGGGAAGTCCAAGGCGCAACTCTCCTTCGAGCCTTCTTCTGGAAGCGCAGAGTTCCCTGAGCTCTCTCATGCTTGCATTACTCTAGAGAATTCCCTGGATTTGTCTCTAGATTTGATCTTGGTTCGTCCCTGGATCGTAGTTTGTTCCCTGTAGCATCTGGTTACGGGGCAGCGTCCCTTTCATCAGCCTCCATGGCATGTCATGTGAGGTTACTTTTTCCTCATGAATAAATTTTCAAGGTGTCTCTCGGACCTTTTTAAAATTTATTTTAAAAAAAAAACAAAATCTTGCGGGCCCTTGTATTTGGTACTGTTGGAAAGCCCTTGATGAGGAGGGGTACACCAGCTTGGTCTCATTGATTTTTGGACCTGCGGTGTGGGAGATATGGAATTTGAAGTACTTTTGGTTGCTATAAATTCCTGAAAAATAACAAAGTGTGCTTTCTTGGAGCAATGATTGGCCCTTCATTTGTCTTTTGTGCAAGTGGACGTAAATGTAAATTGGGCCTTTTTTCAATATTGACGTTCGCAATAATGTTTGTAGTGTGGTTGAAATCTCCTAAATCTTGGGGCCTTTGGCCACGATTTTAGTACTGTTGGAAAGCCCTCAATAAGTACGGGTGCACCGACTTGGTTTCACAAAATTTGGACATACAAGCCGAGACTTATGGAATTATAAACAATTTTGGTTATTGAAAATTCATCTAAATTACAAAATCAAGCATTGGAAAGATACGATTTTGGTACCGATGAAAAGCCTCGATGAGTAGGGGTGCACCGACTTGGTTTCATAAAATTTGCACCAACGGCCCGAGAATTATAGAAATATGAACAATTTTGGTCACACAAAAATTTAACTAAATTACAAAATTAAGTGTTGGATTGACATTAGTGGTCGCACTTGGGCTTCTACATTGGAGAAAGACTTGGATACATAGGAGATTGAACTTGGGCTTAGATGGGACTTAACATAGGAGACGCACTTGAATTCTTCACACGTTGGCCAACGGCACAGGCTACCCTAGTGCTAAATAAAACAATGCGTTATTTGTTGTTATTTTCATTTTTACAAACGACCAATAAATTGAAGGGTGACACTCCGTGTTGCAAATGAGAATGGGTAGCAAGATTTGAACCTGGTATCACCTAAGTGACACTCAGTGTTGCAATATATTTGAGGGTTGCGTCACGTACTATTACTCACTTTTTGCAGCCACTTTTTGCATGCTGATCAACATGACAATTCAACACAATACCCAGCACACTCTGTAAGAATAACAACCACTTCTATCTAATGTCACCGCTCACACTTTGAGCTTGGATCCTTGGATTAAACTCTTGGGTGGATATTTGCAACGACGGGCATTTGTTAACTCATGTGTATTTATCAAGTTTCTAATCTTAGTTATAGTCAGCAAGCGTTATAGTTATCCAGGTAAATATCTTGTATGCAGTTATATCACTGTTGTAGTAGGTAAATAGGGCCACTGGCAGCTGACTTATTTATTCCATCATTGAATTAAATTAGGTACTTGCCTAGTTAAATACCTTCACTAGAAGAAAAACGCGGAATAACCACTCTGTTAACCACTCATTTTGAGTGGTAAAAGACACTAAACCACTCTGGCCCAGAGTGATGAAGAACCAGTGCATTAGCACAAGTGAGTGGTAAAAGACATTACGTGGCACCGGTGGTTAAGGACAGTGGTTCGAACTACTCACGTCCGGGTCCACCTGTTAGCTGACGTGTCATAGTGGTAAATTAACCACTGTGACATGTCACTGAGGTAAACCAACCACTTATGACATGTCACAGTGGTAAACTGACGTGTCATAGTGGTAAAGTAACCACTTCCGTTTTGTAGTGGAGACGTGTAAGCCAGTGGTCCGTGGATGATATTGGAGATTATGTCGACACGTGGCGACACTCTCAGCATGGACACGTGTCGTGTGTCAGTGCTACGAAATGGATGGAGTGAAAAATTCAATGACTTCCGAAACCACTTATTGAGTGACCACAAAATGACTCATAGAGTCATTCTATGAAAACTGAGAATATACAATATCACTCACAGAGTGGTTATGTGAGTGGATGACGTCTCTCAGCAGGTCATTGGAATGATTACCCACAGAGTGGTGTGTAAGCTATTTGAGTCATTCATGGTGTCTCTCTGAGTGGGAACTATGGATTGGAGTCATTACTAACAGAGTGGTGTGTAAGTGATTAGGAATACCACTGGAGGAATTCATACCACTAGTACAGTAATATATATGTGACTACTTATACCACTATACAAATGGTAATGGAGGCAATTGTGTGCATTTGGCTACTCCCACAGTTTTAAATTATACCACTATTATAGTGATGTGCAAGTGATTATGAACATGACTAGAGGAACACATACCACTAGTGTAGTGTTTAAAAAAGTACCATTGGGGATTCAAGCTCCACAAAATAGAATAGAATCCCAAAGAGTTAAGTGCTGGAACACTGTCAACAAAATCCAGCCATGATAAAAGCACTAAGCCTAACTTGTACACGGCGTCTCCGCATGCATGTTAGGAACACTGATCTGCTTTCATGCCTTCTTCTCACTACCAGCAAATGTCTATGCCCGGGCGAACGAAATCTAAGCCCTTTTCATGTTCTTCTCTAGCCAAAGACAATTCAGACCAACGACATCCTCCAACATTGTTTGTGGTGGGACCTCTTCCTCGTTAGGGTGAGGCAAGACACAATTGGCAATATAGATATCATTCACCTCAACCCGCCACAATCCCTCAGGTATAACACGGCAGTGATATGTATCTTTGCCAGGCACACTAGTGACAATTCCACTGGCAGCCTTGTGTCGTGGTAAAGGAGGATCATACAGGCTGATTTTGTCCTTCAACCTAAACTGCACACAGCACCCACCATAAAACCCACATTAATCAACCCATGAAGACATACATATACATTGAAAACTAGATAATGAGGACCGCCCAATATAAGCAATCACTGAAAGTGTAGAGTACTTTTGGTAGTATAAGAATATCTGACACTGTGGCAGGGGGTTGATATTTGGGGGTTGCCTTTGAAGGCGCCGCAGTTGGTGCATTGTCAGTGGCAGTATCAACAGCGGCTTTCTCAGCTTGCAAACATCACGCCCAACACCCCTTAGCAGTTTCATTTAGCAATGCATCTACTAATAGTTTGAAGTACCCAACATGTAAATGGCCACATTATACAGAACTGATAGCCAACAGGTGCATGCATGCTCACCTCTAGTACGGAAACTGCTGCATTTAGAGGTGCATCCTGAAGGCCCACCTGACTCTTACTCCGCTAGAACTTGGTGTTATGTCACCATTTGCATCAGTCAAGGACTTTGTGCCTTTGGCAGCAGTGGCTCTGGTTACACGCTCTCTTTTTCGCATGTACTTCTTCTCAGCTCCCTTCACGATGGCTGGGGCAGGGTCCTCTACTTTAGTCCCCTTCTACATGCCAACAAAACAACAAGGTATAGTACATGAGTACGTCTTACCATACCTTATGCATAGAATTCATGGCACACACCAATAAATAGATCATTCATGAAATGTTTTCAGAGTCAAAAACAGAAAGCCCAAGGACAGGAACCAAGACAAAGTCTTTGAGGGCGTACCTCTTTCTGTGGGGAAGTTGGCTTCACATGCTGATCTGCCAACCCCCTACTGTCACCCTTACCAGCACTCTTCGGTGGAGCAGACGTCCTCACTAGCAGCCAATATTGTTGTCCCGCCAGCTCCACCTCCCTTCTTACATGGCAATTTATGAGGAATTCCCTTGCGCCCCAATTTTACTTGGGTCACCACAAGGTCCTCAATGGCAGACGACTTTGGCTTTTCCCCAACCTCAAGAGGTTCTCCATGCACCCAAGCAAAACATACCAAAGCAGTCAACTTCAAAGTCAACTAACACTGAATGGATGACAATCACAAAAATAAGTTGGGATGAAGGTGCACAAACCACCTTCTCCGTAGCAGTCTTGTCTCCCAAGCCTGCGTCGGAATCGCAAGGTTCAATAACAGTACATATTGGGATAGTAGTTGGAGGAGGGGCGGTTGCTGACATTCCCAACATCATTGCCATCAATGCATCCAATTTTTTGTTATTGTCCGCAGAAGCCTTAGCAACTTCTGCTTTTATAGTGGCCAATTCGCCCTCAATCGTCGGGATCTGAACGTCTGCCAAGGCAAGCACACTGCCCTCAAGGGACGACAGTCGAGACTGCATCGCACTACCCCCTCCCTATACAGCCAAAGAAAGACACATAATCAGCCCGCATGGCTTGGCTACTGCTCCAGCAAAATGAATGCAACAAAAAAAAAATACACACACGCCATTTACCTGTGCACCTCCAATTGACTGGGAGCCTAAACTCTTGTCCGCCTTCGATGCGTGTGCCAGCTCAGTGATGCGTGGACTTCGTGCTCTCTCTTTCTTCTGCCAGGGCCACAACAAAAAAAAAATTAGCCCCTATTCATCCAAACCAGTGGGGCGTTTACAGAGGCATGACTGTAGTGACAGTTTGCAACTACCTCACAGGGCAGAGATGGTATCCTACTCCATCACATACATGTGTATATATGTACATACATATAGATGTATACATATACTAAAATGTGGTGCAGATATTCATATTACCAAGCGTCGGGCCTGTCCAGCCAACCCTGCTCTTCCAACCCTCGATGGGTTGGTAACATTGGATCGTGCTCTCTTCATGTTCTCACTCTCTTTCTTGCCCTTGGGGGAATCCCAGTACTTCACCAATGCATCCCAATGGCAGGACTCTACACTCGGAGGGCATGGACCTCCAGCCAACCACACCAGCTTTAACTTTTGGCAGTGTACTTTTATAATCCTCCCACATGCTTTTTGAAACTTGTCAATGCTCATAAGTTTAGGATAGTACTCAAAATCTGTGTCCATGGATTCCTTAACCTTGGCCATGTTACTGGGTTCTTGCTTGTCTGCTAGCAAAATGCTAGGATCAAGATATTTGATGCAGAGTCCCCGCAAGGAGCTCTGCCAGTAATCCTTCCCCTCACACCCCTGGTCTACTTCCCCCTTAGAGTTTAGTTGTACCTTGTGCGGCTTCAGCCCGACAGATTTGCGGGCTTTTGCATCAGTTTCATGTTCCTTTGCAGCCAGCATTTTTTGCTTTTTTTTTGTTTGCAGCTTGCGACGCCACATCCTTGATCATCACTAGCAGGGGGGGTGAATGGAGGAGCAGCACCATTAAAAGGGGGGCCTGCCCACTGCCCACCAACGGCGTTGCATGGAGGGCCCCAAGTTTGGGCACCTCCTTGTACCCAAGCTCCTTGGGGTCCTCCATTGGACCCACGTGGAATCCATGACCACGTGTTCGTCGTCTGTGGAGGGGCCATGGGCTGCTGCCAAGTAGGTGCTCCTTGCTGCAGCCACGTTTGCCCACCTCTGGATTGCACCCATGGGCCATTCGGGCCTTGTTGCACCCATGTCGTAGGTGGACCAGTAGCATTCGCCACAGCCTCAGTCCCCCCTTCCTTTGCGCGCTTTGATGCAGCCTAACACAAGCCCCTCCACCCCCACAAAGTTAGCAATGATGGAAAATAAGGCCAACCGGGCAACGAGCAAGGTCGGCAGTTCGTGAACGCATACAAACCTTGGTCCAACATGCCAAGAAAAGTTTGGCATCCAATGGCGTGAATGCATGGAATGTCATTCTTTGGCGCTCTAGCAATGTCCCACATCCATTCAGTATTAAAACCCTAACACATGTTCTAACCCTTTGAAATTTAATCCAACAGTCAAGCCATACATAGTCCAACTCGTAAGCCATTCATCTTTCTAACAAAGTTTCCAGGTCATTCACATTTAGGAAAGAACCAAGGTTTGATATATAACATTTACCACCATATATGCAGATTGTAAACTCATCACAAAAGTTGATTGCAGGTCTGGAGATAAATCTCCGGAACCAGGCTCAAAGCATATCAGGTTCGAAATGAAACAATCAACCACTCATGCCTTAAGTTCACAAGCCAATCATAGTAGTAATAGGCTTGGTTATATAAACCAATCACCATCTGAGTCACTGTAAGCATATACATTTCATGAGCCATTCTCCAGCCTCTCCCTCACTCTCAGTCCAGCCCCACACACTCCCTTCTCCATGAGTTCATCACTCCAAAGATCATTCCTCCGCCATACACCCCAGCCTCTTACTCACTTAGATTTACCCTAAACCTTGCTCGGTTCTGCCTCTACCTCTGCTTTATACAAAACCCTACCCTAAACCCTACACATCATGAAAATGCTCAATTGCTTCCACAATCTGAGAGGAACTAAGGGTGAGATTGTACTCATAAGACGTTGTTTGTCGTAGCCTTGTGGCCATTGACCCCGCGCCCAGTTTGAGCGGGAACAAAAAAGAACAGAACCTACCTCTGTCAAGGGCTGATGTTGGTAGTAAGACTTACCTTCATATAAAGAATTAATCCGGGTTTTCCAGATATCCTCTAGAAATCCCTTCACACAAGCATCAATCTGTTGTGTATGATTTGCCCAAAAACTAGGCCTCAGGAGGGCCTGGACTTTTGGCTCAACCTCGAGACTTTCAAAGTTGGTAAACAGGGGTACAGGCACAATTCCCTTGATAGAATTGAAGAGAGCGTCTCTTTGGTGAGAGAACCCTGGACAGTGTATCAGAAAATGAATATTGTCTTCAGATTGCCCACACAACGGACAATTGCACTCTCCCTTTCCTCTGTGCTTCTGTTAGCTGTTCAAAGGTAGGCTTCCTGCCCTGAGTTTAAATTTCAGTCTAGTGCCGAGAGTGGGTAGACCCTTGAGATCATCCAAGATGTCGTCCCCCATGTCACTGACTGGAAACAAGTTCAGGGAAGTTTTCTGCCTAACTTCATTTTCATCAGACAATCTCATGGCAACAGACATGGCTTTGGACACTACAGCCTCTAAGTCAGATTTATCCAGCAGGGTCAAGACTTCGGGATCCAGGTCCAGGTCCTTCAGAATCTCTTCTACTCTCTTCTACCATGACTTAGCCTGTTTGACAGAGCGGTCCTGTTTCCAAGATATAGAGTCGATTAACTTAGGATATCTGGTGTTGGGCATATGTTGCAACTGACCCCACCATCTGACCTTGAATTCATCTCGTCAGGAGCTCAAGGACGGAATGCCAAACTCACCCCGAACAGCCACATTGGCTGTTTTGGAGCATGCTGACATACACTCCTTAAGCACCCCCACTTGAATGGATTCTAGAGACTTAGCCTGGTTGGAGTTATCAACCCATATAGCAGATTTGTACTTCCATGCAGGTCTAATAACGCGACAAAACATGGTTTTCTAAACCTCAGAGTTGACCCCTCTGCAGTGGAAAAACTTAGTGAGCCCCAGACCTTTGCCCTTGCCAGTTTGAACAACTTTCCAGATATGTGCATCCCAATTACAATTGGAGGAAGACTGAACGCCCAGGTAAGTGTAGGGTTCAGGGTGGACCGGGATCTCTTGGGTACCCCACTGCCACTTAAGATCACTTCCTCCCTCTCCTCTGTCGTTGAATGCCACCACTGCACATTTGCTGACATTAGCCTCTAGCCCCCAAAGATCAAAGTATCTCTTCGCGCAATCAATCAACTCCTGGAGATTGGTTGGAGTCTCTCCTATGCCTACGAAGTCATCCGCAAACATAAGGGCTGGTCACCCACCGTTAACCCTAAATCCCTCACTTTCCACATCCTCGAGGAGTTGATTGATGAAAACATTGAAGAGCAGAGGGGAGAGAGTACATCCTTGAGCTACACCTTGGTCTATGTCAAAGAAGTTGGACTTCTGTCCGTTAACAGTGACACGGCTATGTGAACATACGCATTGCAAGTACCCACTCTCCACCACTATCAAAGTGGTACAAATCAATGAGGTGTCTTTAACCACTCAAGATCAACGTGCAGCACTGTCCCCGTCCAAGAGGAATATTATATTTATGAATTAATACATATTTCCAAATCATAAATCACAAATAAAATTTGAATTATTACACGTGGAGTAGCAAGTGGTTTCAACCACTTCCCATCACTGAGGTGTCTATAACCACTCACAATGTACCACTGCACTCGTCCACGTGGAATATTATATTTATTAATTAAAATGTATTACCAAATAAATAATAATAAATAAAAACAATTTATTATACGTGGACTACTGAGTGGTTGAAACCACTTCCAACCACTGTCTGTGATGCCACCGTGGCATTTCATTGGGATTAACCACTGGCAAATGGTTACTAGTGGTTTATAGAGTGGAAAAAGACAGTAGTGGTTAAAGGGCTAGTGGTTATTCCACGTTTTTCTTCTAGTGCTTGTGTATTTACTATGTTGAATTCATTAGAGGCTATGGTCCTGAGCTATTTGTAGTACAGCAATCCTTCATGGTATCAAAGCAAGATAGGCCAGTGAATTATAGTATGTTTCTCTCATAGCTTTGAGGCCGTCGCAGCTAGGAAGTACCTCCATCTCCGGTGTGTAGCAATATTGATCCACCAAGATTGTAATCTCTGTGAACATTGCTCCAGACATTGTGTGTTTTGCATCTCTCTTTGTCTAGATGGCCAACGGGGGTATCAATTTTTCCATTTCTCGAGAATATAAGCTTGCGGGGAAAAAAACTATGAGGTGTGGAAGTTTATAGTTAGAAATCATCTTCTATGATTGGATATCCTTAAATGTGTTGAGATAAAGGTGGTGATCTTAGGTGAAGATCAGAACAAGGATGAGTTTAGGAGGAAACATGCTTACACCATTATCAATGTCTCTCTTCTGGAGGGCTTCTGGACATTACATCTCATATCTCAAAGACCCTAAGGAAGTCTAGGATGCCTTGGCCAAGATGTATGATGACAGATCTTCTGCTATGAAGATGTCAGTGAGAAACAAGCTTCAAGGCATCAGAATGGAGGAGGAGCCTCCAAGGAAGACTTTCTTGAGGAGATTACCAATCTGGTAGCCTGGTTGGCCAGCTTTGGTGAAATCGAGGAAGATACTATCGTGGAATATATCTTAATAGATGCGCTGCCAAAATCATACACTGCCTACAACGATGCAATTATTGTGCAGAGGGAGCTCCCCAGTCTTCTGGAGCTGATCATGAAGTTGTTACATGAGGAGAGCCGAACGACGGTGAAGCAGCTAAGATGCTTGAGGTAGCATTGGTTGCCCTCAACATTCATCAATGAGTCTTGCCAAAGAAGATTAAACCAACCTCTTGCATCGTTGATTCCGGCGCAAATAAGCATGTAACGAGCAACCTAGAGATTCTCCATTATATGGAGCCCCGAGGGGGTAGTCCTACTAGTGTCTGATCTGCTAAAGGCTCTCATCACTCTGTGAAGGGGAAGGGTCATACTATACTGCAAAATGGATCAATCAATCGTGCATAACCGATGTTCTTTACGTCCCTAAAGGCATTACGCGTAATCTACTTTCTGTTAGTGCAGTAACTGATAAGGATCACCATATTGGTATATTTGACCATATAAAGTGTTTGAGTACGTCTGTGGAAAAAGAGAGACCTCACATATTGATCTTGCACGGAAAACGGATACCCTATGGATTGTATGAATTGACATTTGATGATAAGTCTCTCCTTGAGTTGAACATTATCGAGGTCGAAGAGTCAGGTAGGCTATGGCACAGAAGGCTCGATCACTTAAACCACCATAGTCTTCATATTCTCAGTAACAATGGAAAGGTTCTAGGAATGCCCCGACTCCATCTTCTTTCAGAAGTTTATAAGGCTCCATCATGCATACTAAGAAAACAACAAAGGGAAATATTTCTTCGTTCTAGTGAACACAAAGCAAAACAGATACTAGAACTAGTGCATGTAGATCTACGTGGACTCCTTCCAACACCTTCTAATTTATCTGGCCTCAAGTACTTTAAGGGTATAACAGTTGACTACAGTAGATTTATTGAGTGACGTACCTTCTCAAGCAGAAAAGTGAAGATTTTTCTTGCTTCAAGAACTTTAAAGTTATAGTAGAGAAAGCCACAGGGAAAACTATCAATTGATTGCGTACAGATCGTGGTGGAGAATTTTTGTCTCGGCAATTCATCAACTTCTGCAATGCTAAAGGAATCCAGATGCAACTTACTAATCCACACACACCACAACAATGGGCATCTCTGAGAGGAAGAATTGAACTCTGATGGAGCATACAAGGAGTTTACTGTTGGAGTTCACTCACTCCCCAAGTATTTGTGGAGTGAAGCATCAATTGTGTTGCCTACCTTCTAAACAACTTGTAGTTAGTTATATTGTCTCCCGACAAACGTCCTATAACTGCCAAATGGGTATATAAAGTGAAGAAGCAGGCAGATGGTGCAGTGATCAACAAGCTTAAGGCGCGTCTGGTGGCGCGTGGATTTGAATAGACTAAAGGACTAGATTTTGAGGCCGTTCGCTCCGGTTGTCAAATGGGAGACAATTCAGTTCATGATCACTCTGGCTGCTTACGAAGGACGGCCTATCATATTCCTAGATGTGAAGACGACCTTCTTGAATTACCTTCTTCGAGAGGAGGTGTATATGGAGCAGCCCGAGGGCTTTGTTGTTCCCGGTTGTGAGGGATGGGTTTGTTTGCAAGGCGTTTTCTGCGCTAAAGCCAACTCCACAAGCTTGCAGGTATGCCAATATTGAATCTTGATGCCTACTTCATAAGGACTCAAGGAATGCTTAAAGAGCAATGCAAATTACAACTTGTACTATCTAATTCATGAAGATAAAATTGTAAAATTGTACTTTCAATGCTTTATGTTGATGATTTGCTGATCACAGATAGTAACAAAGAGAAGATCGCTTGGCTTCGCAGACAACTCCTTAACATTTATACGAGATGATTGACTTGGATCTAGCCTCCTTCAAGTACTTAGCTGCAAAATTATCTCATATTCCTACAAGTATCTTTATATGCCAGTATCGATACGTTGTGTCAATGCTACAAGAGTTTGGAATGTGGGAATATTGCAACCCACACAGCGTGCCCATGATCGAAGGCCTTCGCCTGCTGACTAACATAGATGCACCCAAGGCAGACTTGACACTATACCGAAGGATGGTCGGTAAACTCATTTACTATTGTAATACGTCAAGGCCTGATCTTGTCTTCTCGGTTGGGACTGTGAGTAGATTCACGGCGGAGCCCGAGGAGCCTCACCTTGATGCTGTTAAGCATATTCTTCACTACATCCGAGGCACACTTGACTTCGGAATTCTGTACTGTAGGGGCTCAAACAACGAGTTAAACGGGTTTTCAGATGCCGACTGGGCCGGTACTGATCACAATCAGGGACACTCTACAAGTGGTTACATCTTTCGAATTGGATATAGTAGCAAGTGCCGTAACTTGGTGCTATAAGAAACAATCTACAGTCACATTGTCATCCACAAAAGCAGAATATATGGCACTTACGGAAGCTGCAAAGGAAGCCATGCGGTTGAGGAGACTTTCATAAGAAGTTGGAATTTTTTGTGAATATCCAACTGCACTTTTTTGAGACAAATGAAGAGCGGCGCTAAGATCGCTAAAAATCCTATATCCTATGCTCGGACAAAGCCTATTGAAGTGCATCATCATTTTGTTCGTGACAAAATGGAAAGCAAAGAAATCGACCTCATTCAACGGTATTCTCTTCCTGAAAGCACTGAGGTCCATTACTAGAGTGAGTACCACGTCTATAATAAGATCTCTAGCTAAAACTTGATTATAGATACATTGTCACTCCATTGCATATGGGCCTACAAAGAAATATGAGGAGGGTTGTAGCTGTCATGGCACTTGCTAGTGGCAGCCATGTGAATGGCGAAGAATTGATATACTACAAACAACTCAAGACCATATGCTCTAATGAATTCAATAGAGTGCACACACAAGGTATTTAACTAGGCTAAGTACCTAACTTAATTCAATGATGGAGTAAATAACTATCAGCTGCCAAGGGACCTATCTACCTACCACAACCACGACGGTGACATAACTACATACATATCTACATGCACAACTATAGCGCTAACTCTTGAGGACCATAACTAAGATTATAAGCTTGGTAACTACACAGGTGATTTAACACCCCCCCTCTCAATCCTCACGTCCTAGGTAATTCCTTCAAGATGTTGAGAACACGAAGAGCTCTTGGCATCTCCTTTTGCTTATGCTAGACTGCACATGTTAAGCTCACTCCTAAATTTCTCAAACTTGATCTGCTCTAGTGGCTTTGTGAAAATATCTGCTGCTTACAAGAAATACTTTAATTCAAATAAATGTTGGAAAGCAATGATCAATAGTTGGACAACTCTTAAAAATTCCAATACTGATAAGAATACATCAATTGTATATCCATTGAAATCTTTCACAACCAGTTGTACCCAGGACCCTCTTGAGTCTATCCGGTGGTTGAGAGTATTGGTTTAAGAGCCTACAATTTTTACTCACTACTAGAGTGTCTATAGTATAATCTCATGTCTCTGTTGCTTGTGACGTAACAGTTCAGAGGATCTAAGGTTGTATACTAACTCAGCTCAAGTTCATGACGTAAGATCAAAGCTTCGTGACAAGAAGTTGAACTCCATGTCAGGGAAATGCGGACTCTTGCCTATGGCGGTACCCCCGGTGAAAAGAGAGAAATTAATCTTTGCAGTAGAAGGCAAAGAAAAGCCTTAGCCACAATCATGTACAAAGAGTTAGTTTTGTAAGTACAGACCTTTCAATTTATGAAGATCTGTAGTTCAACTGAAGCGTCATGATTATTAGTAGGTCTACGTCGGTGGCTTCCGGCCAAACTGTACATCAAGTTTCAACCTACTCGTTAATCTCTGATGTGTCAGTTACGTTGATCACCTTTTGTGTTGTTGAAATGTGTCTACATGGTATCAGAGTTGAGGAATCTCAGTGGGCATATAGTACTGCAGAGCGTGAACTAAGCTCCTCACGGTCTTCTCTTCATGTTTGTATTGAATAGTGAGCGGTCATATACGATGACCAAATCTTGTCATTGGCTATGAGCCTAGCTCCAACAAGTTCTTGTCTTGCCTACTACCTCATTATTATTATTATTATTATTATTATTTTTAAGATTGGTTTTGGCTCCTCCTAGTTTTTTTTTCCTCTCCCTCGTTTCTTGTTATTTTGTTTCCATAAACTCTTTGAACTTTCTACCGAGAAAGAGACCCTATTTCACTGTTCATTTCATAGTGTGCCTATTTTCTTCATCATCTTCGGATCGTCCATCACCATGACAAGCCAAGATTGGCAAAACTATACATGATCTCAAACAATGTACCTTGTCTCAATGTGCTCAAAGACAAACTAATTAACGTTGATTAAACATTGTGAGTATGGATATCTAACATATTACTTGGAGAAAAATTTCAAGAGATCTAATTCAAGCTCACAGGAATTGGACAGATGATCCATCAAAACGACTTGGTGGAAAGAACGTTGAACACTCTTCCGGATAGCTATAGTGGAGTTCTCGGAACTTTCAATGGCAATTTGCAACTCATCACCTTCGGTGAGGTGTATGTTCGCCTTATGCAAGAAGAAAGAAGGGTTGATTTCCGAGCTAATGCCGCAATAGTGACAATGTTGAAGCGTTTATGGTAAAAATGCCCAACAGTTCTTTCCACAACTCTTATGGGAGACGACTCTATGAGCTAGGATGTGGAGGCTTCCGTTCAAATTTTAATTCGAGTTTTAATGACCATGGAAGATGTGATGGTTTCCCTGCAACTTTTGTGGTGAACTTGGATACGTGATGAGAAACTGCTCCGAACTGGCAAGAGAAATGACCAAATGAGCTCGTGACCGACACAACAATCAACATCATTCTCACACCAACATCGCGGCGCAAGAAAATGAGCAAGACGGTCCAGTGAAGAATGATTAGACGTCCCCTGAACTTATTATACACTTCAACGAATTTACATATTGTAATGACCGCTACCTTGCCCCATCCACATTAGAAAAATGCCAAAAAACTACAAAATTCACTCGTGGCCGGGTGCCCGAGCATTATAGGGCCCACCATTGAAAGAGGGCAGTAGCCGCAAGGCAAAATGGCTCTTAGTTATGCCGGCCTCGGCCGGAGTCATCTCTCTCTCTCTCTCTAGACGTGACCCTCTCAATTTTTTTGAGTGGAGCATCAACGCTCTAGAAGAGTATCATTAGAGAAGTAGTTTCATCATGCAATATTTCATATAGGAAGTATTGGAAGAGAAAGCCACACCAGAAGGGCACAGATATTGTAAACATTCTACTTGCCAATGGAAAAATAAAGCTCACATAAATTCTTTATGTGTCGAATGATCTGACCAAAAATCTCATATCTGTTGGGTCTTTAGCAGATAAATGTTTAATTTTTAATTTTTTAATGACATTAAACTATGCTTGATCCTCACGTGGTAAATGGAAAAGGATATTGTAATTTACAATCCTCATCTCTCTCTCTATCAGTTCTTGTCCTATCTCACTGATTCTGCAATATACCAAATCTGGATTCTACACTATGCATAGTATTGGAAATTGTTCAGACATCCGCCCAATCGCCTCACCATGCATCACTTTAATCTATCAGTCATCGCATGTTCAATCTCTCCATCAATCTATCTCAAAATGTATTGACTGACATCATTTTCCTACTATATACTAGATCTCTATATCCTTCTCAACCTCTCTGAGAGAGAGGTATATATATTATTCTAACACGTCCACATATGGCTCCCTGCACACATTTCTCTCTCATAATTCTAATCTTGTCACTTTTTTTTTTCTACTTAAATAGTACTCCATTTATTTTTGGCATGTTGCATGGCAGTGCTTCATTTATCTCTTTATCCCAAACCTATCACATGTTCGAAACCCCATAGATGTTATATCACTTCTTTTCTCAAAAAGGAGTATTGTTTTTTATACTGAAGTGAGGAAAATTTCTTCAAAACTCATATTCTCTTTCCCATGTAGCTTCTTCTATATGATAACTTTTCCATCTTATCAAATACTCATTCCATGAGCGAAATCTTAGGTTTTTCACATGTGTCTTAAGAACCTCTTCTGACTTTGCCTCAATTTCTCCTTATGCCGTTGCTTTTGGCAGTTTTGGAAAGATATAACTAGGATCTTAGACATGTTTTCTCAAGATACTCAAGTGCAATACATCATGTATCATCTATCCACATGACAGTTCTAGCTTATAAGCTATTTTTTCAATCTTCCCATGTTATCTACGTAAGTGACGTCAGGTCGAATTAAGTCGGTTTTAGGTGTCGGTAATGTAATTTTTGGGAAGGTAAAAAATATGACACGTAAGTGTCCACGTCCCCAGAAAATTGCACACATAAAAAAAAAATTTGCAATTAAATTGAATTTTGTAGTTGAAAGGTTCGCTGTCGACACGGCGACGATGGAGCAACCGCGGTGAGTATCTTTTAACACTTGTCTCATGCATGTTCTTTCATGTTATTTTTACAAAAAAATGTGTTATTGAAGATCCTAACATGAGGTATACAATTGACTTGCAGTGACGCGGCTTGTGCCGACAGAGAGCATGTGCTTCATTTTTTTGGCGATCCTCACAACACGTCATTGAGGTTAACTGATGTAGAACATTTGGAGAATCCGGTAGGAAAGATGTCAAATGACTGCATGGCATGGTGGACAACTTGGTTGAAACTAACACGTCCTGCAGGATTTTGGGACCACATTTTCCTTTGTAGTCCTTAGGTATGGCCCAGTCTGGTACTTCACATAAAAAGGCGCCATGAAAAACACAGTTCTTTAGTGCAATTCGCACAAATTTGGTTCCCAAGGAAAGAGCAGAACATAGAAACGGTACTTCTGCCCATTTTCGAATACGAACATTGGTCCTTACTTGTCATGCAGAAGTCTCATTTTTGGCATCTTAAATCCTTAAGTGACTCTGCTTTCATCTTTCGGAACTTGAATTGTCGTCTTCCTCAACATGCTGCTTTCTCGTGCAAACGTTGGCGCACTAACTCACCTGTTAAGCGGCGCACTTAAGACATACATGGACCACCACCATCACTTCAAGGTCATGTACAGCTGCAATTCACACACTTATACAAACTCTATCTGAAAGTACAAGTCTATTTTTTGGTCTCGTCATTTCAATGCATTTTTCATTCTTCTTTCTTGTACTTGGTGTGTTGCTATGACGGTCAGAAAGATCCAACCTTTGCTTACAGTTGCTCCAACCAATTGCTTACGAACTGGATAATACTATGAGAGATCAAGCTTCGAGTGTCTGGTTTGGAATATATATGGAAACTCGGACAAACTCCCTTATGATTCTTCGGGGTTTTCATTTCTACATGTTGATGTTACGCATAAGCATGGTTTTAGACAGTTACAGTGACTTTTGCAGGTCATCTCATCAAAACTCATAAATCGAGTTTTGTGAAAGACAATGCTTTGCGCATTGACAACTTTGGGCTGCGTTCAAAAGATAAATGGGACAAAGGGGATAACGAAGCGGCCATCCGCAACACATCAGCCACCATAATTGAGGCTTTGCCTTCTTCTTATCATCATTTTAATTTAATTTCTTTTCAACTGAGAGCATTACAAGATTCATCTCTTGCACAACTTTTGAGAAGTTTGTGAGTGCTACTATATCGGTTATGATCATTGAGGTCAGAGGTCAAATTGACAACCGGTATGAGCTCAAAGTGACGGATGAAGTCAAATATGAAGACATTCAGATTGTAAGTGTTCTTACATTGCTTTCATTCCATAGTTATGTATGTTTCATTTTTTATTTCAATTTAAGTCTCAAATATATTACATTAACTCCGACATTTCATTAAGAGTACGAGCGGCTTGCTTCCACTTTCAGATCTGGAGCAGCAACATCTGCCATGTTCAAATATGTCGGTGTTACTAATACTGGAGATATCCGTCTCATTACATCTTTATCTATTATTGTGAGCGATGTGTTCACCAAGTCTCGGATTGAATATATGCAAAGTTGTTGCACGACAGATATTTACTACTAACTACTTATTTCTTCAATAGTTCTCTTTAATTATATTTAGGTTCATTTTTTAACATCTACATGACGAAGACATGACATGTATGTGTAGGTGTTGGGCGACACATCTACTGGATATGTGCACGGGCCGATTTTATTCTACTCCGACTGTACCATTGTACTTCTGTCCTCATTCTAACATTCTGTCAATCGCTTTCGTATGTTATATATGTTTAATTTGTTCTTTTGGTTGCACTGCAAGTCACTGGGGTCTTCTCGTTTTATATCTAGCTCAATCTCATTTCAAACGTGTTTACGGGAATTATGATTTTCCTGATATTTTCCTTCAGACTGAGGACGGTTTATATTTTTGCAACACATGTCAAAACCCACATATCTGTGCATTACAATGATGCATCAATAGATCCATTGTTTGTCATACTAAAAGAATAGATTGTCAAGTGAAAAAAAGAATGACTGCAAGCCATCGTCGGTTCACTGAAATTGACTTATTGCTTGCGTATGTGGACGATCATTCTACTGTTGTTGGTCGTGTGTCCAAAGTTCGTTTGTCTGGAATGTTTCATCTTAGCCCCGTTTCAGAGGTTGTTGGATTTGATAATGCTTAATATATTGTTATCTTCCATTTCTTTTTTGGATGTCCCTTATATTTCAGATCTCTTAGAGATGCAAGTTATGTTGCTTTATTTTAGACTGATCTAAGTGGTAAGACTTTTGCAGACGCAATTATCTTGCTTTAAATTATTTGTTTTGTAAAGTAGTCTTTATCTTTATCGACTCTTGATCTCAAGAGAATTGTAATACATTTACACCAAAATATATTACATGATTTTCAGTTTACATGTGTATATGTTGTGGTTCTCCAATTATTTTTCAGTTCAACTCAACTACATCCCCTTATTTTTATCGCCCCCAATTTTTATATAACTAAGCCTATCACTAGAATTTTTCTGCAAATGAGTATAACCCACATATGAGTTCAAGCACATATACAAGTATTTTTATTCTTACATACACTTTGCATTTCATAATTTCATCCATTCAAAATTTATAATCCCACATAAAATATAAACCAACATTAGTTATAAATATTTCAAAATTTATTAAAAAAATATTTTTCTAAACAGATATAGATTTTATTTTGCAAAGTGAGCATCTATAATGAGTCCAAAATTATAATTACAACGTTGGTGACCGCTTATTTGATTCTATTGCATATTTATTTTACATTGTTCTGAAATTTCCTTGCACCATCGATGTATGGCTGCTTCTATACAATCTTTGGAAATGCCCACTCAATACACAAATGAAATAAAGCTAGGCTTGTCACATAGCCCAGGATCACTGACCCATCACTACCGGGAGCCACAGGTTTGAAATCATGATTTGTTTATTAAAAAAAAAGTCATTATTATCTTAAAATATTCTATATTTGAGAATTTTAGACCTTGTACCAAAATGCACATGGTTTAAAGTTGTGGAGGTTTAAGAAGAAAATTCAAGCAAAGCAAAAATCTTAATACATTCAATGTATGTTTGTGGGTATATCTCAATATGCACGAAACTTACAGATGATCTAAATTAAAGCCCTAATTAATGTTTTCAAATTTCCAAATCACTTGAATTGTGGGTTATGGCACCAGATTTATTAACAAATAAAAGTATGATTATTTTTCACTTAAAATTATTTATTGTGAAGATTTGGAGTCACTCTTAATTAAAACAAGCAGGTAGTTGCGTATATATGGCTTCTCCTTGTGAATTGTGAAATCTACTTGCACCTCACATTAATGAAGTGTAGAAAATGAGAGATTGTAGTTACCATTGCATCAATGTACCTCTATCTCTGTAAAATCCATATATCATGATGAGACTTGGGACTTGGGACCACCACCATATTTCATGGAGAAGTCGTTATTGGCAGAAATGTTACTGATTGTGTGAGCCTGCCTACCACCCCTAAAGCCTGTGTCTGTCACCCCTAAGGCCTCTGTTGGTCTGAGCTTACCATCCGTAAGTCTGCGCAAAATTAAGGGTACCCAACAGAACCCGTAAAATTGTCTAAGTCCCAGACAACCCTCTAACATTGTCGATGGTTGGACTGCGAGTGCCATGAACGGACATGCTTGCTGCGAGTGCCTCCGCATAGACGGGCAGCATGTAAGACTGAGGAGGACTTGAAAGAAGTCCAAAAAGGTGTGATAGTCTTGGAGGGTCAGTGGAAGCACACAGACTCCTGCATAAGTCGACAAAAACCCATTTTGAATACAATGATGTCATGCACAAGTCCAACGAAGAGGATGTCTCCCATGTGCACTTTGCCTTAAGAACAATGATTCCCGGTATTGAGACAACAATGCAAGCATCCACAGGTCGAACTTACTCACAGGCGAAGTCGGAGTCCAGCTCCTTGTCGGACGTCTCCCCTATATCAATAAGACTGGGAATGGGCGATATGTTGCAGGTTTATCAAGTTGGTGAGATAGTAAATTTAGATTCAACAAAATTCGAATGTTGAGAGAAGTCCAAAATCAAGTTGACATAATAAATCTCTTTAAAGAAATTGAAAAAGTCTCATCGTCTTGGAACCTTACAGTGACAATTGATGCCAAATGCTTGAAGTAAATGTGGATGGGTCTACAAATTTACTATCGTACATAGACATTGCAAGTTGTCTTCGAATACCATCACCAAGAGAGAAAACGTTGGAGGTATATTATTGATGTTTAGATGTTTATATTATTTACCAAAGTGTAGTAAATATTAAGTATGTATGTACCTATCAATTTGAAATTCAATGCATAATATATTGAAACATTAGTACAGGTGGAAGAAAAACAAAAATGACTTTGTGGTATCGTATGCCTCCAAGTTGACTATGATAAATGGAGACTAACTGAGGGTGCGAAAGAGAAAAAACACGAGAAAGGCAGTAAATGACAAATGTGTAGGAAAGACTTCCAAGTTTATGATAAGAGAGATGATAATTTTTCTTTACCAAATGATGTTTATCTAGATTATTGCGATATTGGACATCTAGATGGACAAGACACAAGTATTGGCACTAAAATTAATGAGGCAACAATGCAGCCACCCGAGCCTCTTACTACAAATGATTATTTATTTATTTTCCTTGGTTCTGATCCTCAATAAAACCACCCTTATCTTTTTCACAGTTCCCCTGTTGTTCTTGTTGTTTATCCCAATCTTTACAAAAACGACCATTTTCATCATTTTCTTGAGTATTCCCAATATTTTCATCGTAGTTCCATTATTGTCAATCCCACTAGTGCTTCTCCATATCGACTCCTAACTCATCATCATATAGAAACTACTGTGGAATTTTGCAAATGATAAAGTTATTCATGAGGAGATGATCATGAATGTTAATGTTGTGATTGACTCAATTATTAAAGATTCGGGTATAATATAGGAGACTAGAGATGTTCCACCATCACAAATTAATAGTCAACCTTCTTTAACTAAAATGATTTTGGTCGGTTGAAAGATAGATTGGCTTGTCTATGAGCTAATAGGTGATGTGATGAGACATTGTTCAACATGAAAATTTTGAACATCCACAAGTTTGTATATAATTCTCGAACAGAAGGTTTCATGGAAAATGTAATTTTAAAAGCTAAAAGCATATCGGACTCTAGTGTTGTATATCCAACGGAAGATGGTAGATGTTTTCAAATGCAAAACTCAAATTGTTCCATCATGTTGTATGTTATGTGTAATGCGCTCAACGAATGGACACATTGCACTTGTGATTGGATAAAGAGAAATAACATCTATAAACACTAGATAAAAATTATACAATTAACGAGTAACACATCAAATCGTCATCATCTGTAAGCATGCGAGATAGAGTCCGAATCAGCGCGTGATGGACTTCAAACGTTGTTTAAAGTGACGATGACATACAAGAAATAAATTTATCGATTCTTGAAAGTATATACAAATTGTGATCATCATTAATGTAAAAATCACTTTATTTCAACAAGTGTTATCTAATTATATGTATGTTTATTTTGTGCTTACAGATATGGTGAACATAAATACGACTCGCCGGTGGTACGAAAAAACATAATAGAGGTCCATACAAGTCGTATTATCATCTTCAATTAGAAGGTGACAATAAAGAAAAAACTAATTGTGAGTAGTGTGACTTCACGACGTTTTCATGTCATCTAGGGCAACGCTTCTCTGCAAGATCATCCAAATGCACGCCAAAAGTATAGTGCTCAGAGAAATGCCCATGCTCTGAGATTCTATCTAGAAGCATGATAATAACCGAGAGAGCATCTAAGTGTTGATACCTCCACCATACATAAGACTTGTCTCAAACTAATACCAAACTCTTCAAGAATTGCTCCGCCCTTATTGAAAACTTTGATTTATTTGACGAACTTACCAAAAACGTGTGGATTTCCTGTAATATAGGTGCAAATCCAGTGACAAAATTCTTTATGTCATCATTCAAGTTTCCACCTCCCAATAGCTCCTCAAACTTACTCCTGTCCGGAACAAGCTTCATGGCCACCTGCAAATTGCAGTGGCTTTGTAATGAAAGTATGTGCTTTCATCCACTACTTGACACAAAAATAGCCCAAAGAGAACAAAATAAGGATTAAATCCGAATAAAATTCACAGTTGGATACTACTATTTAAGCCCTGCTAAAACACACACAGCTCTATATTAATTGCACCTACTGTGAAAGCAGCACTTGCAATCCAGCCATGGAATTTTTTCAGTGTGGAGATGTAGGATGCACTAGCACATTGTGTCATTGTCCAGTCTGGATTTGAGAGCAGATTACGAAATAGCTCCACCAAAAAGTCCATAGCCCTAAAGCACATAATAAAGTCTTTGGTCAATGTAAAGTAAGAATGTATGAAATGTGTAGGCATTTCAGGACGACAAATCAGGAGAAGTCTTTCCAGGAAATAATGATGTAGTATTATTGGCTGAGGTCTGTCTCTTGGCTAGATTGGAAATTTATGAAAAAACAAAGTTGTATCTTATAGTTTGTCACCTTTACACTCATTGCTGTTGACATAGACACAATGTCAGATGTGCGAGAGGGGTAGTGTAAGGAGAAGAGTTCTTATGATACCATATGGACTGGGGCCCACTTTCCCCTATCAAAGCCCCTCAATGGGACACCCCACTGGATAAATGCATGTGTTCACAACCACTCCACAGTTTCTTCATGGGAGATTTGGTAGGGCTATCCAGTCATATATTCATTGAATTATTGCAACAAAGATTGCACTAGGCGGATCTGTGCACCTGGTCAACCATAACAGACCATTGCTACAACTTGACGACTCTTTCGCTTTCTTGTCTGCAATTTCTTTGCTCACAATGTCATATAACAGATTGCAGCCCACTGGATCCGACGCATGATGAGCATCCAATCTCTGTCAGAGTCTTCCGTCAGAATTGCAGGGCAAAAAGTTAACTAGATGCATCCTAAGAGTAATTACAATTCAATTGGCCCTGTAATGATTATCAAATCCAACATCCTACCGGTCCCTTGAAGGATGAAAATTCTTTAGATGAATTTGAGTAGGCAGCATACACGTAAAAAAGAGAGTAGTTTCCAGCACCATCTAGACTCTGAAAGAAATTCGTCAAGACTCTATCTTGATGAATTCCAAGGGTATGGCAAGAAGATTACCCCTATGTTGCCACCGACATCATTCTTCACCATCGCCATAGAAGTTCCAAACTTATCTGCAGAGAAAAAAGTTGCGGCACATCATCAAGGGTTGCAGTATGAGGAACTAATGACAAACATCACGCCTGTCACTCACGCCTATGAAGAACACATTATAGGAAAGACGGGGCCTACCAATGACGGGTAGCACGTTGCGGCACACATCCAGAAATTCCTTGGTAAGCATCTCCCCTTCTTGTGTCTTCACATGCTTCATGGTCTCCAAGGCCACACCAAACGCAGAACAAGAGCCCGCCATCGTTCCACATGTAATGCAAAAACTCTCTGACCTGCCTAGCAATCAAACTCCTAGAAGTAATCTAATAACCCAGTTTGTGACTGCATTACACATATCTAGTGTCGAAATCCTACAAATGTGTTCTACCAAAGAATAAACCTAAAGGTAGTACCAAGTGCCCTCGTTTCTGTCGTCTGTTTCGT
Source organism: Takakia lepidozioides (assembly GCA_030704615.1). Classification (NCBI taxonomy): domain Eukaryota; kingdom Viridiplantae; phylum Streptophyta; class Takakiopsida; order Takakiales; family Takakiaceae; genus Takakia; species Takakia lepidozioides. The sequence continues at coordinate 45,710,193 of CM060734.1, read as the reverse complement.
ATTCCTTCATCCTCTTCTGTTAGAATAAGAGAGATGGGCGTATTTTTGATTTCCTACTGTTTCACGGTCCATTTTTGATCTCAATTGGTTGATGAGATGATACAATTGTGGTTTGGCTCTGTGAATCTAGCTCTTCCACTTCAATCCCAAGTCATCATTGGCAACACGACCTTATAGCTGTGTACACTAGGGTTTTCAAACTTCTAATGGAAATAATACTTATGCTCCGAAAAAGAGAAAAACCTACAACGTTTCATTCATCTCAATTGCATACTGTTATTTTGTGATACTGTACCTACCTATTCTCCATCTTCTCCGTATACTAACTTTATCAATCTAGTTACTTGAAGGAATTTTCCGTATACTATTGTGATGCATGATCAGCCTAATTACACACATCACGTCCGTCACATCAGGTCGTATCAGAATATTTGACGCTCACGTGATCTATGTCCAGTGTGCTTTTCCATAGTAAATAAATATACATATGAGGGGTTAAAAAAACGCCATATCACATTGATCCAACAATTAATTATTTAAAAAAACTATATTTGTCATATATTGAGAGTTATATCAAATTAAAAGTCTTAAAAAAATAGCTGTGACTGCCAATATTGGAAGTCGCACATAAGTTTTTACAAAAAATATGTGTAACCAATAAGATTCAGCAGTTTTTTACTTAACCCCTAAACAACGAAGCGACCCCAATTGGATCGCTTCAGTCATGCATCAGGGTCCACCTCCCTTGGATGTGAGTGGATGGAGGTGGGTCCCAAAGATAAAGTGAGGGGGTTAAGGAGAAATTTTAAGCACCCTGAAATATTAAAAGCTCTACTCCCTAGAAATTTTCAAAGCGTAAATGCAGAGTTGACTTGCCTACGTGGCATGCCAAATGAGGAATCTTGAAAAGAACATCTACTACGGCTGAGATTTTATCAAAATGCCAAATTTTTTGACAAGGCATTTATTTATTTATTGACAAGGCACTATGTAATGTTAGTGTGCACTTACTTACCAGAGGAATTAGAAAACAAAAATCATGTCATGGCTCTACTTGGGTAAAAAGCCAAACCATGATAATTTCCCCCCTAGATTTCACATACAAAGCACCCCCCCCCCAAATTTTTGGCAGATTCACCTGAAATTTGGTGTGAGGGTTTGGGATGCAACACTACACTAGAATATGACATTTTTTTTCCCAGAAATTTTTTGCAACATTAAATTTTTTGCTTGGTCAAACATGAAGTTTTGGTTTTTTATTTTTATTTTCCAAAAAATGCACTATTTTTAATTTATAATCTCCCAAACAAAAGGGTGGAATCTCCCCAAATTTGGCATCTGGAAGGTAGGTATGACTTTGTACGGGATGAACAGGGGTAGGCAACTACAGGCTGACGTGTGAGGGTGGGTCCCCAAAATCCAAAAAGAGTATGGGCGCTTACTGGTTAAAAATATGTACGACAACCAAAATCCGTTGTTGGTCGTAGATTATTTTTTCTAATACACGCAACCGCCCAAATAAACCATAGTTTTATAGTTCACTGATGCCACCCAGATGATTCAGGGTTCAAATCCCGCTACCTTGTCATGTGTGTTCGTGGCCTACTGTATGCCTGAAAGGGCCCTCTCAAAATAATCTAATCGGATTACGAAAACACGTGGGCCTCTGCCGGCCGGTCATCCATGAGAATGTCGTAGGCTTCTCACAGTTCATCCATTTTTAAACGAAAACTGTCCAGATGGTCTGCAGAGGACAAGGAGGACCAGGTCTGGATTTCCGAAGAAATCCCTATGGCTCTAGTTTGGAGAGGGAGGAGAGTGAGGGAGAGAGGGAGAGTCATCAGCGGGTCTCATGTGAATTCAGCTTGAGATTTTCTATGCGAGTTTTGTTTGTTGGCTATGTCTGCTCTTGAATTTACACCTGTCCTGTCACCACCCATTTCTCCCCTGGGTAATCAGCAGGCATCAGTCTACTCGAATCGCAGTGCATTACTAAAGCCCACTTGTAAATTTCCGAGAACCCGGAATTTTAGTTTAGGGATTTCAGTTGGGAGCCAGAGATTCATTGGGCAGAAGTTTCTTCCATCGTATAATGCGCGGGCGAGAAGCAGACAGAGAGGAGAGGGTCGAATGTCGATCCTGCCAACGGAACCATCCCGTTCTCAAGAGGTGTGAAGCCCACAGTGCCTTGAATTTCCGTTAGGTTGTGCTTGTAATAAGGCCCAATGACGGAGTGTGTACGCAGCAATTGGTGGCCTCACCTTTGAGAACCCCTTCAATTTACACCTTCTGTGCTCTATTTTCAATGCAGCAAATGTCATCATATTGTAGAGGAGATCTCTGCCTGCCCCTGCCAGAAAACACAGTAAAGAATCGAGTGCAACTAGGGAATGTCACCCAACCCATACTCATTGGCAATCCGTTAGAGGGCAGACGAGCGGAAATTTTAGGCTTGGGCAATCAGCAGGAACAACGCTGAATAGAAGCAACAGAGAGATTTCACCTCCCGAGAAAGGGCAAGACATTCTCTTGATTCCTACTGCAACCTCCCCTGTGTTTACACTTTGTCAGTGACTCTTAAGTTCCCAAAAGAAAGCATAAAAATACACAGCACTCCTTCGGAAGACATTTAGTTGCAGCCTTTCAGTATTCCTTTTGTTTGAATTAGTTCGGGAAGCACCATTAATCTTTGAGTTTTACGTTTTGTTTGTTTACTTGATATTACGATGCGCAGTGTCATTGTGCATGCAGATGGAGACAATCCAGGAGGAAGAGTTGATTACTTATAGCCCAGGGGTACTCGATGACCTCTTTTTATCGGTGTTCAGGGGCAAAATGGTAGAGGTGAGTAGACTCTTGCCAGATTCCTTTGTGAATATTGAGCAGGATTTCTCTTCCCCCTCGATTTCCCTTGCTCGTTGCGAGAGCATTCTTCTGTAGAACTCAAACCTAAACATTGGCCATTGTTTTTATACGATTTTGTTACTAACCAATGTTTTAATGTTCGCCGCATATGGATGTACTAAGATGCATATTATATATGTGGAATGAGCAAGGGTGGTGATGATGTGTTGAAGAGCTTTGAGTTAAGGCAAAGCATTGGTGCAGGAGGTCGGGTGGGATTCTGTGAAACCTGGTTATGATGGTCTCATTGATGTGGCCAAGCGGGGTCTGTTGGCACACCACCACACCAATGAGACTGAACAAGCCACGGTATGTTCCTCATTCTGTGGCCAACGTCTCAAAAATTGTGTTACCCGGATGAATTTCTAAGACTCTACTAGGCTATGGCATTGATACCACCCCACTCATAGTGTTCACCAACAAGCTTAGCTGGGAAGCAGGATTGCATTGAGTTGGTCCACCTTTGCACTTGAAGGAGGGGGCATATAATGTGGAGCCTCGGGTGATTGCAGGTACGCATATTGAGGTCCTTGTTTCCATCTTGGTTCCTGGCATTATTTAAGCGCCTCATAGCTCCCCTTGGAGGACAGAAGCCAGCTGCAATGCTATGTGGTACTGCACTCTTGTTTTCTAATGGACCATTTCATATCTTGAGGGTGAAAGAGAAAGATTCAAAGTTTGTATTTGCAGTGGTGAGGAGAAGGAGAGATCCACCAATTGTACTTGAGTGCATAATCCAGGTATGATATAACTCGAGCTGGTTGGAGGTTACAACCCACTGGGGTATGAACTGATCCAGAACCTAGGTCATGCCCAGAGTCAGCAGGGGGAAGCTCAGAGAGAGTCTGGTGTGTGAATTTAGTCTTGCATGTGTCCGTCTTCGTTCTTGTGCCTTTCTATCTCTACTTCAAGTGGTGGCACTGACTCCCATACTATTTTCCTCTCATACACCACTGCCATCCCCCACCAAACAACCTTCCCTCCCCCTTCTGTCAGCCATCTCCAGGTCCATCCACACTGGGTGCTGGTCTATGGCCACAACACTACAGCTAGTAGATTTAGTGCTACATATATCTCTCTTTCTATCACCACATTATCTCATCTAGTGTGGGATGTTGGTGCAACAGCGCAATTCACTTTGGCAACATGCCAATGGCTGATGGGACCATGCACTGTCAACCATGTGGAACTTGCCGATGGATCTTCACTTTTGAGTGGGGTAATTTCTGGATCTTCAATACTTGATTAGTTGTGAACGTTGAATATACAGGGGACATTAGGTTTTAGGTTTTCCCTTAAAACCCAATTCGATAACACCAGGTTCTTTGGAATGTTGAAGCTGCATTTTATGAGTTTGCTTTCTGGTAACAAAATTTGTTGGATGCAATGACGCCTTTGGGCAGCTGAATTATTTAGTTGCTCATACAGCTGCAGCGTCTCTAGCAGTGTTGGGAGTATTGAGTGAACAGGGTATCTGTAGGGCGGGTATCAACCCAGATCTAAAAAATTGATGCCACGGGTAATAGATTCTCAATAGCCGGCAATTGTAGACAGCTATGAGTAAACATGTTTTGAATCATTTTTAATGGCCCGTTGTGCCCGGGACCAAGGAAGTTCTAGTGCTTTAAGATTGTTTGTCCAAGGTCAAATCGCTTGCATTTTCAGTGCTTGCCAGAGGATGTTGTGATCGACTGGTTATCGCTTTGGGTCCCCTTTATTTCCACTTCGCTGATAATCAGCACTTGAATCAAGTAAGACAATCTGTGACCACTTGTATTCATGTAGGAACTCATGGATTTTCTGTCTGCACCAGGTGTTTGTGCAAAAGTGCAAATATCTTGAAGAGAGCAAGTGCGCAGGCATATGCATTCACACCTGCAAGATGCCAACTCAGGTCAGCCTTGCACTTCTGTTTGGGTCCTCCCTTGTTTTGTTTTGGTCCATGTTTTCCATACCAAAACTGCAGACTCAGAAAAGGCTATCTTTCCTCATACCTTTGAAATTGAGCTCTTTACCTTAACATTTCTCTCCATCAATCTGAAGTGCAAACCAAGTTAAGGTTAGGTGTTTTTAGACAGTACAGGAAAGCATGACCCAGATGGATAGTTTCTTTTCTTCCTGATTTATTTTGTAATCTTCCCTTTCTGAAAGCTTGACAAAGCCTCTCACTGTGTTTTCCATCATTGAGGAGTATCAAGACATAGCTAAAAGCAGTACTGACTATGCTTGGGTTGAAATTATGAAGTGAGCTTTTGTGTGGATGTTGTTGGGGGCTGGCATTTGATTGTTGCCCTATCTGGTGGTGATGCGCTATCTGCTCCTCTCCGTAATTATGACATCTCTGGTGATTTGGGACAGGCATTTATAAAGGGAGACATGGGCGTGGCATTGGCTATAGAGCCTAACTATGAGAATTTCAGCTGCCAGGTTTAGTCCTGTAAAGACTTCATGATATTTTCAGTTCTCTTACGAATTGGAAGGAGTAGAACAAGAGCTGTTGGTAGACCACGAGAAGGTCAATTGTTTGGGGCATGTTTCAATACAGCATATTCACAATGTTATGTGGATCCAAACTCTTTCTGAGCTCAAGAAAGGGGTAGTGTAGAACCAAGATAATCTCTGCAGGTTAATTGTATTGGTTGTATGGTCAGTGATAAGAATGTTGTGATTTGCAGTTCAAATTTGGTGTGGAGGCCTTGCCTGCTGAAGAGGAGCCAGCTCTACAGACCCCCTGCCTCGCCATCTGCCCAACTGCCGCTGCGCGAGCCACGATTAGAAAGATTCCTAGCTCCCAACAATGTCCCCAGGTACATCTCTCTCCAGTTACAGCTGTTTGGGAGTATTCTTGTGCAAGTTATAACCTTCCTTCCTTTCTCTCTTGTTTGTACTTTCTGCCTCCACAAACTTCTCCTCCTTCCGCTGTCTTATTGAGGTCTTTGGCATGTCCGGGCTATGGTAAACTCCCCATTTCTCTTATATGCTGAAAACTCCATGACTCCACTGCAAGGATTAGTATCCTCGGGGGGTTATGCTGCTAATTGTATACCTTTCATTCAGGGCAAGTCAGTCCAATTCTAGTTTAAGGGGCTGTGGTCACAATGCTTGTACAACATGTCTACACCTTTCTTTCTCATCCGGCTCTCTCTATGCCCTACAAAGAGAAGACATCTAGTTCCAGTTACTAGCAGGCAGAATACTTCATACCCTCTCTCATCAACCAATGGCCCTCCTATGTTTCTCATTGTTGTGTTGTCTGGCAGGTTTAACCCCGTCCAATGACTTTCCACTTTAATTTTTTATTAAATTATTTGTGTTTCGAACCTTCCGCATATGTTTGTCCAATTCATTATTTTCTAAGATTGGGCCGGTCAAAAAGAAAATTGGGCCATCCTTACAATCACACAACTTATCTATTTGCTGTCAATAAAACTGCCCAAATTTAGTACATAATTATTAATTAGACCAATGACAATTTGGTGATATGGTTTGAAATTTTCTCAAACAATTTATTGAGACAGACATGAGAGTTCTCTAGATATTTTGGAGGTGGTAGCAAGGCAAGTTAGCTCTCTTTCTATATGGTCCGTCTCCATGGATGTTAGTTTTGTTCTAGATATGGCCCTGGAAGTTTGCATTCAATCCCTCTCAAGTTTGAAACCCACCCTTCATAGAATGTAAGAAGTCGTCAAATAAATTATCATTTCAACATCATAATTTGGTGCTCAAAGAAAGTCCTATGCAGTTTTACGAAATCTCAGACTCAAAAGCAAAGCATTGACAAATAGTTGTGTGTGTTGCAATGCACAGGATGCATTAACGGGTTTGCCATGTACTTGTTTGTAGAACGGTTTCTTTTTGCTCTGCGTGATATAATGTCAAAGGCACTAACATCAGTATTCAGAAGAAGAGAATTTTGTTCAGAATCATTTGATTGTGTATGCCTTCCGCTAGGAAAGTGGACACCTTTGTGACACCAAGGGTGGATTGAACCGGCCACAACCACTTCCGAGGTGGTATGTGCTCATTACCACCGGGCTACAACTTGGTTGTCTCCAAACATCAATAATAACCTCCAATGCTTTCTCTCATGTTGAAGACAACTATGTGCAATAGTCAAAGTTGTAGATCCATCCACATTTATTTCAAGCATTCCGCATTAACTGTTTGTAAGGTTTTGGGATGATGAGACTTTTTCAATTTCTTTGAAGAGATTTATTATGTCAGCTTCATTTTGGACTTATCTCAACATTCGAATTTTGCTAAATCTAAATTTACTATCTCACGAAGTTGATAAACCTACAACAAATCCGTCTTGACCATCTCCGCCAAGAATGGCTTCTCCATGAAATCTGGTGGTGGTCCCAAGTCCCCAGTCTCATCATAATATATGTATTTTAGAGAGTCAGAGGTATGGTGCACTTCAATGGGAAGTGTGCAAGTAGATTCCACTATTCACAAGGAGAAGCCATACACAACTAGCAGCTTGTTTATTAAAGAGTGACTCAAATCTTCACAAAAAATAATTTCAAGTGAAAAACGCCCATACTTTTATTCTTTAATAAAGTGCCCTAGCCCACAATTCAAACCGTTATTTGAAAATTTGAAAACATTAATCAGGGCTTTAGATCCTCGGCAAGTTAGATCCTCTCCAAGTTTTGTGCACCCAAGTTTCATGATATACCCACAAACACACATTAAATATATTAGGATTCTTGCTTTGCTTGAATTTTCTTCTTTAAAACTCCTGTGTTTCCCTTCTTTTAAGGGGCAGGAGTTGTTGTCTCTAGATAGGGCTCTTGCTGCTCCCTCCTTGCAGACTTTGACCTTCCTTAGTTTTTTCTTCTGGCTCGGAGTGGTATCTCATTCCATTGCCTTATGGCCCTTTGTAAGGTTATTTTTTCCTTACCTCCTTATAAATAAAGTTTCCAGGGCTACAATCCCCCTATTCTCTAAAAAAAAAGAAAAAGAAAAAGAACTAAAATCCTCCACAACCTAAAACCATGTGCATTCTGGTACAAGGTCTAAAATCTCAACTATAGAATGTTTTAAAATAATATTGACTTATTTTTTTAAAAGACAAATCAGGATTTCAAACCTGTGGCTCCCGGTAATGTGACAAGCCTAGCAATTGTTTTGTATTCAGTAAATCTGAAATGGATTACGACCGTAGATCCTCACGCACTAGATCACAAATATCCAAGCTTAACTTTAACACCCGGATCGTGATCAGTAGCCACTTCTCTGATAAAATTACCTCCCACCAAATTGACTCTTGACTCATACTCCGTGAAATTTCTTCTGCCACTGTTCTATGTTCCAAGGGGTGCTAGTCCAAGTCAGAGTCATTTCTGCATATGCCATATTTCTCACGATGACTACGGATCGATCACCACCATTGGTCAAGGGTGCTTAGAAGTATGTAGACCCATTTTCAGCCCACTGTAGCCCTCGACATCGCCTGAAGTAAGGAATCTTCACAGGGAGTATCCAGATGGTTCCAATCTGTGACCTGATTGTGTAGGCTAGCTGGGTGTTGTTGGAGGATTCCTTCCTTTGATGGCCTAGACTGTAGCAAGTCAAAACGAACAGACCGAAATAAATGTAAATAAATAACAGTCAATAGAGAACCTGTTTGTGGACCTGGGCCTGTGGGATAGGCTGATGGGAAATCACGGAGGAGGAGAAAGCTAGTAGGTACCCTCGGGTAAGTTATATATATTACACGGTTGTACATTGAAATCGAATGTGAGTTCATGAATGCATCAAGTCTATCTTCTGTCTCCTAAGTTCCATTGTCCATGAATGCTGCATGTCTCCTCAAGAGAAGTTGTTACATCTAAGATACCAAAATAGGAGAAGTAGAGGAAGATGGACGTGGTTGAAACACTGATCATGAACCACAAAAGCTTGAACTCACTCTGTCATATACTTCTGAATGATAGTCCGTGAAAAAGGTTAGATTCTAATGATATAGAAAGAGAGAGGGGCAGATGTACAGGTCAAGTATGTACTTTGGAGCCTTGAATCAATGGCACCTTTCATGTTTCACTCTTCAGATCTATGAATAATTCAATCTGTCGTTAAGATTTAAGATCTTCAACGTTGCCTTTGCACACTGTTTCATGGGCTATATAGTATAGGTCTTATGGGATGGTCTCGCAAGTGGATTTATTATCTGGAGTTGCCACATTGATCAATCATCAGACCACTCCACTTCTGCTAGTGAGGTGTCTCAAGTGAGGTAAGTACTGTTTGGATGAGTTGGCGGGATGGTCAACCCGTGTACAGGTGCAAAATTCTTCTAAGGAGAGGGAAGCAGGAAGGAGACCACTGATCAAGTGTAGTTTGGGGCCCCTACTTTAATTGGGTTCATGTGCAATTTTTGTAGGTCACCTAGAGATTATTTGGGATGAATAAATTACTATGGACATCATTCATTAAGATTAGTTATCTCACCATCGCTCACTGTTTGAATGGACGAGATAGAGTCTCGGGAGCGCTGGCCGTCTTGTAATAGAAGAAATGATAAATCACATCATTGCCACAACAATTGGTGGGTATGAGGGTGTTGAAAAGTTTGGAGGGTAAAGTTTCGGAGGCCAAGGTCGACTACTTGGCAAAACCTGTCTGGCCAATCCAGGGGTTCGACAGGCTCAGTGCCCAGACCTGGCACGCGATCCTTGGAGCCCTCATTTTGCTTCAACCTCCAGTCTGTCACATACGTCGCTACTCTCCTGTAGAATTTTGTTTTGAAGACATCCCAGACCTGGAAACCCCAACCGGTCCGAATCTCGTTAGATTCTGCTCCTGAAGAAAATCTAATCTAGAGACCAGAGAAGATAACTTCAATGTTGAACAATGTTCACTAAATGCAATCTTGTCAAAAGCGAGTGACCTGCTCTAATTTCTTGTACAAAGATAGCTGAGACATGATCACTAGCCTCAAAGTTTGCTCAACATAAGATTCTGCTGCCCAATATCAGACTTGTGAAAGTTGGAAATTTTGTGATCTCTTGTGTGCAAGTTCATGATTGAAGGTTTCACACCACACATCAAGGATTCCCAGTCCAGTAAAGGAAACAATTGGTATGCAAAATCATGAGTTATGGATAGACCTACCCCTCGAGATCAAAAACTTTGGTGATGGGTTGTAGAATCAGGGCTGAGTTAATTAAGGTGTGCCACTTAGCCATGAAACTATCGACCGGACCTGCTCAGGTCCCAGACTATGCATTTGAAAAAATTTCCCCAATGACAGCATGGGACTCATGAAATCAAGGACTTCTCAAGCTTAACTCGTGACAAATGCGAAGAAAAATATTTCTAGATCCTTGGCGTACGAACCTGATTGAGCACCTAGATTTGAACTGTGCTAGTTTATGATTCAAGAGAGAGAAGACCCCGCCCAAAGCTAGTGTATACAAGAGCCACTTCTGCCGCCTCTCGGTGTCTATACTATATTAATTATCGATGATTAGCAAAGAGCTGAAAATCTACCAGTCATGGAGCACTGCACCTACTATAATATATTGATCAAGCTACAGATTGATTTGTAGGCATAGGCAGGGTTTATTGTGTGATTTGATGACCTCATGAGCTAGGAAAATTTCACTTCTATAATCAGATGTCATTGACATGGTCAAATAGGTCTGCTCAAATCCGAGTCCTATGTACGTTTGCACAATTTTCATGCACAGAGCAACATTCATGTCATTCACTATCAAGGAGGCCCTTCTCAATCGTCTTTAGTGACCCAATAAAGCAACCCACTATATATATACATGTGCACAAACCTGATATTTGTAGTGATTGATGACTGCTATGTTCCGATGCAATGCAGTGGGCCGAAACGTCGTCTTCAAGTCAAAATGGTGCACCACATTCAACAGACTCTCGTTCAAAGCATCGACTCGTAGGAAACTTTTATGACGTTGCGGAGTGTTCATACGGCATGTGTATCCCACCATTACTCCCTCCTCAGGATGTTGAATTAGGCCTGTCGGTCCAAAATTGTGGCAATCCAATCTTATCTCTCCCACATGGCTTGAGCCGCGTGCGCCCCATACTCTCTCGATCTCAGTCTTGATCAATCTCTTGAGGATGGAGGATTGATCAGAGGACATCTTCCCGTCGAGGTAGCGAGCGGGGTAGATGAACTCATCTACGTCAGTAAACATCACCCATTCGCACTCCGTCTGCGCCCTCAAGGCACAGTGAGCGAATCCTGCCTCTTGTGTCTTTAGCCAGGGCCATATGTGCCGGGTGACATTGAGCTTGGCGAGAAACTCGCTGAGGACTTCCTCAAGTTCGTCATCACTATTGTTGTCGTATAAATACCACCGCTCAACTCCTAGGTATGAATGGTACATGATCCACTCCTTCAGGAACCGCGCTTGATTCCATATCATGGTGCATGCACAGATAAAGTGCTTTTTACTGGCACGTCCAGTGGTAGTTTTCCCGGCAATTTGTGAATTCTCTTCTGCAGCTATACTATCAAAGGTCAACGTTTGATTCTTGCCACCACCAGCGTTTGTGCCTCTGAAACTGGGTGGATAGAAGTACGCAACCGAAGGAAGTACCCCAAGTCTTGGCGATCTTATACTAACCTTCTTCCCAACAAGAGACTGGTGCAAAGATAGATGAGGCAGGTTACAGCGCACCACCTGAAGACCCACCACTATAACAAGTACTGCCTTGGAAAGTTGAAGAGAATCATCACGTACGCAGAGACAAGGACTTGTAATTTCTATTCCAGCATGGTCCTCAGCTGAAAATGTGCCAAGAAAGCTCTTTACACCATAGCTAATGATCAACCCACGATGGCCAGCACAGCTGATCCCACGTGTCTGTAGACAGCTTGAGAAAAGATTCTCAAACTTGGAACTGCACCAAGAGATCCAGCGTCCTTGTAGAGAAAGAGAGAGATGAAGTGTTGTACACAGAAATAGATCAAGGCACAAAGAATCTTACGAACTATGTCGTAAATCGAGAATAGACTAAGGCACTTGTAAGAGCAATGTAGATCACTGAACCTGCGTTCCCTGTTGCTACAGCTCACTGAACAAAACCTCCCGAGTTGCAAGGAGTCCAGTTTTATACCTGTAGATCCAACTATGATATAGTGAGTTCATTCTCCACATTCTAGGAAGAAGTGTGTTACCTCTTGGGCCACAATTCGAACCCATGTCGACACTTCATGGATATCTCCAAAAACACACCGAAGTCTGGAGATGTCCAAGCTTTTGGATTGCCTGCGATTATACAAACCCTTAACAAATAGAATAACACTATCACGTTGTACCAGTGTCTCGTATACTAATCTTTCCCATGAGGGCTTATATGGATACTGTGCCTCTGTCTGCAACAATGCCTGTGATCCTTTAAGTCCCAAAGTTACTGTAAACGGTTTCATATCATGGGATAGGGGCCGATTGCTTGGGCGTGGACATCTCACATACATTAGTTCAGGTTCCTTGAACCCCATCGCGTGTATTGAAGTTCGTTGATTGCCCTTGAATACGCATTCATAGTCATCCTTTCCGGGCAAATATTCCCCATTCTGACTTTGAACTAGTAAAAGTACTTCGTCAGGGAACGTGACAGCATCTGCCACAAAGAGAATCATCTGCTTCTGGGCCCTGGAATCCTGCAAGGGGTTCCCTTGCACAGGGAAATGGGCGACTTTCAGAGCCCTGATTCGACCTCGCACGAGCTCTGTAGGGTGCATCGTGCCTGCCAATCCCAACTCACAGGTTGATCATAATTTACAAAAGTAGTTGAATTGAGGAGCCACCGAGTAAGTTGCCCCTGGAGAGCTTCGATTTAGAGATCAAGAATTAAAAAGCAATCGTTCCAAGAATGTGTGCACGCAAGGATATTCAGAAATAACTTACCAAAATCTTAACTGTAACTATACAATATCTGATACATTCAGTCTGATCGGACTCTAACTGGTACTTGTGGACTTCAGATTCAATTTCCCGGCTGATTGGTTCGTACATCTGTTCATCATTTTAGAGAAACTCTATCTCAAGTTGGATAGCTTGCACCATACAGCCGTGCGAAAGCATTCATAGAACTCGAGGGGAAGCCACCAGCTGCCCTATTCCAAACAACTGTACGAGGGTTTCCATGCAACAGGGTCCTGGCAGTTGGTCAGGTCGTCTCTTTCCCACCAAATCTGGTTTCCAAGGTCTAATCACGGGTCTTTGTGATTCAAAATTCAATGCTCTAATTAGATAAGCCTGTTCAGGCGTATTTGCAAATTGCGCGCTCGGCAAACTCATCCGTAGCCTAAGTTCCTGGAAAAAGTGGGGTTGAAAAGGTTTGCTGGTTCTTTCTGAGGGATGGGTACTTGACTGAAATGGCAAGAAACATATTCACTCACCATGAAACAGTTTTCTTTGCAACAGAACCCAGAACAGAAGGGAAGTGAACACCAGGCTACACACCATCGCTCGCCAAGTTAGGAATCGCCCTCCCGTCTCCATCCTCAGCCTCACAACATTCGCAGTCATTGTCCTGGCTGCTAAAATCTTCGAAAATTTGCTGGAGTTTGCCATGTCTGAATCCGAAAACTCCCTTTTGGTGTGCACACTGGTGCTGACTGCAGAAGGGCTGCTCAACAACTGACCCAAGCAGCATTCTCTGTCCATGGTCTCTACTCGGCGGCCCTCGCCAATGCTGTAATCCATTTTTTATTGTTCCATTCTTTCTCTCAGATGTCCCATACCCATGAAATCTCCCATGTACTGCGTCAGGCACGGGGTAATTCTCTCTCCGTCTCACACACAAACAAGCCGATCATGCCTTCCCTTAAGGCCATTACGGATGAAGGGCATTAACACGCCTGGAACAGGCTCACCTCGAACGGAAGGACAAGTTCGACAAGGCAAACACTTTGCGGCTACAGGGTGTTTTACACAACACGTTTCTCTCAAACAAATTCGAGGCCCACTTGGATTACAAGAACCACTAGATTGTGCAGTGCAGAAGATGATCCTCTCTTGCTTGCACGGAGCTTCTTGAGAGCAGAGCTTGTCGATCGCGGCAGTTATCCTTGGCAGGGATGACAGGTTTGTCTGGAGGATTGCTCGTTCATTCATCCTCCACACAGCAATGCAACCTCTGAAGGTCCGCTGGCCTTCAGACATCCGCGAGATTACCCACCTGCTAGATCTCTGGATTGTCTGGATGCTCACCACAATTTTGCAAGGGCGCCGGGGGAACTGATCTATGGTACATGGTGAAGCATGAGATGCAGCTTGCGAGGCGAATGACTTGGCACAACTTTTGCTGGGTTTTCTACTGGCACCTTTGCATGGGCGTCTGCAAGGTTATGAAGCCATTTTGCTACAGGTAGTACTCTCTCTCTCTCTCTCCAATATCCATTTTCTGATACATTGTCCAGGTATACTCACCAGAGAGTGACCCTCTTCAGGAACATCAAGAACATGGTTCCTACACCTCTGTTCACCAACTTTGAAAATCTCAAGGCTGAGCCTAAAGCCCTGGCCCTCTTGGGTTCTGACTTTTGGGCTGCTCACACAGCAGATTGATGCTTGTGTGAAGGGCTTTCTAGAGGATATCTGGGAAGCCCGAACTAATTGTCTTATTCAAGGGTAAGTCTGAGCCCCTCACAGAGGTAGTGTCTATTCCCTATGTTTCCGTCCACACTGGACGCGGGGTCTATGGCCACAAGGCTACGGCAAAGAAAGTCTTATGAGTACATTCTCTCAATTTCTTTTTCTCTGAGGTCTAGACATGAAGTCGAAATAGCGGTGAATTCTTGGGAGGGTTTCGTCTCATCTGTAGTTGACAAGATCATTGGGGAGGAAACTCATTGTCTGCGGTAGAGATGGACCAATGAGATCAAACTCAAGATAGCAGAGAGACTAGTCCTCTACAAAGAGTGCTGCAATTTAAAGTCAACAAAGAATTGTGGGCTAGGTACTACCAGATCCGCGTCTCTCCCCCTTGCTCTCTTTTCTGTGTTCATCTTGGGTGCCATACATGTTCCAGAAGATTTCCTGGGTTCAATTTTGAATCCTTCAATCGTCCATTGGCCTTCCGATGGGCTGTCTTAAGCAATAGACTCTTGGACATTAAACATTGTAGATTGACTAAGAAACAAAACAGTCAGGCCCTTCCTGAATAAGTCAGGAGTGTACTGGCAGAGGTGTACATGCAAAAAGACTGCAATGAGAATTGGAGAGAAATGAAATGGTGCTTTATAACGTTCGCGGAAAGCTCATAGAGCTTATGGGACAAAATGGAAGAAAACATGAGAGGAAACAAAAACCCAGAGCCAGAGATAAAAACTATTGTTCGAGTGATTGTCTAAGGGTGAGTGCCTCGTGCAAGTAAGCTGCCAAGCATTCAGAGAAATTCACTAACCAGCTTTTGCTTGGTGTGAATGCATTAGATCTTGGTTTTTCGCATTGAAATCCAAGGCTTCATTGAAAGGTAGATGGAAAATTTCGGAACACACAGAACGACATTGTTCCAAAAATAGAATAACTTGGATCACAACAGATTATTCCAGAACTGCAATCGTATCCGCATTACGAGCGCTTGTCAGACGATGGGCTATGACTATTGTCGATCTGCCCAACATTAAGATGTCAAGGGCCTCTTGCACCCTCCGTACAACCTCTACATCCAAGCTGCCGGTGGCTTCATCAAGTAAAAGAATACGAGGGTACTTAAGCACTGCTTGCGCTATCGCAATCTTCAACTTCCTTTCTTCAGAAAACAGTAATCTGCTGTCGCATCGTATGTGTTATGGCTAGGTGTGTGTGAGAGAGAGAGACAGGTCAGGCTCTCCTCCAAATCAACATAGAAGGACCACAGCTTCAATTTAAACAGTCTCATTTGAACTGTCTCTTCACCTTCTGTTTTGAAACTGCATGACCAATGCAAGGGAGAAACAACGTGTGTAAGTTCAAATCTATGTTCCATCTGCCTTCCCTTGCATCTATTCTCGGAGCCAAGTGGTGGTCTGGTTGGATTTGTCAAAGCCGTGGATGGAAAATCACCTTCTTGGTGGCTTTGCTGTTTCCTGAAACCGAATTAGGTCAGCGTATGCCCCACGAGAGCCCACGAGAAGCCTCATAAGGCTTCTTGTCAGAAAGAAGTCACCTTCTCTGAAAAGACAAAATGCTAGTCGTGGATTGCCTAACTTTGAGCTCCTCAATGATTCACCACGTACAACTTTTCGGTTTGTTTAGGTTTTCTTTCTTGGCAGGAAAAGGCATTCTGACAACAGTCCTTTCCATAGGCCTTCTCTGGTCACGCACTCATATTGGGAAAAGAGAAAGAGATACAAACAATTCAACCATTTTTCCCGGATTTTCCCATGGGCATATCGTATCCCAGGTTGGCTGCTCACCTCATTCCATTATTCAAATATAAGATTTCTTGCGCTTCTCTGACAAGCTAGTACATACCTGTGTGCAGGTGTAATTATCCTATTTCATCTTATCCATCGCAAATCTACTTATGTCCGTCTCAACGTCCGGGGAGAACCGGCAGCCAGTTACATGCTAATTCCAGAATTTTCGAATGAAATATGAAACCTCAGGAAATGGATCCGAGGGAAAAAATGGCCGAAGTGGAAATCAACCGGGTGCCCTACTTTTAGGAAGGATATTTGCCTTTCCATTTCATTACAGACAGGAAATCTGCCTTAGTTGGCAGTGCCTGGTCGGATTCAGGCCCTTCTTATATTACAAAAAATGGAAATGGCCGTCGAAGTCCACCACATGGCATAAATCCAACGTACCAGGCCGGGTTACATCCAAGGAAGGGTGTTTAGGTGAAAAAATATTGAACTCAAAGAGGGCGGGCCCGCGGGCAAACCCTACTAAGTCTGGACGTTGCTCTCGCAGCCCCAGCTCCATGTGGTTTGAAGGCATTGACAGGTCCAACTTCTATAAGGATACAATGTTCTTCACTTGTTTGAATTGCTTAAAACTGGTTGTGATTATTTATTATTATTATTATTTACTTATTGTTGTGCGTTTGACACTTGTGTTGTCAACCAGTTGACATTTATAAGGGCCGGATTTACAGCTGAACACAAAATAAATCATTAGGAATATTACCGGTTGTAAAGAAATTATCTCGGAAATTGACCGGGTATAGTTACCACTAAGGGGCAGCAACCGACTGCCCAACCCACTTAGCCGATTGCTGCTGGGAATGAGCGGCTACTGGCTGGTTCAACTGAAATTATTTCCCGGACGCTGGTCCGTCTACTGACTACCAAGTATGCCAAAAATGCTTCATAAAGAGTTTTATAAATTTTGCGGCTTCTTTCTGACAAGTGGTATGTACCTGTTTGCAGTGGATTCTCTGGCATTGTGGCTACATGGCTCCTCGAACGATGGAGCAGAGACGGACACGGTGTATTCTGTCGTGAAGTCTGTCAGGCACCTTATACACTTCCGGCGCCACCGGCGCGGAGACCTCCTGCCACTGAGACCACCTGCGTTGCTGATGAGACCACCTGCGCCGCCGCTGAGACCACCTGTGCCTCTTCCGCAAAATCCTCCCCCTCCCCCAGCAGCGCCGTCTATTCTGAGGCGGAGGAGGGGCTGGATTAGTGACCGTGTCTAGTCTACAGGACTTTAGACAAACTCCCTCCATTCTTTTTTATTTTGCACTCCCTATGTTCACATTTGAAGGGGCTTCTCTTATAAAAAGAGGGAGGGAGGTCGCACAAGCAGGGTTCCTGTAAGAAGGCTCAACATGTTCTCGACCTGCTCAAGGGTAAGGTCATTGACTTGACTCACCAATAGAAACTGGGGTTCATCCCTGGGTTTTCTCTTTTGGAAGAGGGTTTGGGCGAACTGCCCACACACGGCTTAGTAAATGAGGGGTCAGACTATGGTCTCATCAAAGGCCTATGCACTTCCCAGTAAGAATGGACTTTATGTGTACCCAATCCGTGCAAGGGCTTGGTTGTTCACAACTGGGCTATGTTGACAGATTCCATTAGTGGATCACCTCTTGATATAATGTGTGCGCATTTAGAGTTCTGGCCCTTCCTTTTCTTTCCTTTGGGGTTTTCTGCACAATCAATTCCTCCCAGCTTTCCAGGTTCTCGTTGTCATTTGTTCTTCTGGATGGAAAGTGAAAAGGGGGAGGAAAGCAGGAAGCCTGCAGAGCAAACTGTTGGGAGTAGTCCAGATAATTTTTGTTTTGCCCACAGACGTGGGAATAGCTTCAGGGGCACGAGCATTGTAAAGTTGCTTGATACAATAATTGAAGGTCTAGGATTTGGCAGCTCACTCTGATACTTGGTGATGCCTTCTTGGCATTCTGCACCACTTCTCCTTCTGTTGCATGTGACTGTCCCTTCAGGCTGTTCCTTCCCCTGAAATGTTCAATGTGTTGTGTGCGGAACAACAGACACACCCAGTAACAGCCAGACAAGACATGTACCAAGGCAGACCAAGGAATGGGAGGAAAGCCCACAGGGCTGGGCTACACTTATATGATAATCGTGATGCTCACATGCCTCATCACTTCTTTTATCAGAGTGATTTCTGAGTTTATTCCTGCTCGGTCAACTGCATCACATCATGCATCTTTACCAATGCCGATGTTGCTTTACTGTATTTACAACATTGAAGTTTTGGATTGTCCAAGCTTCTTCCAGAGGACATCAATGGGTGCTTGTCTACACACTCAGACATCTTGTCATTAGTTGCAATGCCCCAGATATCTCTGCACTTGTGGGCTCAGAACGAGGGGTCAGTTCAGCAGTATACCTGCAATTAGGCTCAACTAGTTCAGTATCTCCATACTTTGCCCCCAATTGTTCAGCCTGAGTCCCCTTTGTGTTGAAATTATTAAGCCTTCATGGCCCTTTCTGCGGAGAAAAAACATTTCACTGTAATTTTATGGCCAACCCAACTCACTGGTCAGTGGTCCACATTCCACATGATGACTCAGCCACCTTCTCCAAAGGTTTCAGATATTTTGGACAAGAAAGTACCTCCATTGTGGTGAACAGGGAATGAACCGGGGCCAAATTAAACATGGGAAAGGGTATTAAGAGGGCTGGGAAACCGCAGTCCCCATTTATGTACTAGGTAGCGCACTGGAGCACGGCTGTAGCAGGAGCTGTGCGTGGCGAGACGCGGGAGCGTCGAGCCAGTCGCAGCGACCTGCTATTGCCCGTAGCGGTCGCGCTGCAGAACGTAATGTCACTGTCGCCAAGGATGGAGCAGGTCATAAAGTGACCTGTTGAGTAGGTCTTTCAGCCCTGTCACATCATAAAGGACACACTGTAATGGCTAGATTCCTTCTACCTACCTTTTCGATATTTGGATGAACAGACGCTGGATGATGACCGTTGGAAAAGGGCTTGGATGAAACCAGCCGGAAACAATCTATTTTTAAGTATTGTCTTATATTAACAGCTAGTTTATCTCTAAAATAGAATGAGGTGGCGTCCTATCTGGACAGACACCCGGATGGAATCTAAATAACCAATCAGGGCTTGTCATTTGGTTAGATAAGATTGTGGGCATTCGTTTATAAAAGAGATCAACACGACGCTTAAGGCGGCGGTGTACGTTTGGTGTGAACCCTAGTGTACATGTGTGTGAGTTTTGGATGAAGAAGGTGTGAGTGAGGATGTGCTCTTAATTCATGTGAATGATTCTGACTCCTCATGCCTATCTCGCTAGCCTGCTTTACCGAGCACACATCCCCTTGATAGCTCAATACCCGTAGAGGAAGAGGAATAACGGGGTGGGCGAGAATCTTGGTGGAGAAGGGGTTGCATGATTTCGTTAATCATTAGCTGCACATTCCTTCCTTGTACGTCAGGTAGCTATACACTGACACTGTTGCCATGGTGGCGCTCTACTGTTTCACTTCTCGCTCGTGTTTTTTATTGTTCATGGCTTTCACAGTATCTTCTTGCGTTTCTGTAACCTGCGACAATGGCCTCGTCTTCTAATCTGACGGGCATTGTAGTCTGTCTGTTAAAAACAAAGTGGTTACCTTCTGCGTGCAGGCCGCAATTTGGACTCCCAGTCCTTGATGCAATAGCCACTTATGAATCTATGTTTGTGAAGCATGTAAACACCTTCACCCAGAATGTGCCACAGTTCTTCGTCCACTTTGAGCCAGAAAGCAACTCGAACAATGGAGCGGATAAGCTTCTCCTTGGCAAGCAGTATATGCACCGGATAATCACTAACAAGAAATCCAGGCAAGTAGTAACCCAATCTTTCCTGTCTAAACACAATAGCAGGGAAAATCAAAATATCATGCATAGTATGAGGAAAGCGAGAGACGGGAATGCCTGCAACATGGTCATCCCAGGTTATGTCCACATTGTAGTCAGGTTTCCAGGTAGGCCTCAGGTTGGCCAAGACAAGAGAACTGCCACCTTTCACCAGCTCCCACAGACGATGCGCACTGGGTAAATTGGGCGGAAGGAAGTTCTCGCACTCGCCAGAAACCTCCCCAGCTACTGTGAACTGCGAAACACCAACTTCAGCCCACGAGAGTCGCCAACCCTTCAATAGCTTGCTTTTGGCCGCAATTAATGGAAGCTTGCGTGCTATCTCCGCAGCAAAAAGATGCTGCAGGGCCTTGGCCGCTCTGGCCCCTTCAAACGCTTGGATGCACTTTCGCCTCTGCTCTGCTTCTTCTTGCGGAGTGTAGGTGGGCTTCAGACCCTCCAACGTAGCGGTCAACTCAAACTGAGCCACCCAGTGATCAGAAGGCGTGTCGAGGACCAATTCAGGGCGTTCAAGATGCGTTCAACTGTAGCACCAAGAGACGGATAATCAACTTCAACCACCAGGCTAGGATCAACCGAAGCACGCACGATGCTGGCAAAAATCGACTCAAAATGACTAGCAGGAGTTTCTTTGTACGTGTTAAGCTCAGTGTCAGTTAGAAGCGATGAGGAGTGGCCAAGCAGTTGGCACTTCAGTTGTTTCGTGCAGACACGCCCATCAACTACCCCATGCCCGATCGTCCTTATCAACCTGGTGAGAGTATCTAGAAATATTACACTGACTTGAAAACTATGGTGGTCAAGGCCATTCCGGTACCTTTTGAACGCACTGCCATACTTAAAACCTACTTCATTACCGGGATTACCTGCCTCTAATCAAGTCTACCTACAGAAGCATCCTTATCGCAATGAGAGGCATATGGTAGAGATGATGGATGAGCGCATGAGGTTTAAGAATGCTAAATTAGGCAAAAGTTGTCTGCGTGTTGTTCATTATGCTCATCAACATACTTCCAAATGTTCTCATGGGGTTGCCATGGTTAAGGGTGGCTCTACAGAGGCCTCTCCTACATTACTGGAGGAGGTTAAAACCTTATAACAAGAGCTGCATACTCAGCTTCAGGCTGTCAGGGCAGAAGGATCCTGGAGGGCCGCACCTGCCAAGCCTCCTCCTACTGATTCTCATCGTGGCCACACTCAGACTGGCCCACGATATGAGGTTCAAGGTAAACGTGTGGCATGTTTCATTTGTGGGTCACTTGAGCACTGGACTCGCTTCTGCACCTATGCCGCTTTTGTCCCTGGTATGATTGAAGAACACAAACGAATTCAACGCGAGCAGAGGGGCAAACACCCTTTAAACGAACCAGATCGCTTGTGAAGGGGCCAAGCGGTCAATATCCCACAAACCCTGCAAATGATGACTCCATTGTTTTTGTGATGTTGTCCAATGAATTCAAATTAATGCATTGTGAAGCCAATAAAAATCTTAGGAGGGAAAAAGTGCACCCTCTCATGACTCAATGTCACATAGGGCACCTATCGTTTTCATGTGTTGTTGACACAGGCTGTACCATGTCTGCTGTTCCGTTGTCCGTGGTTCGACTACTTGGTCTCAAACTCACTCCAGCCACAGGTCTGCAGGTGACCATTGCAGATGGCACACGTTATGAACCCCCAAGTTTGGTCACCATCCCTATTAAGGTCAGTTGCAAGTCGGTCACACTGACTTGTATCGTTACCATTGGTGAGCAGTTGTTGTTAGGCTTGGATTGGATGTGTGCTGTAGGGGCCAAGATTGATGTGGTTGAAAACATCATGTGGCTTGCCAGTGGCAGCTCCTCCCCCCACAAGGTGCAGCTCAACTCTGTCTCCTTGCCCGCTGGTTGTGCCACTGCGCATCTCTCCCACATGCGAACCATTGTTGCTGAAACAAGACGGCAGGCTGGTGAGCAATACAACTGGATACGTTACTTTAACTTTGCCAAGACGGCTCCTTCCACCTTGTATTAGTGGCAACCACTTTGCCTGGTAAGAAGAGTGGCCCTCCCATTCCAATCCCAGGTAACACTACTTCTTCGCAATCCCATTGAGTTTGTTATACCTGCCTCCCCCCAAAGGATTGTTTTTCTTGGCCTCACTTTTTTTTGTCCACAAGGTCGTTATCTTGAAGTCAAGGGGTGGAAACGATTGATGCTTTTCAAACATTGTTTGATTGCATCTGGGGTGCTGGATCGGGGCTTTCGAGGGGAGCTCAGACTTCTTGTTGCCAACCCAGAACGCATACCTATCACCATCCGCAAGGGTCAGGTCCTCGCACGACTCACTGCCACCCCATTGACAGATTTAGGAGAGGTGCAACATGCTTTAAGTTTTGCTGACATTGGCCTGTCTGATGATCCTGTAGATCAATTGCATCTCTTGGCACAATCTGTGGCTGCACCCAAGGTCAGTTCCCTCACTCCTGCGCAATCTGTTCATCTTGACTAGGTCTTGACTGATATCAAAATGGGCTCTAGTCTCACTGAAAATGAAATGTCTCGTCTATATCATGTTATTTGTGACAATCTTGATGTTTTCAATGCTGGTTCTCATGACTCACAAATCCACTAGGACTCATTTTCCATGAAACACTAATTTTAAAGCTCCCATTCCTAAATCACCGTTCCGAGCAATGAATTATCAAGGTTCTACATCAACGACGCTACCGCGTGAACGTGAGCATGAGCGTGAGCGTGCGCTCACGCTATGCTGACATGGCGCGAGCGTAGGGGACCAGCAGCTGATGTGGCGTGAGCGTGAGGGTGATGTGGCATGAGCATGCTGACATGGCAGTGAACAACATGATGTGGCAATCAACATGCCTACGTGGCAGTCCACATGTCCACGTGGGATTCGGCCAACGCAGCGGACGCCATGTCAACAGAAACATGTAGCGCCTATAGCCTAACATCAAATTAGTTGGTGGTGCTTATGGATGACGGAAGAGGTATCTCCTTTGTCTATATTCATGTCCAAAAGCTCTCACTCAGCCGGCACTGCCCACAAAGGGGGCTTTTGATGTACTATAGCTTCGCATGTCCCAGTCAAAGACTTTGGGTATCCTACAAAGATAAATTCATGTTAAGCCTAGTACGCAAACCTGTAATACTGCTCATCCTTTTTTGTTCTGATCAGCCTGGTCTACAACCCAAGATTTTTATGGCAGACCTAAAACCCAAACTAGATTGGCTTTCACTGGACGTTAAAGAAACTTTATCTTTATCTTTAAGTAACAAGGCCGGGGTTAAATTTGGTCTACGTCAACACCAATAAAAGTGTGTGTCGAACTTAGTAACAACCAAGTGCTATATTTATGCAAACCCAAGTTTGGGTCTTGTATCCTTACATACATTTAAGCGCGCAGGTCTCTAGACTCCCACTTGCTTCCTTCACAAATTGCGAGTTTGTGGTGGCGACTGACAGTTGTGGCCATCGGACAAAGTCTTGAAGTCTCGAGTAGAAAAGAGGTTCGTGACAGGAAGGCTGTGAGGATGCCTCCACTCAAGGATTGTGGCTACTTGGGCGCTCTCTCTCTTGAGCCACCAACGGTTATGGATAGTGAGGTGTGGAGTAGGCTCCTGTGCGACTTACTGGACAGAGTGTTGGCATGCTTATCTTGCAGAAATCTTTGCCGCTTATTGATGGTGTGCAAGCGATGGCGATCCCTGCTAGCAACTCCGGGTTTTCTGCATCTCCACAACCAGGTCGGTCTCGATCATATAGAGCCATTCTTCATCTTTCATATGGGGGGCCTGACTCTAGGTGTAGGTGGTGCAAAGAACATAGGACGTATGGAGTTTCTATATCCATCTGCAAGTGGCATGTGCAACGGGCACCAGATAGACCTCACATTCCTTAGACCTTGCACAAAAGATATGCCAACATCACGTTGCGGTTACACCGTATCTACAGATGGAGGGTTGTTTTCCATCGAAGTGAAGTCAATACCTGGGGATTTGTACATCATCGTGTTCAATCCGATCTCAAAGTGTGGCAGACGCTTACCTAAAGCGCCAGAAAATAGCGATGGTTGTTTTCTGAATGAATTGGTGATGGATAGCAGTACCGGAGGATACAAGCTTATTAGGGTTGTAGTAGAGTCTACCGAAGGAGTTGAAATGCATAGAATTTTGGTCTACGACTCCATCTCCAACTCGTGGAATGAGACGAGAAACATGACGCTAGGTAAGCAATGTCCTGGGCGACATTATAAGACAACAGGCACTGCCAAATTTGGCAACGTCATGTATGTCATGATCTACTGTTTGGATTGCCGTTCCATCCCATGGTACATTGCCTTCCACCAGTTGTTTGCTTACGACATTGGCACCGGAGTTTGGACGGAGATTAGGACACATATGCCCGATCGTTTCCAGTGAGAAGTTATGTTCTTTGTAAGGCAGGGCCGCAAGGTGGTAGCTGGGAGTGCTTTGGGTGTTGTTGGGTGGAGCACTCCATGTTTATGGGAATTGAATGTCTCCACTCGAGAATGGAGGCAGTTGCCGGAAGTTCCTGATAAGCTATTGCGCGACTTCTTTGCAATTTATTCCGGCGAGGACAAATATTGTCAGCGGCTTGCAAGATGGTGCGGTGATCTGTACGTAGTCTTTAGACCAGAAATCAGAATTACTGGCATTTGACATTGTAGGAGAATCGTGGATGCTAATTGTTTTCCCCTCAGGGCACCCTCTGTCACCTCTACTACAGATTTCAAAACTTCCAGGGCATTATGGACAGTTTTGAATGGTTTAGTTTTGAGTAATGAACCACCTGTTGGTAGCTCAATTGGATAGTGCCACCCAGGTGGATTTGGGTTCTATGGGGTGTTTGCCTTTTCAAATAGAAAATAAAATAAAAATAATGATGTGTATGGCTTTCACTCAGTTGTCACATCACTCTTGAATAGACCCTTTTTTTTGTGTGCACACAATCTAGTTCGGTCGGAGACTAGTTTAGTGTAGAGCAGGAATAGGGTGAGATTGAAACACGGCCTGCTAAGACCATACCTTTGTGAAGGGCTCACTCCAGTAGAGGAAAGAGAATGTACTCATAAGACTTCGCTTACCATATGTGACCATAGATCCCGCGCCCAGTTTGGATGGAAACAGAGGGAATAGACACTACCTTTGTGAAAGGCACACTCCAGTAGTGCGACTTATCCTTGATATAAACAGTTAGTTTGGACTTTCCAGATATCCTCTAGAAAGCCCTCACATAAGCATCGATCTGTTGTGTGAGCAGCCCCAACAGGACCAGGGCCAGGGCTTTAGGCTCAGCCTTGATATTGTGCAAGTTGTTGAACAGGGGTAAAGGACCATGTTCTTGATGTTCCCGAAGAGGGTCACTCTCTGGTGAGATTACCCTGGACAATGGGGAAAGAGAGTAGGGGAAAGAGAATGTATTTATGAGACATTGTTTGCCGTAGCCTTGTGGCCATCGAACCCGCGCCCAGTTTGAGCGGAACACACAGGGACAGAAATTGCCTTTGTCAGGGGCTGATGCCAGTAGTATGACTTACCTTGGAATAGACAATTGATCCGAGTTTTCCAGATATCTACTCTAGAAATCCCTTCACACGAACATCAATCTGCTGTGTGTGATTTGCCCAATAACTAGACCCCAAAAGGGCCTCGGCTGTTGGCTCAGCCTCAAGATTTTCAAAGTTGATAAACAAAGGTATAGGATCAATTCCCTTGAAGGATGTGAAGAGGGTCTCTCCGGTGAGAGTGACAATGAATGAGAAAGTGGATATTCTCTTCAAGTTGGCCACATAGTACCACGTCATCTCAGCCACGTCATCGTCGTCATTTTTGTGTGTTGGTTGTAACGGAACCTCGCAGAGACGGCGACTTTGAAAGACTCGAGTGAAACGCTTATTATACTGGTTCAGCTCCTGTTGTTCCCACCTCCATCATCAGAATTTTGGGCAACTGCACAGATTTCATCAATTCAAGCTCAATTACAAAATAAGACAATTGTATCATATGTCATTCTGAAGACTGCCCTGGTGGACATGTATGTCAAATGTGGGTGCATTAAGGATGCAAAGGTAATGTTCAACAATATGGCTGAATGAAATGACCGAAGCAGCATTGCCTGTCCATGGTCTCTAGTCGGCGGCCCTCCCCAGTGCTGTGATCCATTGTTTATTGTTCCATTCTTTCTACTGCTTTCCTATTACCAATGAACCCAGATGAGGTGGACATCACATCCAGACATGACCGCAACAGACTCATTTGGAGAGAGCTTATGGAATTACATGTCAAGAGAACTTGGATGCTACCCAATCTCACAACAAAGCTCCACTTCTATCGAGAGACATTCTTGGTGCTCCGCGATGATAGAATCTTGAGACCAAATTACCTTTCAGCACCCTTATCTCCTTCCCACTTGAGGGCATTGGGGCGGTTCAGGGTGGGTTCCCACAACCGACGGATAGAGACTGGCAGATGGGAAAACCTGCAACGGGAGGACCGCCTATGTCCAGCTTGCATAGGGCGCAGCAAGGAAATTGAAACTGAAGAACACTTCTTCTTCTACTGCCCTCTATACTACGAGATCCGTGGGAGATTCCACTGTTTATTCAGTGGAACCCAAACTCTCACTGATGTCTTTCACTATGAGGATCAAAAATGCTTGGCAGCCTACCTACACGAGGCCTTCACCCTTAGACAATCGCTAGAACATTAATTGTGGTTTCTGGATTTGTTCCTCTCTCATGTTTTCTTCCATTTTGTCCCATAAGCTCTACGAGCTTTCCGCGGACGTTATAAAGCACCATTTCCATTTCCATTTCTCTCACACGTCCCATACCCATGAAATCTCTCATGTACTGCGTGAGGCACGGGGTAATTCTCTCTCCGTCTCACACACAAACAGACGTCGGACAATTTTGCACAGTTTGCACTTAGCCCATCATGCCTTTCCTTAAGGCCATTACGATGAAGGGCATTAACACGCCTGGAACAGGCTCACCTCGAACGGAAGGACAAGTTCGACAAGGCAAACACTTTGCGGCTACAGGGTGTTTTGCACAACACGTTTCTCTCAAACAAATTCGAGGCCCACTTGGATTGTGCAGTGCAGAAGATGATCCTCTCTTGCTTGCACGGAGCTTCTTGAGAGCAGAGTTTGTCGATCGTGGCAGTTATCCTTGGCAGGGATGACAGGTTTGTCTGGAGGATTGCTCGTTCATTCATCCTCCACACAGCAATGCTACCTCTGAAGGTCCTCTGGCCTTCAGACATCCGCGAGATTACCCACCTGCTAGATCTCTGGATTGTCTGGATGCTCACCACAATTTTGCAAGGCTGATCTATGGTACATGGTGCAGCATGAGATGCAGCTTGCAAGGCGAATGACTTGGCACATTTTTTGCTGGGTTTTCTACTGGCACCTTTGCATGGGCGTCTGCAAGGTTAAGAAGCCATTTTGCTACAGGTAGTACTCTGTCTCTCTCTCCAATATCCATTTTCTGATACATTGTCCGGGTATTCTCACCAGAGAGTGGACATCAACCCTCTCCTGGACATCAAGAACATGGTTCCTACACCTCTGTTCACCAACGACAATCTCAAGGCTGAGCCTAAAGCCCTGGCCCTCTTGGGGTCTGACTTTTGGGCTGCTCAGCAGATTGATGCTTGTGTGAAGGGCTTTCTAGAGGATATCTGGAAATCCCGAACTAATTGTCTTTATCAAGGGTAAGTCTGAGCCCCTCACAGAGATAGTGTCTATTCCCTATCTTTCCGTCACACTGGACGCGGGGTCTATGGCCACAAGGCTACGGCAAAAGAGTCTTATGAGTACATTCTTTCTTACCGTCCTTTTCTCTGAGGTCTAGACATGAAGTCGAAATAGCGGTGAATTCTTGGGAGGGTTTCGTCTCATCTGTGGTTGACAAGATCATTGGGGAGGAAACTCATTGTCTGCGGTAGAGATGGACCAATGAGATCAAACTCAAGATAGAGAGACTAGTCCTCTATAAAGAGTGCTGCAATTTGAAGTCAACAAAGAATTGTGGGCTAGGTACTACCAGATCTGCAAGGATATCAATCAGCTTGTAAGGTCTCAGAAGAAATTATATTGGGACAAGACCACGGCACTGGTAACGACAAAGAGATTCTGGTTGGCCCTCTTCAACGTCTGTACAAGCCTAACAATTGTCAGCAAGTACAAGCGCTGAGGACTACTAAAATTCTAGGTCTAGCTAACAGTGAGGGGTCTTCTGAAGAATGGAAGGATAGTTGAAAAAACCGTTCCTATGATCCAAGACTGAACTGGAGTATATTTCAAAGGGTTACAACGCCTCCATTAGTCTTCTGAGATTGTGGAAGCAATTGAGCATTTCAACGGATATAAAGCTGGTGGACCAGTGGTGGACCTGATGGCATAGTCAATGAGCTTATCAAGCATGGTGGCGACCCCATGCTAGAGGCCATTGTACTTCTCCTGGAGGACTGAAATGATCCCCTTTCACCGGCTCAAGGAGTGCATGTGAGCATGCTCCAAAACACCAACTAGATGAATTCAAGGTCAGATGGTGGGGTCAGCTGCAACGTATGACTGATTTCAGATATCCTAAGTTAATCGACTCTATATCTTGGAAGCAGGATCGCCCTGTCAAACAGACCAAGTCCTGGCAGAAGAGGGTAGCAGAGATTTTCAAGGATCTGAATCTAAGTCCACAAGGCTTGACCCTCGTAGTTTCCGTCCCTTTGTGTTCCGCTCAAACTGGGCGCGGGGTCAGTGGCCACAAGGCTATGCCAAACGTCTTATGAGTACATTCTTTTAGCTCTACCTCTACTAGGACCAGAAATGCTTGGCAGCATGTGTTCACGGCCGTCCACCTTAGAGGATCTCTGACGTTGAATAGCTATTTTTGGGCTGCTTGTTGAGGGCCCCACATTCTTTAGGAAACCTTCCTTTCCTTCCTCTCTCCCTCCCTTGCTCTCTTTTCTGTGTTCATCTTGGGTGCCATACTTGTTCCAGAAGAATTTCCCGGGTTCAATTTTGAATCCTTCAATCGTCCATTGGCCTTCCAATGGGCTGTCTTAAGCAATAGACTCTTGGACATTAAACATTGTAGATTGACTAAGAAACAAAACAGTCAGGCCCGTCCTGAATAAGTCAGGAGTGTACTGGCAGAGGTGTACATGCAGAAAGACTGCAATGAGAATTGGAGAGAGAAATTCACTAACCAGCTTTTGCTTGGTGCGAGGTTTTTCGCATTGAAATCCAAGGCTTCATTGAAAGGCAGATGGAAAATTTCGGAACACACAGAACGACATTGTTCCAAAAATAGAATAACTTGGATCACAACAGATTATCAGCATTCAACCATTTTTCCCGGAGTCCCATGGGCATATCGTATCCCAGGTTGGCTGCTCACCTCATTCCATTATTCAAATATACAATGGCTAAATCAACTGCAGAATTTGTAGTGCAGGCGTAACCCTCACCTTTCCTAATCCTGAGAATACTGAGACTTTGAGGGTTCTAGCACCCTGAAGACTGGCACGCGCAGTCCCTATATCCATACATGTGTGGCAACGCATGAAAAAAAGAATTTGAAAGCTCTAGTCGATCATTGAGATTGTCGCTGTCTGAAAGATCTAGCAAACTGTGGCTGCATCAACCGTGCATACGGCCCACACTTGTTCATCAACTCATCATGACTGCCTTCTTCCACAATCTGTCCATCATGCAAGACTGCCACCATGTCAACACGCCTTAGTAACTGTAGTTTGTGTGTGACTACAACAGTGGTTCTATTCCCCATAATGAGCTGCTCCACAGATTCTTGGACGACCCTGTTAGACTCGGCCTCTAATGCTGTAGAAGGCTCATCAAGGAGAAGGATTGGTGCATTCTTCAGAACTGCACGCGCTATTGCGATTCGGAGGCGCTGGCCTATGCTTAATTGCAAACCAGACATCCCAATATGGGTGTCGTAACCGTGTGGTAAACTGCTAATAAAATGATGTGCATTGGCAATTCTCGAAGCTTCAGTGATTTCAGCCTCTGTCGCATTAAGCCGTCCATATACAATATTATCTCGAATGGACGACAAAAAAAGTACTGGTTCCTGCTGAACAAGGCCAATGTGATTGCGAAGCCATTGAAGATTGAGAGTCTTCACGTCCCTCCCGTCGATCAATATTCGTCCCTTCTCAGGCTTGTAAAATCGTTCAAGGAGAGCAAGGACCGTGCTCTTGCCAGAGCCTGTTGATCCAACAACTGCTACCGTCTGCCCTGCCTCTACTTTCAAACTGAGGTTCACGAATATGGAAATATCCGGCTGGGTTGGGTACCTACAATATAAAAAGACAGTAGAGAAAATAAGAACAACTTCCCAAGCCCTTGGTGCATAAAGGAACTAAACAAAGCTTAGCTCGGCCAACATAAGATAGTCCTCATCAAAGCAAGAAACAACTTGAAAGGCCAGATGCATAGTTCCGTGCAATGGACAGATCTATGAAGGGAGCCTATAGACTCATAAAAGCATTTAAGATGAATCAGTTCCTTCATGACCAGGCTTAAACCAGTCCATGTACTTGTAGAGCCTCATGCTCCCCTGACCCACCCCAGAGACCACTTTCTTTCTCTCACCCAGATACCAGTCTTTCTAGACAGTCATTTCTCCTGGCAGCACTTAAGTACCTTACCTGCATGGGGAACACTGCCTTTGATCAACACTTAAGCTTTGAGTTACGTTATTTTTGTTTTCTGCGGTGCTACTGTCTTGTTCTACATGTCCCTTCGGCCTCTGGTGGGCTGTCTTTTTCTCTACTTTGTGCCATGGGCTCTGGGGGCCACCCATGGATGGATGTTATGAAGTCCTTTCTTATTTTCATAGAGAAGTGGAGACTGCAATTCAGATTAGTAACACCACTAAGGAAGGGTCCTTCCAAGTGAGTAATCTGAAGGCCAGTACAAATCTAGCTTTTCAGTGTTTGATGAAGGGAAGGGGGTGGGCTGAGACCCCACAACCGGCTCCACCATTTAGCATCCAGAGTTTCCAAGAAGCAGTCAATAAGTAGATTCTGTCTCTTCCAAAGTTTGATGATATGCTTTGAGTAATGTGCAATTCATACCTGAAGTCCACATTTTGAAACTCAATTTGGCCTGCAACATATGGAGGTTGTAAGCCTTCCTCCTCAGCCTCCATCTGTGACTGCCGGTCAATGATGGTGAACACTGGTGTGACTAACTTTCGCCGCTTCACTACCAGAGGTCCTAGCCCAAAGGCTTCAACCAGAGTAAATGCTGTGAATGTCAACACTAGAAAAGCTCTCAGAAAGTTGGGAAAACTTGCATGTGGCTGTTTCCTGAGAACTACCGATCCATACCAGAGCAGGAGAGCATTGCATCCAAAGAGTGCAAACTGAGATGCACCAAATGCGCACCCACAGAGTTGGCCCCTTCTCAGGCTTCGTCTTAGAGGTTTTTTTAGCTCCTGGCGGTAAAGGTCTAGCACTTTAAGGCCACCCGAAAATGACATCACAGTGTGCATATTGGCTACTGCTTCTTCCAAAACCAGTCTTGCGCTTTTGTGTGCCTCCCTCATATCTCCTGAGAATCCTGTGTTCCACAAATGCTGCAAAAAAAAATCATTGTATGTCACCTGAATACTACTATGACCATGCTAGGGAACATTTACCATGCCCTCTCCATTCAAATGCCAATTGTTTGTATCTCTTTCTCTTTTCCCAATATGAGTGCGTGACCAGAAGGCCTATGGAAAGGACTGTTATCAGAATGCCTCTTCCTGCCAAGAAAGAAAACCACAAACCGAAAAGCTGTACGGTTTTACCAACAGTTTAAGGCACATGAGACGGCTCACATGGTTAAGCCATGTGTTGTACCAGAAGTAAGTACAATGATAGTAACAAGAAGCAAAGCCAAACTAAAGCAATAGAGAAAAGATATAACTTTCCTGCACTGATATCAATGTTACTTCAGCCAGGGCCCAGTGGACATACTCATCCCAAACAAAAGATATGAGAAAAATCAAATATCCACTGCACCAATGTCATGAAGCTGAGTGGTGAACAAACCTGCATCATGGAAGCAAAGGCGAGTAAAGGGATGGTGATCAAGGCAACCAGGCCAAGGTGCCATTGCATAATCAGAGCTAAGGATAGTGCCACCATTAAAGCCGTTATGTCCTGGATGATGATTGATAACCGGTTGCTGAATGCAGCCCTTACATATGTTGCATCGTTGGCCAATCGTATAGACAATAGCTCGGCACAGTTTTCCTCCTTATCAAACCAGCCAACTTCATTCCGAAGAATTGCTGAAAAGGCAAAATGACAGTGTCCGTATAATGAAAATCCAAGCTAAGTTGTAGCATACTCCTCAGGGGGAGGCCAGAAAAGAAAAGCCTCGAGGGGGAACAGAATTTCAAAGAAAGTCTACATAATGCCAGATAGAAAGACATTGAAACACTTCTATGATAAGCTAACCTCAAGCTCATATATAATATTTTCTTGCCTGTGAGTGGCATGGTGTAGTTATTCTTGTGCTTAAATTTGGCTGCTGAGAAATTATGTATGCTGCTTGTTATAGAGTCTCACAAATGCTACGGAAGCACCGTGGCAACTCTTCTGGGTCATCTTTTAGCCAAAAACAAAAGTATTTCCAGACTGGGGTAAAACAAAGTTCAGGAAGAGACTCTGTCAGGCCACCAGACAGTGAGAGAATGAAGCATTGCAAAATGTTATTTGGTGCAAAACTACCTGAAAACATGAGTCGGCGCACACGCTCAGTCATCTTCTCACCGAGGATTCCAAAATAAAAGTGTTGCAAGAAGTTGACAGCAACGGTAGCCAACCCCATTGCAGCCACTCGCAAGCAATACTTGTCTACCTCCCGTCGCATGGCCCTTGCATCCGGAGAATAGTAAACTTCTGCCACTAGGGCCAATAAGAATGCAAACAGTGGGCTGAAAGATCCAAAGAGAGCAGCCCCAAAGCTACCCAACAGCGCACAAAACCACTCAGGTGCGCTGAGCTTCGCTAGTCTCCAGAGTGATGGTGTGACAATTTTCTCTTCATCTGCCTGCTGATGGATTTCAACAATCTGAGAGAAGGATCTCCTGAAGCTCTTCGAATGGGATCGCTCGTGCAGTGGGTCTGAAGTCAAGAAAGGGGAGACTGGGGACTCTGGATCAGAAATATCTGAATTTGACAACTGCCGTTGTCGATGTATGTCAATTTGGGGCAGAGAGTCAAGGTATGCCTTCTCGAAGCTGTCCTGTCGCTTTACACGCATCTCAGACTTCATATCTTGCATTTCCAATCCACCTCCATTTAAGGGAGGATTCTGGACAGCAGGGGGGCTAGTCAAAAGGGGTGGCGAATCATTGAGGAGCTCAAAGTTAGACAATCCACGACCAGCATTTTGTCTTTTCAGAGAAGGTGACTTTATCATTTTTGGTGATGGTGGCTTACTGTAGCTTGGGGACACACTCTCTTGCGGTGGAGGGTATACAAACATCCTGGGAGGGGCCCTGCATGCATAAAGACATCAAATAAGCAGGTCGTCAACAGCAGGTAAGAGAGAGCCAAAAGTAATCTCCAAGCATCACGAAGGTGAGGAAGAGAAATGCAGCTGTACGTATCTCCTGCCCAGTATCAAAAGGTGACAAGAAGGAATGTAGCACATTTCCTTCCAGAGGTTACCTTGTCATAGCCTTTTCACCAGACTTCATTATGCACAGGGATTTCATGAATGATGCATAAACATCAAGTTCTCAAAGGATTCAACCCCCAGACATGTGCCCCGCGAGAGCCCAATTCGCATCTATTCTAGCAGCCAAGTGGTGGTCTGGCTGGATTTGTCAAAGCCATGGATGGAAAATCACCTTCTTGGTGGCTTTGCTGTTTCCTGCAACCGAATTAGGTCAGCATATGCCCCATCCATTCTCATCAGCTCATCATGGGTTCCCATTTCCACCAACCGTCCTTCCTCCAGAACTGCAATCGTATCCGCATTACGAACGCTTGTCAGACGATGGGCTATGACTATTGTCGATCTGCCCAACATTAAGATGTCAAGGGCCTCTTGCACCCTCCGTGCAGCCTCTACATCCAAGCTGCCGGTGGCTTCATCAAGTAAAAGAATACGAGGGTTCTTAAGCACTGCTCGCGCTATCGCAATCTTCAACTTCCTTTCTTCAGAAAACAGTAATCTGCTGTCCCCTACCTGCATTACCAGAAAGTTATAAACAAATCGAGTGGAAATTTAACTTAAGGGGGGAAAAGCTGATATCTGTTTCCGCATATCTTGCTTGGGGCAACGGAGATGGCACATGGGAGACAGCATGTTGCAGGTGTCACTGGTTCAACTACCCCTTGCATCTTGCCTAGAACAACATCAATACCTTACCAATTGACCACCAACAAGATTCAAAATTGATTAAGTACTTCATGCTTCTTCCTGCTACAATCCTAGAAGTATAAGGTGATGTTAGAATGCCTCCAAGTCTCTTGCTACTTCTTATTCCTATCACCTCTATCTCCCACTAGTTTAATGTTGAACGTCTGCCTTCCTGCATA
Source organism: Takakia lepidozioides (assembly GCA_030704615.1). Lineage (NCBI taxonomy): Eukaryota > Viridiplantae > Streptophyta > Takakiopsida > Takakiales > Takakiaceae > Takakia > Takakia lepidozioides. Next base: position 45,675,417 of record CM060734.1, on the reverse strand, counting down.
TATATATGCACAGCCCTTCAGTCATTGATGTCCATTTATCCTCACCCCAATTCTCTCTCTCCTTTCACCTCTCTTCCCTTCCCAGCCACCTGAGAACCCAGCTACTGCTTGGCCGAGTACCTTCGATTCATAACCATTTGGAAGGGAGCTGATAAAGGTATGGGCATGTGCTATTTTTGCAGCCTCCTCGACCTCATCCATGGTAGCTTCCCTACCATAGAGAATATTTTCGAGAACACTCCCACCGAAGAGAGCTGGCTCTTGGCTCACCAACCCTATTTGGTCCCTCAGCCACTCCACCCGAAGGTTCCTAATATTCTCTCCATCCAAAAGTACTTCACCTGTAATTCAGAAAGAGGGCAATATGGTGAGATATTAAACACACAAGATACAGTTATTGATGTACTGCTTGATAACTTCATTCAGACACTATCGCATTGTACGTGTTAGGGCTATATTTGTGTGTGAGAGAAATGAAATGAAATGGTGTTTTATAACATCCGCAGAAAGCTCATAGAGCTTATGGGACAAAATGGAAGAAAACATGAGAGAGGAACAAATCCAGAACCCAAGAATAAGAACTAATGTTCTAGCGATTGTCTAAGGGTGAAGGCCTCGTGCAGGTAGGCTGCCAAGCATTTTTGATCCTTATCGTGGAAGACATCAGTGAGAGTTTGGGTTCCACTGAATAAGCAGTGGAATCTCCCACGGATCTCGTAGTATAGAGGGCAGTAGAAGAAGAAGTGTTCTTCAGTTTCAATTTCCTGGCTGCGCCCTATGCAAGCTGGACATAGGCGGTCCTCCTGTTGCAGGTTTTCCCATCTGCCAGTCTCTATCCGTAGGTTGTGGGAACCCACCCTGAACCGCCCCACTGCCCTCAGGAGGGAAGGAGATAAGGATGCTGAAAGGTAATTTGGTCTCAAGATTCTATCATCTCGGAGCACCCAGAATGTCTCTCGATAGAAGTGGAGCTTTGTCGTGAGATTGGGTAGCTTCCAAGTTCTCTTGACATGTAATTCCATAAGCTCTCTCCTAATGAGTCTGTTACGGTCATGTCTGGATGTGATGTCCACCTCATCTGGATTCATTGGTAATAGGGAAGCAGAAGAGAGTCCGTTGCGTTGGAATAAACTGTCCACTCGAGCATACCAGGAGTTCATGAGACCTGCAGCTTTGAGCCTCATAGATGTTGCGAGGGCCCTTGCCACGAGCCCCTTGGGTGGAAGGGCCTGTAATCTATGGAGAAAGATTGTAAGCCGGATGAGGGCCTTGGGCCTGTGAGAGAGAGATTGTACTAATAAGACGTTGGCCTGTGAGAGAGAGAGACACAGAGAGAGGAAGAAAAGAGAATCTGGAGGAGGGGGAGAAGGGAACAATAATCATGTTCAGAAATAATATCATGCTCTCACCGAGTGTTGGATCATAGAAGCGCTCTATAAGGGCAATGACACTGCTCTTTCCAGAACCATTGCTTCCTGCAAGTGCCAGTGTCTTTCTTGCAGGGAGAGTAAGATAAAGCCCACTTAATATAGGTACGTCCGGGCAAGATGGATAGCTGAAGTAGACATTGCGAAGCTCTATGTTGCCATGTACATCTGTTAGAGTGTTCCCTCCAATAGCTCCACTATTAGTTGATGGAGACTTCCGATTTACCACTTGAAATAGTCTATATGCTGCTATCCGCCCCTGCTCAAAAGCCTGAAAGTTGGTCGCCGCCTGGTTTAAACCTCTATCACAATCAAGAAATCGACATAAGTTTGACTTTCAGAGACTTGAATCTACGCAAAAAGCCAACTTTTTAACTTTTCAACTCGCCACATTTGAGACAAGAAAGAACGAAACGTTCAGGGGAGAAAGAGGGTATGAAAAGAAGGGTGAGGGGAAAGGGGAGAGGGGGAATAAATAACTACTCTCTTTCAGGATAGGATTGCTTACAAGCCACTGAGAATGATGGCAAATATCGCTATAACAATCTGGCCACCATTTGCTGTGTGATGTGTGATAAGAAACCTCCCCACCCACAATCCCAGCGCACATGAGCAGATGGCAATACCATAAACAAATCCCAGTCCAAGCCCTTGGACAAGACTGATTTGTATCCCGGAACGTAGAGTAGATTGGAGTGCGTTTGCGAAAGCATATTTTACTATTGTCTCATTGGCAAACGCATATACTGTTCGTACGTACAAAATTGCCTGCGGTGCAATCCATCAAAAATTGTGTCATGGGTTGATCCAAAGGATCTCACACCACACCCTTGTCTGTTCTCTACACCTCATGCCATACCCTCCAGAGATCACAAATCTGTGACAGTAAGCTGATAGCACGCATCTTTCTGCAAAGAGACGAGACACTCCAATAAAGCTGCATAATCCTATAACGAGATAGCACAAATGTGAGACACTAATGTCACAATATACTTCATATGTCTAAGAATATACCAAGACATTTTTCTGACCAATTCCACATGCCATAAGATTGTACTCATAAGACGTTGTTTGCCGTAGCCTTGTGGCCATTGACCCCGCGCCCAGTTTGATCGGGAACAAAAGGGACAGAACCTACCTCTGTCAGGGGCTGACGTTGGTAGTAAGACTTACCTCCATATAAAGAATTAATCCGGGTTTTCCAGATATCCTCTAGAAATCCCTTCACACAAGCATCAATCTGCTGTGTGTGATTTGCCCAAAAACTAGGCCTCAGGAGGGCCTGGGCTTTTGGCTCAGCCTCGAGACTTTCAAAGTTGGTAAACAGGGGTACAGGCACAATTCCCTTAATAGATTTGAAGAGAGCGTCTCTTTGGTGAGAGAACCCCGGACAGTGTATCAGAAAATGAATACTGTCTTCAGATTGCCCACACAACGGGCAATTGCACTCTCCCTTTCCTCTCTGCTTCTGTTTGCTGTTCAAAGGTAGGCTTCCTGCCCTGAGTTTAAATTTCAGTCTAGTGCCGAGAGTGGGTAGACCCTTGAGGTCATACAAGATGTCCTCCCCCATGTCACAGACTGAAACAAGTTCAGGGAAGTTTTCTGCCTAACTTCATTTTCATCAGACAATCTCATGGCAACAGACATGGCTGAGGACACTACAGCCTCTAAGTCAGATTTATCCAGCAGGGTCAAGACTTGCGGATCCAGGTCCAGGTCCTTGAGGATCTCTTCTACTGTCTTCTGCCAGGACTTAGCCTGTTTGACAGGGCGGTCCTGTTTCCAAGATATAGAGTCGATTAATTTAGGATATCTGGTGTTGGGCATATGTTGCAGCTGACCCCACCATCTGACCTTGAATTCATCTCGTCGGGAGCTTAAGGACGGAATGCCAAACTCACCCCGAACAGCCACATTGGCTGTTTTGGAGCATGCTGACATACACTCCTTAAGCACCCCCACTTGAATGGATTCTAGAGACTTAGCCTGGTTGGAGTTATCAACCCATATAGCAGATCCGTACTCCAAGGCAGGTCTAATAACGTGACAAAGCATGGTTTTCTTAACCTCAGAGTTGACCCCTCTGCAGTGGAAAAATTTAGTGAGCCCCAGAGCTTTGCCCTTGCCAGTTTGAACAACTTTCCGGATATGTGCATCCCAATTACAATTGGAGGAGAACTCAACGCCCAGGTAAGTGTAGGAAGGGAGGACCGGGATCTCTTGGCTACCCCACTGCCACTTAAGATCACTTCCTCCCTCTCCTCTGTCGTCGATGCTACCACTGCACATTTGCTGACATTAGCCTCTAGCCCCCAAAGATCAAAGTATCTCTTCGCGCAATCAATCAACTCCTGGAGATTGGTTGGAGTCTCCCCTATGCCTGCGAAGTCATCCGCAAACATAAGGGCTGGTATGGTGGTATCACCCACCCTTAACCCAAATCCCTCACTTTCCACATCCTCGAGGAGTTGATTGATGAAACATTGAAGAGCAGAGGGGAGAGAGTACATCCTTGAGCTACACCTTGGTCTATGTCAAAGAAGTTGGACTTCTGTCCGTTAACAGTGACACAGCTTTTGGTGTGAGCATACAAGTTGTGGACAACTCTCCACATCTTTCCCTTGATCCCACAAGACCAGAGGCGGAACCATAGGCCATCTCTCCACACTGTGTCATAAGCCTTTTTGACATCAAGGAAAAAGACATAAGTGGGTTTCCCTTCTTTTTTCCTTCCCTGGATAATCTGGCTTAGAGTGAAGATATGATCCACACAGCCCCTGTTTCGCCGAAAGCCAGCTTGGCCTTCGTGGAAACAACCTCTAGACTCCAGATCAACCTCGAGACGAGTACTTATAACTCTGCAGAATGTCTTGCCAACAGCATTGAGGAGCGTGATGCCACGGTAGTTCCCCGGTTCTTCTCTGTCACCCTTCTTGTATAGATTGACAATGACCCCCTGTCGCCAGCGAAAGGGGATCATTTCAGTCTTCCAGATAAGGTTAAAGAGGAGAACTAGGGCCTCTATCATGGGATCGCCACCGTGCTTGATAAGCTCGTTGACAATACCATCAGGTCCACCAGCTTTATATCCATTTAAATGTTCAATTGCTTCCACAATCTCAGAAGAACTAATGGGAGCATTATAAGCCATTGAAATATACTCCAGTTCATCAGGGCTGTTTTGAATCATAGGAACAGTTTTTCCAACTGTGTCCCTCCATTCAGCAGAAGACCCCTCATTGTTAGACCTAGAAGTTCTGCCAAGGATACTGTAGTGGGTTTCAAAGGTTTTGACAATGTCAACCGATGAAGTCACCACTGCACCTTTAGTAGTCTTCAGCGCTTGTACTTGCTGACCGTTTTTCGGTTTGTACAAACGTTGAAGGGCCAACCAGAATTTCTTGTCATTACCACCATGGTGGTTTGAGTTTATTTCACTGTATAACTTGTCCCAGTATAATTTCTTCTGAGACCTAACAAGCTGATTGATATCTTTACGGAGCTGGTAGTACCTCGCCCACGATTCTCTGTTGGTTTCCAAATTGCAGCACTCTTTATAGAGGGCTCGTCTCTCAGCTATCTTGAGTTTAATCTCAGTAGTCCACCAATTAACTGCTCTACCGCAGACAATTAGTTTCCTCCCAATGATCTTGTCAGCCACGGAGGAAACGAAACTCTCCCAAGAGTCCACTGCTCTTTCGACTTCATTTCTTGCGTTAACAGAGCGTGACTGGAGTTCTTGGAGCGATTGGACAAAATGAGGGAGAGCCTCTTGCAAGGCCTGGACGTACTCAGCCTTGACCTCCTCATTGTGGAATTTTTCTATGCGCAACTTCCGAATCGAACGTTTCACAGATCTCTTGGTGGTGGGAAAACACCTTTTGATCTCAGTCCAAACCAGGAAGTGGTCAGAGGTACCAATATCAGTTCTGTCGATCAACACATTGGCACACTGGGGGAACAAAATTTTGTCCATTATGATATAGTCCACAATGGAACGTTCCCCAGTTTGGGGTTTCTCACGAGTCCACTGCACTTGGCCACCTCTTGTCCTGTTATTCAAGGTCAAAAGCTGAAGCTCTTCTAGACAGTTAATTAACCGTCTGCCATTAGAATTCAGCTCGTCCTCACCAAAAGGTCCAATGATATCGTCCTGATGGATCCCTTTGCCCACCCGGGCATTGAAGTCCCCCAATAGTACCACCTGACCTTTGGCAAGGAACGAAGCACAGTCCAGCTTTACATCTTCGAAGGCCTTGTCTGCGTCAGCACTAAGGGTCCCCTCTGTGGGCATGTAAACACAACCAACAAAGAGGTCCTTTGTACTCATGCCGCCCTTCAAATTCAGTTTTAGCCAGATACTATGCTCGTACCTCAAACCCTTGTTGATAATTTCACAATTGTCAAACAAGAAATCACGGACAAAGAATCCGACCCTTTTTGACCGCGTTTGGCAGAGGCTGCCTTAAGAGTACACATCTTACCTGCCCATTTATAACCAATGACATCTCCAACCAGTTTATCCGACGTTTCCCATGTTTCTTGCCCAGCACAGATATGAATATCATTAGTCCGAAGAACTTGTCCCACTTCAAGTTGTTCCTTTGGTTGGTCAACCCTGAGAAGTTGAAAGTGGCCAGCCGCAAGCCAGCCCTTTGCGTGTGAATTGTTTGTCGTCTAGGTAGCTTGTGATTGCTCCTGGACGGCCAACCGTTCTGCAAAGGGGGGACAGTTACCCCATGTGTAGATTTTGCTCGTCTTGTGTAAACTTTGAGAATTGGTAAACCATTCAGGGTACCAAATCTTTCAGTTACACGACGCACAGGCTCCACACACATAGGGGCAGATTGTCCGTCAGACTGCTTGGGGACAATTACCCCGTGTATAGATTTTGCTCGTCTTGTGTAGACTTTGAGGATTGGTAAACCATTTAGAGTACCAAATCCTTCAGTTACACGACGTTCAGGCTCTGCACACTTAGGGACAGATTGTCCATCTGACGGCTTGGGACAATTACCCCGTGTATAGAATTTGTTTGTCTTGTGTAAACCTTGAGGATTGGTAAGCCATTCAGAGTACCAAATCCTTCAGATTCAGGACGTTCAGGTTCCGTACACTTAGGGCCATCTTGTCCTTCTGGCTGTTTGGATTCAACCTCATCCAGAGCATCAAACTGATTAGAAACTCTCAAGTTGAAGTTGTTGCCCTTGGTTGTCTTCCTAGAGCGCCCCATTGAATCACCAAAGTCTAAGACCGCTCTCCAGCCAGTCAAGGGACGAACTTCTTTGAGATTGAATTGATGCAGGACTCTATTAGAAGCACTAAAGGTCATTGCAACCTTCAACGTACCCCTGTTATCAAGTCTCGAGATGGTACCATTAGAAATGAAATCCAAGCCTAAGCTAGAGCATGTAGTTTTAAAGGACACATCGTCCATCCTGGGATTCACCCCAAAAACTACACATGAAGCCCTAGATTTGGCATAAGTAACCAATTCCCAGGGATCACCCTGAGGAGTGTTGATGTTGATAGGAGCTAAATTTTTGATTGTTTTCGCAGGCCATAAGTTTCAGCACAGGAACCAACCCGAGCCCAAGTGCCGAGTATGCTAGACAGAGCATACGACTGCCCAATTTGGGCGGAGGGGCTGCCCCCAAGCGGTAGGAGTCCGCTTGTTACCATTCAGAGATCACACTCCAGGGAGTTGCAGGGAATGGCCCGTGTAGGCATATTCTAAAGAGGGAAAGGCCCCAAGCTTTCCAACTAAATCCAATGCACTACCTTACCTGAAGCAAAGCGCTTCAGGTCGAAACAAACAAGGACACGAGGTCACAAGGCCGGCATTTAGTCACAGAGACATTAATGTACTCCCGTTTCAAGTCCACCCAATGTCAATAGGCTTCCTAGAGGACGTGCCATAAGAGAACATCACAGTGCAGCAGTAGCCACGTATGTTTAGCAGTCACTGTCATCGCTGCAAAGCTTTTGTAAATCTTAAAATACATGGCATCAGATCTTCACAAGTTGATACTGCTCAGAATTAAGGCCATCAGAATGAGATGAGGATGAATCCACCAACCTGCTCAGCAATGCGCGCGGCTTGAGAATAGGACTCTTGGACATGTTCAGCAAAGCGGGAAAGGAAGAGGTTGGACACCATGCCTGCAGCAACAATAAAGGGTCCAGTGCCCAGCATTAACAGGGATATCTGCCAGCAGCTGATAAACCCCATTGCAATGCCTCCAATACATGTTGCCATGTTGTGGATGTAATTGCCCACCTGTTCCATGGTTCCCCCACAAATATAAACTGCTACATTTAGTTCCGCACTCCTCACTGTTACATCAAACCATAGACTCTTGAGCAGGCTGAGAGGAGGGGTCAGAGCTAGATAATAAATTCAAGAGGGAAGGATCAGCACCCCAAGTTACAGGGAAGGAAGGGAGACAGAAGAGTGCACTAAAACCCCTTACACAGTGAAAGTGGAGCTGTGTAAATTGCTATATCATTATGTTTGTTTGTGTGTGAAAAAATGAAGAGGAAGAAGAGGTACACATTTATTAGGTCCTTGGGATGCCAGGAGGACCAACACAGAAACTAAGGAAAAACTTAAATCCCCACACATTGAAGAGAGATAGAACCCATGCACAGTGCCCACTCCCCCAAACTCGTCTCCATTCCCCGGAGGAGTTGCCAGATCACCAATCATTGGTGGTTCTGCAATTTCACTTTGGGTCCTAACTTGAGCCAGGTCAAAGAAATCCCTCAGAAGACACCAAAATCTTTCCCTGATCTTGTAGTGGGGATGGGGTATTAGTTGGACATCCTATCTTATGAGCTAGTTTATGACCATACAATCCTGTGAGAATCGACTTGCAAGTTGTCAAAAGCCCTTGTCAGTGGTGTGGACAACTTCATAGTGGGGAAGGAAGGTATCATGATGTGATTGTTTCTTAATTAGGAAGGTGTCTTCATGGGATTGCAGATGCAGTGAGCTGTCTCCTTGGTCCCCCTATCCGTTTCCCGTGGAAGTTTGTTTGGTAATCTCTGATTAGCCCTCTTCCAGCTGCCAAGCATTTCTGATCCTCGTCAAGGAGACCTCCCTGAGAGATTGGGTATCATGGAATAGACAATTGAATCTCTCACAGATCTCACAATAGAAAGGGCACCGAAAGAAGAAATGATCTTCACTTTCGATTTCCCTGTTGCTCCCAGCGCAAGCAGGGTATAGGCGGTCCTCACGTTGCAGGTTGTCCCACCTACCAATCTCTATTTGCAGACGGTGGGAGCCCACCCTGAACCTCCCAAATGCCCTTAGAACAGAGGGAGATAGAGCTGCAGACGGGTAATTCGGCTGCAAAATTATCCTTATGGAGGACCAAGAAAGAACCTCCGTAACATCCAGGGGAAGCTCGGAGAGCTTCTGGAACAAAGACAAGAGAAGAAACATGAGTAGAACAGATGGGCACCCAACGACCAGACTCCACCAACTCTGAAACTGCCCTGGTCGCATGAGTGACATTCGGAACTCAGCAGAGAGGTAGGAAGGCACAAAGGTGCAGCTGTCTCTCATGACAAGGAAGGTTTTGTAGAATTGGTTTCTGGAGAGTGGAATGGTTCATTTATCCCCACATTTGTTGCACATAATCATTGAGTTGTGGACATAAGTCCTGCAATAGCTGCTTTTGGACCTCAACGATCTCACATGGGAGAGAGAGAAAGTGAGAAACTTAATGTCCACGGGAACCTCAAGAGCTTACGGAAGAAAGAAAAGAGAAGATATAATGAACAGAATAGTTGGGAGCAACAACCAGCCAAGACTACCACAAAACTACAAGTAAACTCCTAGTGATTCTCTAATCCGTAGAGAAAGAGATGTATGAATTAGACTATGATTGGCTTGGCCTTGTGGCTTCCCCATGCCTGGTGGAAGGAGCACTGGGGTGAAGGTGAGAAAAAGCATGATTAGAGAGACTGTAGAACGCATTAACCACCCAGAGCATGCTCCAACTGTTACAAAGAACTGTACACTATACCAGCTGAGTTAGCCCCCACTTTTGTAAGCCACCAAGGACCACCAGATGGGAAACCATTGGCCAGTGAGGTTGTACAGGGGCCCATGCACACAGCAAGGGCCTGCTTAGCTGAGTTCCCTCTACTTGCCAGAGGGGCATGGGGATTGTCTATGAATGGTTCCCAAAAGTCTCAAGGAGCTTAAGTGGAAATAGATAGCAGAGGTTCGAAAAATTCCTACAAAATGCAACTGTTAGTGATTTATAGGAGAGAACCTCCCTGCCATGACACATCAAGGAACCCTATGGGCACGCTTTAGACTGCAGGACAAACCAAAATATCCACTTCCTTACCTTCTCACTAATGGCACGATGAACAGCAAGGACGTCATTTGAAACTTGGCTCACAACTATTCCATCTCCAGCAATATTGTCAAAGTATTCTAGATTCTGCTTCAGTAGCACTTGTACACCTCTGGACCTTATGACCGCGGTTTGCCTCTCGCCTGTATAGAGCCAGCAGGCCACCTCTGCAATACAAACTCATGTCAACTTTCAAGCATGGGAGCTCACCAACTTGTCAGTCTCCACTGCAAGCCTCTCAGCTGTCTCAAGTCATTCAGCATTTTTCCAGATAAGCACAATATCAAATTCTACATCATATCAAAAAGATGTTATGTTGATATCAAACACCAGATCCCAACCTCCTCCCTCATGCCCTCTCTTACAGCCTCCCTCATCACAAATAGAAACGGCAGGGTTGAAGACACTAACCAATCCAACCAGCAACAAACACTGATGCAGCAATACATAAAGTGTAGAGGGCTCGCTGCATTCACCAAGACATGGGAAAATGTGAGACTAGTAGAAAGTCCCCTAACTTGTTAAATTGTTGCGTGTTAATCGAATGCAACAAACCACCCTCTTCAATATAAACTTCAACAGATCGCTGAAAAAATATACCACAATGAAAAGGAAGAGGAGGGGGAAAACGAGAGGAGAAGACCACCTTGCACAACTCATTGGCCAAGATGTGATGTGAACTGGGGGATAGCTGATGCTGGCTGTTCAAACTCAATTGCTGCTGATACAATGCTAACAAGTTGATGATTTTTCCCAAGTTGTATAAATAGGCAGGGAGTGCAGCACCATGCACAGCAGCTGCCACACTCCCCAAAGTCATAAGCCCCAGATCAAAAGCATCTGCATGTGAAAAGAGCTTGAAAAAAGGAATCGCTGGGAGATGGGGGATATCCCCTTCCTCTACCTCCTCCCCTTCTTCTATCTGCACATCATAGCAGAAGTTTCCAGTGCGCCGCATCTGTTAACTCATGGACTATGCAGGGAACCAGACAAGATAAAGGAAAAAAGATGGAGCAAGTTACACGAAGAAGGATGAAGCATAAGCAACTTTGAGCCTTGGAGATGCGGCAAGTACCAGCCCACAATACGAAAGAGGACGAAAATTCAGACATGACAATCTTCACTCCTTCGCATTCAGCAGCCTATGTTCCTGTCCTCCTAAGGTTCAGTGACGACCAATTTGTTGTTATGACAAGAAAGGATGGAGGTAAGGGGTACAATGCTCTGGATACTGCATATGTTTGATGAAGATTGGGTACTCACTGTGAAGATTGGGTTTGATGAAGATTGGGAAGATTGAGTACTCAGTGTGTCAGGGCAATAGCAACATTGTTGGGCATGGTCATGAACTGGCCACCTCAATCACAATTTTACTAGCTTACTGCCCAATCCTCATAGAATTTCTATGATGACCAGTTCTGTCGTGAAAGGAAGGGATGGAGGTAAGTGGCACAATGCTCCGGACACTGAAATGCTCAGTGAAGCTTGGGTTGACCATATCCATAGTTTCAGAGAGATAGCAACAACTGGTGATAAACTGCTGCCTCGATCACACATTGGCTAGCTTACTGTGTGACCAGAGACCAGCCGAAAACATAGGGAGGAGCCAAAGCCTCAATCTGAAGCTGGACTAAAGCAATACCATAAATTACTTGAAATCCTGAGCACAGAGTGCCCAGAACCGTATCAGAAGGTAATTCGAGGTGACATGTCATGTATGATTTCAGTGTCATGCAACCAAAAAGGCTCAAAGTACAGCTCCTCCTCATCTGATGTCATGTGTCCAATTCTGCGCTGATGTCCTCACAACAACCCCAGTACCAGCTGCTAATGGGGCAACCAAAACATAAGAAAAGCAGCAGTAGCTGGTACAGTTGAGCATTATGTAGTTTAGAACAACCTAAGAGTTACAACTAGGGTGAATTGGAATACTCACGGGTTCTCCAGCATCTAAACCTCCATAAAGGTGTGGATAGGGAGATTCGGGTGGCTCCGAAACTTCCGACACAGGCGTCAATGGCTGCATATGTGGGGGAGACCATCCAAACAAAGTCCTGGAAACATTCATGTTGACCAGTTTTCCTTCCCAAAACACCTTCGTCAGTCTTCACTTAAAACCTGTCCACTAGGACACCAGTGTGACATGGCGAGCCAGACCACAATTGTAGCAACTCCTCTACTTGCAATTCCGCTGATCTTGGTAGTACAGAACCCGAAAACGGAAGTAGCTGCCGAATTGCTCATATGTTCAAACTGACTGGTTGAAAACAGCCACCCTCCTCCTAGCAGCGCCCTGCAACTAAACAAAATTCCTACATATCCCCCTGTGGTTACTGCCCTGACCTTGGATTACCAAACTGATATTTTACCAGGGTTTTGGCCGCATAGTGCGCACGGATGGCCATGGTACGGGAGCTGGACCAGCCACTTGTTGAGCAAAGTCTGAAACTTCATTGAGAAAAATGAAAGTATCGCAATACCAGTCTGTCTGTCTGTCTCTCTCTCTCTCTCTCTCTTGACGCATAGATGGTACTTTAGCCCGAAATTATTGATGCCAAATGATGGAACTTCAGGCTGCATTTGTAGAAGCAGAAAGATAGTAACCTGTCACAGGGATTCTCATGCTTTGCCCTCAGTAATCATAATAACCATCCGTACCACCCGCCCGACAGAATTTCGATTCACTTTGGTGCCGTTGACAAGTATACATCCTTCACCTCAACAAAGAACAACCTTTGATCTGCCTGAGAACATGTGTGACCGTTAACAGTCAGGTTCCTTCATCGCCTCGCCTTCTGTACATCAGAAGGAAGCTGGTAAAAAATTTCTCTACTTCCCCCTCCATACCCCACTCTTTCTCACTCTGCAAAGTCCCCCACTGTCAGCTTTCTCAGACTTCCTGTTTCCATCTCAAATTACCAACGACCTGTACAGACAAAACCACTGAAGGTGAGACAAAGCACACAACTTCCAGGCGCCCCGTCTACCCCCTCAGACCCATTAAGGAAATCCTTCACTCACAGCTCTCCTTGGCTCCTCCTTGGCAGTTCAAGCTTGGATCACAGCTTCCATGGCCGATCAGCAAGGACTCGGCATCCTCAATCCACGCACCGAAGTCGTGAGACTGTGGACACTCACGCACACTTTCCAGCATTGACCAGCCCGACTCAACCGACGGTGAACCCAACCGTGCGCCACGCCACCTCAGGTCACATGGACGAATGTTCATCCACGTGGCTGATCACATCCAGCACACCCCTACGACCATAATGATGGTAATGACCGACAGGCAGGTAATTCCTTGGATGACTACAAAATAACAATAGACCTATGTTGACGTTCAAACATAGGTGCGTGCAGATTCGAACCTTCGGTCGTCAGAGAGAGTCTGAGTATAGACTAATGACATACAGAAACCGTTGACTCTAGAATGTTCTATTTGAATATTTGATGTGTAGGCTAGGGTAAGACCTTCCACTGAGTTCGAACTTCGAACCCAAGAGCACCCCCAAGGCAGGAGCCTGAGGTCTGGGGTGATCCCCGGCGGGCCTCGTGCTCTTGGTTCATAATAATTTTAATAATAATAAATAAATAATAAATACTATATGATTATCCTGAAGGAAGCATTAATTGTGGTGTCTCTTGACCGAAAAGGACTATTGTCTTCTGCTAGGAAGGTGGGCAGACACCTTTGTGACACCAATGGATGGAATGAACCACTGTTGGTATGGCATTTGGACATGCATACCCCATGGTTATTTGCCGGTTATGCACATATGCATACCCGGAAAGTGTAGCCCCCGGAGGAACCGGCTATGGAAGGGAACCGGCTAAAGCCATCCAACTTCCTAACCGGCTAGAGAATCCGCATTGTGATTGTAAGGGTGTTATACCCGGAGCAGGATCCGGAGCAAATGGGGATGGCGTACAGGCGGTTCTAGATAATATAGGTATAGGGGTTGGTGATGGTAGGGTGATGGTAGTTAAGATTATTGCAGATGGACAGATCCTGGTTATGTCTTACTAGTAACTATACGTTTACAATGGTTGGGGAGATTAGGTGCACAACATTGAGGATGTCCAAGTAAATAGGAAATTAATTAGTTGGGCATTTGGCTAAACAATAGTTATAAACTTAGTGTATTACAAGGGCATAGCCTGAACCCTAAACCCTAAACCCTAAACCCTAAAGGCAGAGAGATAGATGATAGGGGTTGAACGTTTAAACCTGAGACCCACATGCCAATCCACGAGTGGCTTACCACGAGGTCGTAGCCCTCCTTGTGTACTTTTTCACACATACACGAAAATGCTAGAGAAAGTAAAAATGTAGAAATGGATGAATCCCATAACCCGGCAATTTTTAAGATGGCATAACCGGTAGATTGAGAACCGGAAGAAAAAATTCATGTGTTTAATGAGAACCTGTAACAGAGATGTTTTTCAAACCTATTGATATACCCTGCCCCGGCCATCCATTTTTTTCAAGGAGTAGGCCATAACCAGGACCGGAAGAGGGCTCAAAACATGGTACCCGGCCAACATTGGATTGAACCCACAATACTTCCGAGGTGATATGTGCCCATTACCACTCGGCTACAACTTGATTATCTTGGTTCATATGTAGGGTTACGCGTTTCTCCGCACTACTAGCGACGACTGAGTCTAGTAAGAACAATGTTCTTTTTTATTTTATGTAAAAAACTTTAAGAACGATCATTCATGCAAAAGCATAAGGTAAACATATGATATGATAAATCCAACGTGAACTCTTTTGGCAGGTCCCTTGAATTAACGACAAGTGGAGCAACTCCAAGTAACATTTTCCTATGGAAGATCATCCAAATGACGTTGTTTTGGCTTAATAACGAACAAGTGAACCCAAATGAGATCGATGGATCAAACACCGATATGAAAAGATGACTACATTTTATTTATTTATATCCTATGTGAATCTCATCAATATTTTTTAAGACGTGATTAACCTAGAGAAGATCACATAACTATGTTTCATCTACGACCCAAATTTTGAAAATAAAATCCTTTAAAATAAATTTGAATGAATCTATTTCCAGAATTTGATTCAATAAAAGATGTGAAAATTAGACATTTTGCTGGGGTATATGTTGAAGAAGATCAGGTACAACTTTGAGTTCTATTTTTGGTGAGAAATATGACGAACATGAATAGACGAGCTCATGATGACAACGTACGGATTAGTGTTGGGCGGTTACCCGCTGGGACCTAGGTTAACCGCCGGTTCAGGTTCAGGTTACCCGGAACCAGATCGGAACTGGGCCCATTCCTACAGAACCTGAGCCGGAACCCGAACCTAATGGGATCGGTGCAGACCCGAACCGGCAGTTACTACTGGGTGTGAGAACCGGAGAACCGGGGCGCACAAGGATAAAAACAGGTTCCGGTTTTTGAACCCTTGGTGGGCCTTGGCATAACATGGCACAATACTAGAGATAATACTGGGCCTAGGGCAAAACTTCTTTAATGCTCTCAAGCTCCCTGGGTTCAATGCTTGAAGGCCATGAGATTCTATGCTCAATGCTTCAGCGCCATGAGATCTTGGGTTTAATCTCCAGCTCCATGATATCCTGGCTAAGTTCATTAATAAAATGTTTGATGATGCCAATACTTGCCAGGTAGCTGAATAGTACTTTCAACCCATAAAATTTTACCCATTTTCTTCTACCAGTTTATTTAGAGTTTTTTTTTTTGTTTTTTTGTATTAGTGAAAACTAACAAAATCGTTGGATTTTAGTTCAAATATGTGAATACACTGCTATTTAATCTACCGGACTGATAAAATATTTTAAATCTAATTAAATTAAACAAATATATTTTTTAAATAGAACCGGAACCGATGGTTTTTATCAGCAACAAACCGGTAACCGGAACCGCCCCCATGTTTAAAAGTTGGATCTGGAACCGGACCGGAACCGGCTCAATAAATAAAAAACGGAACCGGATCCGGAACCGTCTCTTGAAATAATCGTGGAACCGGAACCGAAGGTTCCTTCACAAATGCAAGAACTGCCCAACACTAGTACGGATCTTTTGGTATTAAATTATAGCACCAAAGGCCTATCAACAAAATTGCAACAGTCCATGAAAAATGTGAAGATGATGAAGATGATATTCCGATAGATAGTATTTCTGTATCGTGGCCAAATGCAATTGGTACTTCCAATATGAACGATAGAAAGACTCAGGTAGAGATTATCATCCTTCGTAAGTTGTATTTATATTTCACATGAATCTTTGTGGTTGAGTGTGATACTAGCGATGCCACTGAAAATAGCTCTGCATATGATAACAATGACGGGATTAATAAACCTTGAGTACATCCGAAATTCTTTATATGTATATTTTTAATTATTTTTAATTATGTATTTATTATTGTTATCATACATGCATCAAGCATATCATCAATTTAGGTCGGTCTAAAATGACTAAATCTATTATATATAGCAAAGATGTTTTATTATATCATTATATAATTATCATCATATCTTTAATCAAATATAAAAATAATTCAATTCCTCCATCCTTCCATCTACTTACCCCAATAAATATTAATAGTCATTGGAAGTTAATAGCCCATTGGGCAAAAGTTCACATTCTCTCTGTTGTGCTTGGGGAATGACAATTAATTTCATTATGATTTTGAAAAAGTGTTTAGGCTTTCAAAAATCCCTCAAAGTCTCTCTTACAATGGTATAATATAATATTCTATCCCCAAGTACATCTTTAGCCAATTCCATGTTAGTTGTTTTTGATAACTTCATCCCACCAAGGCTTCTGCAGTTTTTACAACCATTGAATTTGTGTTGAGAGCTATATTCATAGCTCCGTGGCTCGAGGCTGGGCTATCGTCATAACTTAGACGTTAGTTGGTGCAAGTGCAAACCTCAACATCATTGCTTATATAATTAATGGTAATTTGTGATGAGGAGTCTCCTTCTACTGTCCCATCTGCCTCATCTTCAAATGGCAGAGACAAGCCAATTTCTAGTAGTGTAGAGGCAGCCCAAAAGCATGCATGGAAAGATGTTTGGTACACTCAGTTTGAATGAATTGAGTTTAACCATGACCTACATAGAGTTTTTTGTAAAGTTTGTAGAACGAAAGGTGGGAGAACAGTCTTTGCGAGGCATTTCTGAGCATCATTAAGTTCGATCTGCAAAGCTTGCAATGAAAAAGTATGTCAACGTTATTCGAATAACATCCATGGCAATGTCTTGGCAACTTCTCATGCTGCCAAGTTGGTCCTATGTGCTACGTAATGGATGATTAGCTGCATGAAGGGGTTTACCTTTTGCTTAAGATGAGCAACAACACCGGATTGAGACCCCACCAGAGTTGTTGCCTCATCCAGACCAAATCCTAAAACTTGTCAAGACCCAAACCCTACTCCTTCAAACTAGTTAATAAAACACTTATGTATTATTACGGAATCATTCTTGCATTGACAATGTGAAATAATCTCAAAAAACAGTTTTTGGCAATTCATCTTCAATATAAAATCAAATTTACTAACAAGATGATCAATCACTGAAATGTCGAATATACATCTATCATGGGCCAACCACTTTTACATCCCCACACTGCCTCTTCTGCTCCCATATACATGCAGTACCTGACACTTGGCCAACAGTAAATGCCCCCACCCAGTCTTGCATGGCCTTCGTATCGCCAGGCACAATCAAGTTGTATAGCACATCCACAAACTATTACAACGACATAAAGAAATCAGATGGTTCTCACTCATCAATGCTGACACTTACCAAGGTAGACCCCTAGACCATACAGTACCATCTTGGCTATTACCTTGTATTTGCCAACCCCATGCTACGTGCACATGTCCCGCTAGGCTCTGCCCGGACATCCTCTTAGTTTAGGGACTTCCCACCAACGCCCTTCAATCCTCTACTCCTACCCCACCACTAATCATACACTTCATCGAATTTACGTACTGCCACGACCGCTTCCCGTACACCTCTATCCTCGAAAAACGCCAAAAATATGCTCCGCTTATCCTTGTTATTTGCCAGCGAGGGTGTCACAAGATTCGTTAGTTATTTAAGTGGCAGGCTATGACATCTCTTTGTGATAGTCTTGAGAGTGTTTTCACATACTCTCATATATTTGAGAGATGCATTGACGGCCAAAGATGATGGATTAATCCCTCTTTTATATACCAAGCTAAGGTCATTCAAAATGATTCGTGTTTGTATTTTTTGGCTGACATTTTACCTAGTCCATCTCTGCTCTCACGTGTACTCCAATGGAAGTTTGTGGATTAACTAACAGTTGATCCATGGTTAAAACAGAGATTGCACAGATTCACATGCTTTTCATTCAGGATAGCACAAATTTGAACCGATCCACCTTCAAGGAGAAAACGAGTTATGATATCATTCCAGAGTTTGTCCGCCTAATGGGTATTTGAGGCGGCTAGCCTATGAGATTAGGGGATCCAAATTTCATTGTATACAGATGACACGAGATAAGACAGAGGCTGCTAATTTGGAGGTAGCACTAACCTTCCAAAAGCTTAATGCAGAGGATGTTTGCAATGCTTTGGATTCTAGATTTGAGGACAATGGAAGGTGTACTAAGTGCATTCAAAATCTTGAGTCTATGTAACTTACCATCTAAGCAAGTGGGGTTAGCAGGTTAGGGTGTGTTAGGATGTGGTAGAGTTGAAAGTGTTATGTGTGCACTATGGTGTGGAGAGGCAGATGGGAGGAAGGACGTTGCATGCCCTTATCAACACAGCAGCAGTGGAACGGGAGTTCAGCTTTGCTTTCAAACTACAAGGTACCGAGTGGATGGAGAAAGCTTTCAAGGATGTTTGGGTATGATGACTTGGAATCATTATTTTACGATGAAGTATGAAACCTACTTGGGCTTTTTGACATTCCTCGAGTTCAATGTGTAAGCAGCGGCGCATGTGAGAGAGACATATTCTCAATTTAAAACCCAATCAAAAGTAAATTTCAAAACAAGTTGATGACAAAAAATTTGGAAAGTGTGCTTCGTGTTGTTTAGATCCGCTCTGCAGGGTTATGAACCTATTTGTCTTGAGGCCATATCTTTGTGGAAGAACTCCACAATTTCAGATATTTGTTTTCTCATCGAGAGTTGTATCTAGCCAAACTACGATAAGGTGGGCCATCAAATGCAAAAAGTACCTGTGATGATTTGCAATTTTGACTTATGTTTGTTTGCACACATCGTGGTTGTTTAGATAGGTAACCCTTCTAAATTAATTCAAGGGTATCAACATTTTGGTTGAGGTCCTTGCATTTTAGAGAAGTTGAATCATTAGCGTCCAATGAAAACTTTAACTCCTGCCAAGGATACAAAGTTCTCACCTGTTTGAGTTACATATTTTTGTGCATTTGACACTTGTGTCGCATTTGCATGAAACCGATTTTAACTTTCCTTTGTAGGAAATGAACGGGGTGATATTTGTAATGGCCGGATTTATAGCAGAACAAAAAGAAAATCATTAGGAAAATTTACCAATTGTGATAAATGTACCTAGGAAATTGACTGGTTTGTAGTTACCACTAAAGGGAAGGAACCCACTCCCCAAGCCACTTAGCAGGTTGGTGCTGGGAATGAGGGCCACCGGCTGGTTCAACTCAAATTATTTCCCGGCAGTTGGTTGGAGGATTGGTGGTTGGAGGATTGGTGCTCCAGGATATATTTATTCAACCATGCGTGTGGTGATAGGTGGCAATGATGCTTGTAAAACAAAATGAAAAACAAATGCTTGTATATTTGGGTCTAGCTGAATTTTTTTTTTTCGGTGGTGACATTGGTTGCGCAAGGCCTCATCACTTTATAACACTTAATGTAGGAAACTCCAAGGTGAGGGTTGGAAGACATAGCCGGAGACCCCACAGGTGAAGAGTGAGTGAGTGGGCATAGATACTAGAGCAGGTTCATAACAAACCGCAATGCTTCATTGCAGAGCTAAGTGGCAAACTGCGTCTCAATATGTGACAGGTCTATGGGTTGAAAAAATGGAATGGGCACAAAGATGAGACAAAGATCCGAGTTTCAAATTAGCTTTCCACATAAGTAGGTAGTGTCAAAGGCCGGCCAGGGGCTAGTTTATATCTGAACAGTTTTCATGATAGTAGGTACCGTATACATTGTGATAGGAGACATGAGGCCAACTGCAAATTAGTGGTAGTACTGTAAGTTCCTGTGAATATACTCATTCACAGAGGACATGCCTAATTGCTGATAGTGACTTCTGAACATCAATAACGTTATTATTGATGCTCACCGTGATATAGATGGCCCAGGCCATAGGTCGTGTCTAGGTGGCGTGATGTGAACTGAAAAGTGCTGAAATCTGTAAATACTGGCTTACTGGAGCCATGCAGCAACATATATAACTTAGAGATTCTCGATATACTTTGCAACTTGGGTGCATGGAAGCAAGTATTACAGCTCATAGGCACGAAACATCTCAGGTGCCCAATAACTGATAGAAAGCTTTTCAAGATTGGCGACTGCATTCCAGTTTATACCAAGGCCAGATCACCTAAGTTTTAAGATTGCCACTGATTGCCAGGGTAAATTATGTGTATCCTGTTAAGCCAGGGGGGCGGGCTGGAGAAGTTCGGTCGAGGTTTCCTTTCCTACTCAATTCAAATGAAGTGCACACGTATTTAATAGACTTTATATCATTAGCAGCCATGGTATCTGATGCACATAATTACAGTACTTAACAGCGTCTCTTTCCTATGAGCACCATAGTGTTCAATCGCATATGTAACTTGGTGTTACCAAGAAACTCAAAGTCTGGTTAGTTGTTGCCACATACCGTAGCTAGTACGGTCGACTTCAACAATTCCACAAAATAACTTTGAAAAACTTAGTTCTATCAAGTTGAGAACTAGCTAGTCGCAGTCCAAGCATGAGCTCGTCAAACTGCAAATGTTAAGCCTTACTGAAATTCGATGCTAAGCCAGTTGATCTTAGAGCGCCGAGGACGATTGGCTAAAGAGGGCATATTTCGATATCCAATGGCATCAACGTAAAGAGATTTTCTCTGGCCTACGTCAAACACAGCCGGTCGATAACTATAACAGTTTAATCCTCGACCCGTTTCGACCCAATGGCGGGCACTAAGCCTCTTATTTAGTAGCATGTAGCCTCCCTAGCGTTTCGAGCTTGCCTACAACTCGCATGTGCACCCATGTTGACATCACCACGTTGAAGAGCTTGACGTACTCACTGGTTGTTATTGACAAAGTCCGATGCGGCCGAGATGTGGCTCTATTCAGCGCTTCAGGGGTGACCTCCAGGAACAACATCACCTGAAAGAAAATTGCGCGGCCCACACATTCCATCTAGCTCAGGAAATTCACGAAAATTCACGAACAATTCTAGTATTTGCTCTGAGCCATTAGTTGGTTAGAAATGGATTCTTCGTCGAGGTCACTGTTGGAGGTCCGTGTAGTATATTAATTACAGATTCTTTAGCATAGCGAGGGACTCCGATTGCTGGAGACGGGGAAGAGACTAGAGAGAAACAGATCTCGACAGCTGAAACGAGGGCTAGAGTTTTCCAAACAAACCCATCCAACGTCCGCACCCTACAAACCGAGTGAAACCAATGATACACAGACGAAAAGAAACACACACCATTGCAAACGTAACCCTCCTTGTAGTCGAGGCCGCACTTCTGGGGAATCAGTATGGCGAACTGCTTCTGCGCGCCTTGAGACGCTGCCAGGGGGTTGCTGACAGCGGTGCAGAGGCAGCTCTCGCCATCGGGGCCAGAAGCAAAGTTGCTGATGGAGGTGCAGCACTGTGTAGTGGGATCAGATCCAGTTTTTGCTGCCGGCAGGCAAGGCATGAGCGTCATGACGTCGCCACATGCCGCGTTCACCTCGTACACCACAGCAAAGCCCACAAGCAGGGCAAGGCACACATTGGCACCCACAATGAGCTTCATGCTTGCTGCTTCAAACACTACAAGAGAGTCGAGTCTATGACAGATCAGCTCGAGCTGGCAGAGCGACGAGAGAGAGCGAGAGAGAGAGAGAGAGAGAGGTGGCGGCTGTGAGAGGAGCGCTGCAACCTTGCTAATATATATAGTCCGCTCATGTTACCGCGACAGCTGACCGCGCGGCTGAATCTCGCCCGTGCGGGCCACTGCGGTTCCTGCGCAGTGTCCGTGGGGGGTAAATCCCGGACCCGCGGCTGGTCAGCCGGGCCTTGCAAACTCGTTGTGCAGCTCTGTACGAAAAGCTCAGAGCGATCATGAAAAACAAGGGAGCCCTTGAATCTGATGCTGAATCCTGATGATGCGCTCGTGGAACCCTGATCAGAAGGTTTGTTTAGATCTGTTTTTGTTCTGTTGTCGTTCGAACTTCAACAAATTGTATAGGTCGCTGTTTGCTGATCAGATTAAAAGGCTGCAGAGGATATGTTAGTTTTCTGAAAGTGGCAGGTGGTAAATGCAAATCTCGGCTACTTTGCTGTACATGATTTAGAGATGAGGTTGAGATGATTGTGACTCTCACCACAATTACTGTTTCTGGCAGGCTGCTCTTCAGAGCTGATCAACAGCGGCTAGGAAAATTATCGATTTCAAATTTGAACAAGAGTTTGTTCAGATGCATACGAAAATAGAGCAGGGCTTGAGATCTAGAAAAGGGTTGTGAGGTCACATGAGCACGTTCAGATCGATGGAGTTGAATTCCAGAATTTTGCATCAGGACAAACTCAGTGCCCAGGGTGTTTTCTGGACACTACAGGAGAGAAAAATCTGAAGTCGTATGTGCAATTTTATCAAGTTATGTATTAGGGAAGGGTCGTTCCCAAGGCCCTTCCTGAATTTGAGAGCACCCGGAACGCCCTCGTTGCCGGTGCTCTCAAATTCAGGAAGGGCCTTGGGAACGACCCTTCCCCAACGTGAAAAACTGGGAAATTTTTCTTTCCCGCTCCTTGCCCCGCCAATCGGGGGACCCTTCCAAACGCGGAAGGTACTTCCCGTAAATCGGGGGAACCTTGCGGCCAGGGAGGTTGCTTGAATTATAAAGAAAAAATTTTGCCAGTGTTTTACGGAAACTAAAGCATGCTTGACACTAAATGGCGCTTGTTCGAGATAAAAACTACAATCTCGAACTATGTAGCATCCTAGATAACAGTGGGACAGAATCACTTAGGGAGCTGCTGGGGAAGATAATACCACTCATGGAGCTAGATTTAATGAGGGAAGAGCACTCGGAGTTGTAAGGAAGGCTTTGGCATGTACCTAACGCCGATGAAGGCCATCAAATCCATGCTAGGACAACATGGTCGGTGCGTTCACCGCCGTCCTGGCCTGCAACTTTCTGGAGCCATAGCCCCGTATAATTCGGTGTCTGCAGGACGTGACATTAGTGGTCTAAATTCAAGCAAGTGCAAGTAACTGTACTGCAAGGTGATGGGAAGCTGCTGAGATTGTAAGTGAAGATGGGCACATCCCACCTACCACTATGTAGCAAATTTGAGTTTGCATCCGAGACGAGAGAACATGTATGTATAGTAGTGTGCCGTCACCCAGTGTGTGGGCTTGTAATACGCCCCTCAAAATAAAAGTAATACGCCCCATGTTTACAGAAGAAATGAAATACAGTACATCATGTGCACCCATTGCAGCAGCTGAGAGGCCTACACTCATCCAACCTTTGAAACCACCACCCAATTCTCCAGCTGGTGAGCCATCATTATTGTCAGAAGGATGCCATCTTTGGATGATCACACTAGCCTCCGGACGACAAGACATACCTGCCCAATAAGACGTGGGCTTGACAGAGGCATGATAGGTGTAGTTCACTGTATGGAAGCTGACTGTGTATTTTTACAAATGTTAATAACAGCTGACTGTATACTTACAGTGGCAACAGCTTTGTTGGGCCACAATTGTTAGAGAATGTTTCTAACTTTGAGTTCAGAACTCCTCAAAGCTCTAACTTCCATACGAAAAAGAATGACTGCCAAGCGCTTGAGGTTGTTGACAGTCTGATCCCACCATTTTTCGGGTCACAATGTACATGGGTTTGCAATTTTTATGGACAAAGGATAGACGATGTCTCTACTTAGGTGGATGTCAGACTCAAAACCCCAGGTCGTAGAGAGATGAATTGGTCTACTTGTCGCTGCCAAGCTGGCCATGCTCTCTTTTCTTTCTCTTTTGGATTTCCGTGTTGGATGGGAGTTCACGTTCTCCTTCCTCAGTCTTTCTTTGGTTTGCGTTGGAATGCGTCTGACCTTAGAGAAGAGAAACCATTCACTTCCAACTTGATCACCGTCTAAGGCTTAGACGGTGTTCAAGTTGGAAGAGAACGGTTCCTATTATTTTCTCTCTGGGTCTCGAAGGAATCGTTGATACTCTCCGTCTCGATTTATTTCTCCGATTTGTTTGCAGGTTCTCTGCTGCTCTAGCTGGATAAGGACTGTGACAGTCAGGTCGAGTGGGCCAGAATGTGGATGGTCAGTGGGAGGGGGGGTGGTTTCTTCACGCCCTTTCAGACTTTGTACCCACCCCAATGGGTGTATGTCAAATGACACCTAAAAGGGGAGCGAGAAGGGTGTAGGCAATGCGCCCCTGAAAGGTTGCAGCAGCTCTTGGGATCTCAGGCGCACCCCTTGGGAGAGTGAACAGGGAGGTAAGGCTCTTCCCAGTGTCCCTGGGTTGTGCGTGGGATCTGCGGTGAAAAGCAGCCTCTGGTTGATCATAGCCAAATTTGCTTAGCAATGGCGTCCAGTACTGCCGGCAAAGTCATCACCTGCAAGGGTACCCCCTCTCTCTTTCAGACCAACTAGCATACATTACAAATTGTCTGACCCAGTAGAATGTGTTCCTGCACCAAGGAACCCTCTCTGGCTGACAGCCAGATTGCTAAGAGCATGGCGGCCACGGCCGGCAAAGTCATCAAGTGCAAGGGTACCCCCTCCTCCTCTCTTTCTCTGATTCTCTCTGAGACCAATTAAAGGAGAGCAATTTGATCCTAGTGTCTGCTGAGATAAGCCGACAGTTGTTTCTGTAAAAACTTTAATGTGCATATTCCGATCAATCACTGCACACTATAAGGTCTTAAGCCTCTTCCAATCGCCTGATCATTGCAATGCCTGATTCGCACACACACTCTATAAATTCGCTAGAGGATTTTTTAAGAAATCACTTTTTGGATTCTTTAGCCAATCCTTGGATTCTAAGTTTGAACGAGAGCATAGCACATACAAGATGAGTATACACAGACATTGGAGGTATTACAGATCCAGTTGCAACTGGATGTGCAGATTTTGCTTGGTAGCAGGAGCTACGGCATTATTAAACTTTAAATGCGTGTAGATTGATTGTGTCACTTTGTCTTTCTATTTTTCCTATGCCTTGCCTGCTCAGAACAATTGGTGCCCTTGTGTTAGCCATGTGAGCTTAGAGAGTAAGAATCCCCTGTTTCAAGATCAGCCCTTGAGGATACAATTTCACACCATCTATGCTTTAGAATTGTGTTCAGAAATTTCTCATTGCAATGATGGTGAAAACGTCTCCTCCAAAACTCTCTCTCTTGAGGATGTCATGTAGATCCAATATGGTGTACGAGAAATGGATCCAATACGGTTGAGCTTCTTTAGTCCCCATTTGCATCTGTCATTGGCCCCAGGTGGCAAATCTCAGCTACATTTGCCCACACAAGCAGCTGATCAATTTATGCCTAATCAGTGCCTTTTCCCTCTCTTAAAAAGGAACTATTGGGGCTTTGTTATCTCATGCTGATTCGTGCTTTGCCTGTGCAGCTGCTGTGGCCTATGAAGCGAATAAACCTCTGTCTTTTGAGGACATCTACGTTGCCCCTCCAGGACCCACTGAAGTGCGAATCAAGATGGCTAATGCTGCAGTTTGCCAGAGTGACCTTTACTTTTGGAAGGGAAAGGTACTTAACTCCCCTATGGCATTCTTGGATTGAGGTCACGGGGCAGAAACTTGTCCTTACCAATATATATAGCTTTTAACCTTAGAACCAAAATTAGATACTGGTAGCTGACGTCCCTCTATTTTCCCAGATTCTGATACAAAATGGTAAGTCTCCTGCCTTACTATGTTGAGTGCTAAAGTTTCTCACTCTGTATGTCTAGGATACGGAGCGCCTCTTCCCCCGCATATTGGGCCATGAAGGTTCTGGGTGAGTTGTACATCATAGCGTAAAACCACTTTGTCTCTGGTTGTTCTATTGCTATATACAATAGTCAGATTGGCATTCACACGGCTATGGAAAATTTAGCCTTGTTGTCCTTGTCAAATAGAGATTGATTTCTGTCTCTTGTCCCATATGCTCTTTGACTTTCATGATCTTTATAAGCATGCATTCTTTCTCTGTTTCTTTGCTGAGCTGTAGTCCATGGGTTTTAGTTCCTTGGTTGGTGTGGTTCTACTGTTTGTCTTTCTGTGCTTCATGGAACTGTTCTGCTTGTGTAATTGGGCCTTGCCTCTTAAGTTTTGTTGCAGTACTGAACACTCAGAGCTGTCCATTCTCTGTATTGTTTTCCTTCCCCTATCATTGTAAGGGTATGGCAAGCAAAGGCCAAATACAAATTGCTCCCATATTCACTGTCTGTAGCAAGAGTCTGCTTTGTGCCTTTTGTTGAGACCTTGCAACAGGGTTTTGTGAAGGTACTTACATCTACAGCATTCATGCATGTCATAACATGCTCACAGGATTGTTGAGAGTGTTGGGAGTGGGATTAAAGACATGAAGCCCGGCGACAAAGTAATCCCCGTGTGGCAGGCTGAGTGCAAGAAGTGTGAAAAATGCAAATCTGGAAGGTCCAACATATGTGATACTTTTATGTTCAACTGGGGCAGTGGTCTTATGCCTTCAGACAAGAAGACAACACGCTTCACAAGAGTTGCAGATGGGAAACCCATCTTCCATTTCTTTGGCATTTCTGTCTTCAGCCAGTACACAGTGGTTGACGAGGCCTGTGTTGCTAAAATCAATCCAAAAGCGAACCTCGAGAAGGTTTGCCTCTTGGGTTGCGGTATTCCCACAGGTGACATTCTGAAATGGACGTCTCCTGGGGCAGTCCCTCTCTTTATACTTCTATTGTCTCATTGGTCCTCCCTCTGGACCTCCTTTGGACGTATTCAATCTCTATATCTTCTCTCTCTGGGCTCTTTGGGTTTCCATGCCGGTGATAAGTTTCTTCATTCTTCCTCACTCCATACCCTTCTTTCTCTGCCTAGGAGTTGGGTAGGACTGCCGAACTTAAGTCAGAAGAGAAAATGATACTCCATGCTTGTTCCTGGGGGGGGCCCTGTAGATGTCACATTCTTTTCTTTCTGTCTCTCCCCAAGCTTACCTGCATGCAACAGTTGGCCTCGATGATCAGTGGCCTGCCAGAGCTTGGCCAGATGTTGCTCTTTGCTTGTTCCACTTGTCCAGTAACTTCTTTAGGTTTCAGAGGTTCTTAAGACCTTCTCTCTCTTGTAGTTATACTTTTGTCCGATGGGCCCTCAAGGTCGTTCTTTCCTGTTTCGGGTGTTAAAGGGTTTTTCAGATTCAAACTTTTTTGGTACTTGCTCTGCTTGCATAGGCCTTTCTGGCTTGCAGTGGATGTAGTAAAGTTTCTATTTCTGCCAGAATATCCAGCCTGCATAGGTTCACTTGGCCAGCTTTTCATTTTTTGAGGTCAATATCATTACATACTTCTTGTCCAGTTTTCCCACTCAACTTTTGAATGTTCATGCTTTTCATGTCTATTCACCTTGTATTTACATCACATGTTGTCTACCTGTTCTGCATGTTCATGCATGCAGGAGTTGGATCGGCATGGAAGATTGCAAAAATACACCCCAAATCCACGGTGGCGGTGTTCGGTTTGGGAACTATTGGCCTTGCTGTAAGTGCTTTCTTTTCTCTTTGGATCAGTCCAAGGAAGCAATGTTACATTCCATCACAAGGAAATAGTCACTCTTTAGCTTTGAGATGTTCTTTGGATTCCCATAACTTCAACGCCATTGCTGTCATGAAAACAGCGGGAGGAGTGGGTCACCAAGACAGCTTTATGGTCAAAGTTTACTGCTGCCAATTTGGTCTCGTTAGTAGATAATGTTACAGTCCATCTTTGGAGTTTTCATAAAGACTGAAAGGTAGCAATGGATTTTTCTATTATTCTTTTGTGAAGTGTTGTGGTGAACCAGTTGCCTATGTCTGCAGGTAGTGGAAGCCGCAAAGGTATCTGGGGCATCTCGCATCATTGGAGTTGCCAGAGATGCCGGAAAACTTGCACGCGGTATGTCGGGATGGGCTGGACTAAGAAGTGCTAATTTTCCCTTCTCTTAAACATGTGTAATGAGTGGGCTTGACCAGGCGTAGAAGTACTGAAAGTGTATACGGGAGGGTGGCAGCGATGGAGTTTGGGCTGACAGACACACTGAATACAAATGCATTTGACAAGCCCATTGAAAAGGTTTGTCAGAACTGAAACTACTTTCCATCTGTCCCTTCCATGGGCCCTTCTGGCCCCTTGTGGGTACCATAAAGTTGCTATTTTCCTTTCGCTCTATGTCTCTGAGGCCACAAGGCTATGACAAACAAAGTCTTATGAATATATTCTCTATGTCTCTCACTTCCTGTGTCTGTTGTCATTTGATGCTTTCTGAAGTGGTTCCTTGTTGCTTGACCCATTTGTCCCCTGCCCGTGTGCCCCCTCAGGATCTCCTGTGGACGTTATAAAGTTCTATCTTTCTCTCACTCTGTCTCCCTCTCTCCCAACAAAATCTTATGAGTACTCTCTCTCAATCTTAATATACACTGTTTGGGTTTGATGGTTTCTGTTTTTCTTCTCATGGCCACTTCGGTCTTATGGGTCTCTGTGCACATAATAATACTATTCCTTCTCTGTTAAGCTCATGAACAAAGAAGCCAAGTCAAAGATTGCGCGTTTATCATTCGGTATATCTTTGTGGGAACAGGTTATCAATGAAATGACAGATGGTGGGGTGGATTATAGCTTTGACTGTACGGGGGATCCTGGGGTCATCTCCTCTGCTTTGGAGTGCTGCAAACCGGTACTCTTCCATTTCTTTCACTCCCATGATAACGTTGGTTTTGGTGTTTTCTGAAGTTGCATCATGCAGATGAATTTTTCAAGTAATCAAGCAACGTGTGCGAGACAGAAGGACCTAGTGAGAGAAAGAATGTACTCATAAGACGTTGTTTTCCGTAGCCTTGTGGCGATAGTGAGAGAAAGAGAAAGAAAGAAACTGTATGACGTTCATGGTGATCCCATGGGAAAGAGTAGAAGAACACAGGAGAACCACAGTACAAAATAACACCGAACATTGCACAAATGCAGGTAAAAACCACTTAGAACTACGGGCTCTCAAAACTCAAGGACTCTGCTAGGGACGAGCTGAATCTCAAAAGACACCATTGTCTTCCTTGCATCTTATAGTACAGGCCATGAGAAGAAGAAATGTTGTGTCTCCACTTCCTCCGTTGGAACGAATTGGATACATCCTACTTTCTTATTCCATCTCCTGTGTAAACCTGTAGGGTGTGAGGACCTGTTCTTGAGTCGCTCAAAGATGGGCAGAGAGAATGAAGAAAGAATGACAAAGACAAGAATAATCTTCTGAATTTTGGTTCTGAAGGTGGCTTGTGCTCATCACTATTTGAGAAGCTTGGGCTTCTTGTTTCCCAAGGGCTCTGGGCTTTGTTTTGGACCTTGGGGTCTCTTCTAGTGCCTTGGTGGCTTCATTTCTTCGGCAGTTCCCTTTATAGCTTCTATCATATGTTGGGACGAGGATTTTAGTAGAGTTTGATCTGCAGTTTTGCCCTTATTCCTCCTTATAAAAAGATGGGGGAGATGATGTTGGCAATGCTAAAAATGGGCATGAACAGGGTGGGGGAGTTTCAGTGATCTTAGGGCTTGTGGAATCGTCACAAAGGGTTGCATTCCACCCAGGCTCACTCTTGTGGGGGCGCGTGTGGACATCTGGACTCTTTGGAGGGTACAGAGGCCGGACAGAGCTACCAGACCTGGTCGATAAGTGCATAAAAGGGGTATGTTTCTTGTGGGAAACAGATAGTTGTACTATTCAGAGTTTGCAATTTAGAATCCAGCTTCATGCTCTGCCCTTTTGACTTAGTGACTTTGTTTCCTCTAATCACTCAATCTCGCCTCCATGAACTTGGTAGTACATTTCTTTCTTGCTTCCTCTCTCTATGTAGTTTATTTCTATCGGTACTATGTTGTTGGCTGGCAGTGTCACATCAGTGTAAGGTAGTTGCACTACAAAAGCATGCTTGCCAGTGTGACTCAACGCGTGTCCCTACCCCGTCCGCTCTGCTCAAGTGCTGTAGCGTAATGCTGTTGGCATCTGCTTTTGTGGTGCAGGTAATCAATCTGGATCATTACATTACGCACAAGCTGCCCTTTTCTGAAATCAATCAGGCATTCGAACTTCTGAATAAAGGAGGGTGCATCCGTTGTGTGATGGATTATGAAAAGTAGAAACATGTATATATTGTCAGCAGGACCCTTTGAGCCCCATACCTCACCTTAAAGTTGCCTGGAAAAGAGTAGAGACTGCCACATCCAATGAGGATGTTGACTTACTCAGTTTAAGAGAACTATAACAAGAGTTACCTCAAAGGGCCTACACCCTTTGAGCCCATGACACTTTGCAAAGGATTTTGATTTCCCAAGGGAGTAGATAGAAATCAAAATGCCTATAGTGTCGACTCATGTTGCCCTTAGTCCATAGCTGGACTGAATTGGAGAAGAGGAGTATTTCAAATTTCTTCTTAGTTTTGAACCTCTGTTCTCAGTTGACACATAGTTTTGAACTGATTAACATAATTCTGATTCATGTAGTCAGAATGATAACCGAATCTTACCAATGTCATCAAGCACCGCTGTTTCAAATGTGACAATGTACCTGTTGTTCTAGGGACTCCCAAAGACATTGTTTGCCACCAGTACTTGGAATTTGGGCAAGGAGATGAGAATGTCCATATCATACTTTGCTTGCCATACCCTTTCTACTAGAGACAAACAGGGCAGGAGGAGCTGCAATCTTTTAAGGTGTGAATGCCACATGTGACTGACAAAAGACTCTACCAAGGTTCTAGTATTGAATGTGAGTGGTTGTCCTAGCACGTGAGCACAGTCAGGCCTACTTCTTTGCTGTTATGCTTCTGTGGGCACTCCTATTCGTGGTTGCAATCTGAATCCACACTATCAAGTGGGCTGAATCCATTTAGGAGTGGTACCTTGCTGGTAAATGTGAACAAAAGTTTACAAAAAAAACAGAGAGGTGCAAACACCTTGACAGAGAATGGGAGGATCTCCTTAAATTATCTTGTTGTACATAACACATGACCAATGGGATAACCTCGTGCGTCTCAAACCCTGGGGCTGGCTATCCAATTGTAACCATGTTTGCCTCGGGCAAGGGACCAGGAAAAGTACACCATTTATACTAATAAGGCCACTTTGCGGCTCATAATATACCAAATAGTGAAAACACAACACAACCGGGCCAAACTCAACCACAAGGGCATTGATTGCCAGCCTCATGACTCCACAGGTTCCTACATCCTATCTCCTAACCTGACAGACAGCCAACTTCCTTCACTTAGACAAACTCTGAAGTTTCCATGGGCCTTAATCAGTATTTTCAACATATGATTACAAGAATGGCAATCAGGGTCTAGCTGAGTTATGGAACCTCTTGAGCTTCATCATGAGCTCCTCTCGCTGGGCTTCAGATTCGGCAAGGCGAATACTCATGACGAAGAATCTGTCCCGCATATCCTGCAGCTCAGTCTCTTGGGTCTTGGTTAGCTGTCGCAGTTGTTGGAGCTCAGTAATCACTTGTTCCACATCGCCAAAGTTCCTCAATGCTGCAGCTAGTACATACTGCTGATCAGCAAATGCAGTATGAAGCTGCATTTTATACATGTTGTTGACCTCCAGAGCCTCAGCCAATTCTGTCTCAAGGGAAACAATTTTCTCCGCCAGCTGTCCCCCTGGAACCTCTGTGTCCGTTTGCAGCCTGTTGTCAAGCAGCTGCTCGTTTAGCTCCTGTAGATGTTGCACTTCTTTCTGGAGCATGTCCTTGGTGCTCAGTTGAAACTGGAGCTCGCGCTCTCTTTGCGCTAGCAAAGTGTTTTGTTTTTGCAATCGTGTCAGCTCCATCTGTAACTGCTCGAGACCAGAATCCGCTCCGCCCTCTAAAAGCTGCTCATTGGCTAGCTCTAGACACTCAATCTTGTCAAGAAGATCCGTTTCCCTTTCGTGAAAAACTCGTTTCATCGACTCCTTTTCCATAGATTTGGCTTTCAAAGCAGCCTCCAGAAATTTGGCCTTTTCTCGCAGCTCAACTATCTCCGGTGCCTCTCGATTGTTCGATCTGGGGGACATCGGGCCCACAAAACTGTTGGACCTGGACAGTGACCTTGAAAGGTGTATAGCGCCGTTTCCATTACTGGTAATAATCCTGCCCCTCTCATCCTTCTCTTGTTCATGAAGCCTCTTTTCAGCCCCAAGTGCCATTTCTGCGGCAGAGAGAGCTTTCACTTTTTTCTGAAGTTCCCCCTCAAGCGACTGCACCCTCATTCGGAATTCCTCTACCTCATCTTCCTGCTCAGACATCTTTTGTTTGTACTCAACGTTTTTTCGTCTCCCGTTCTCGGATTCCGATTCCTGCTCATGTTGAAGCAAATGGGTAGCACCCAGCGCATCCAGCTCTGCCACAAAGTCTTTGGAGACTTGTTTCAAACCCGTCCCTTGCTCCTCCAAGGTGCCCATCTTCCCCGGGACCTGTTCCAATCCCATCACTTGTTCCTCTGGAGCACCCATCTTACTTTGAGTCACTCCCAACCAAAACAATTGCAGCTCTCCTTAATATCTTCAATATCCCAGATACTTACACCAAACTTTGTCGACCAGTCTACTGACAGGACCTGCGGTTGATTCCACACTCAGGCCTCTGAATCCATCAGTCGCTCCTCCACATAACCCTTAATCTTACCAGTACTCTCGACAAGACCATTACACATCCCTTTCTCCAATGTTGAAGTCCTCCTGGAAACCTTGAATCCCTTCTTGCATCTCTAAGAACAACCTAGCCCCATCCCGGACTTTGGTTCCTCCTCTCCATCTCTGCCCAAGACGTCTTCCAAAGCCACCGCTCAAATCTCTGGTGCACCCTCCGACTTCATCTACCCTCTCAGCAGCGTCCGAAATCCGACTACTCAACTTCCCGCATCTTGGTTACAACGTCATAACCACCTCATACACTGAAACCCCTCCCTCCCTCCCTCCCTCCCTCCCTCCCTCCCTCCCTCTCTGGATTTTGCGCCCACCTACCCTCAGACTGTCCCGCCAAGCATGTGATAAGTTAGCACCGCTCCTTGCAGAAGCTCTCACTGATGAAATGCACACATGCTCATTCTTCTGTAGCATTATGCATAGTCTACAGGAACAGTTCTCCACTGCCCAGTGGAAAGATCCCGGAACTTACAGGTCCGTGTCTGTCATTACAGAGTGGACTTAAGGAAATTGTTATCTTCGTCCTCAGAATCCCACTGCAATCACAATCCGACAAACGACTGGCCGCATTCGCTAATGATTTGAGAATTCTGAGCCAAGACTTGTGGCCTGGCCAACAATCGGCGGCATTTAATGCCAACAGAAGATCACTGCAAACACAGGCGTTGAATCCGTGCACGCCGCGCTTGCTCGTCCACGCAACGTGATAGCGGCCGGCAAAGGCCTCCCTCAGATTTTAGGGCTTCACTTACATTCAGTCTGAAATTTGGTGTGAGGATGGTGTGGTAGTGTGGGACTGTTGGAACATGCTGCTTTCCTGAGAAAGTTCAGAACCATTTTCTGGGTGCCTTTCTGCATCTGTGCTGCGCTTGGGCAAGCATCTCATTGTAGTTACTCCAGATAGTTACTTCCTCTTCCCTGCATAGGTTTGATGCCATATTACAACATTTCTTTCCCTCAGGCATGTGCCGGGAAGGTTGTAGGCTTTTCACATCCCTTCAGTTAGCTTGCTGAATGGAACCGGAGCTCTTTCTGATTTCAGGGGTTACCTTTGATCTTCCTGTGCCCCCCAGCCAACTTGCTTCTGGAAACCGAAGGGACTATGTCAAGCATTTGAAATCAACCAGTTCTGCATTGTGAAGTGCAACATGAGGGGTTTACACAAAGCACAGTGACTATGTTTGAAGGAGTATGCAGCATTCTTCCATTGGAAAAGGAAACTGTCCAGTTCATACCTGCCAGCAACTTGGAATTAAGCATGACCAACTCAATTGCTTGTTTGCATAGTCTAACATCTACAGATTGAACTGTGAAATATTTGTGTGGACTGAGAGTCGCAGTAAACAAGGCATGCAGGCAGAGAATTACCCCTATTTTCTCAGAAAATGGAACTCACACTGTTTCATCTCA
The DNA here is from genome assembly GCA_030704615.1 of Takakia lepidozioides. NCBI lineage: Eukaryota > Viridiplantae > Streptophyta > Takakiopsida > Takakiales > Takakiaceae > Takakia > Takakia lepidozioides. Next base: position 45,641,108 of record CM060734.1, on the reverse strand, counting down.
CTTGCTATGACAGCTTGATCATACTTGGTTACTCCTCCTAATCGCTTATGCCAACAAGAGTTAAACACACGAAGAACAGAGAGATTCTCACATATACAACCCTCTGCCTTAGACAGCAAAATGGATACAAGGACCAGTGCCATGCAGGCTCTCTGGAATTTTCGGAAGAATGACAGATCTGGCTTTGAATGCTATCCCATGCAAGTCACAACAAACGGGCATAGTACCCCTCGGTTACAAAATCAAAGATTTACAGGTGTCATTTTACTATTATGAATCAGTAGCTCAGCACTCAGTCCATATAATACATTCAAATGAAAACTCTGGGTATAATCTAGTATGTTTTTTCTTGAAATTTTGCAAAGTAAGCGAATATATATAATTAGCTCGTTCTAGCATAGACAAAGGTCATGGCATCGCATTGCGAGTATCCAATGACCAGAGAATTAGTCACAAGCGAGGCCTAAACACAACTTCAGACATAATGATTCCTTGGTTTGAAAGGAACTTAAATGTATCTTGATTACAAACTGCCAAAGCTAATCAGTTACCTTGAAAAGATCAAGGTAACTTGGCCAGATTTTTTGGGCCATCGCGGCCTCTGTAAATTCACGCCAAGTAAATGGTCTGTACAGCGATGAATTGTGCGAGTTCACAAGCTCAGGAGCCGGGACAATTGTTACAAGTGGAGGAGGTTTGAGAAAATACCCAAATGTGAGCCGGGGACTACTCTTGTTTACAACTGCTCGATGCAGGATGCTCTTGAAGTAGCCATTGGTGAGGACCTACAGAAATTTAAAAATCACAATAAAACCATGATCAATAATAACCAGTAGCACCAAATTCACTTCTCTACGTGTCTCTAATGAAACTTTTCGTCAGCACAACCCAAAGGACAAACCAAACAACAAAAAAGACCAACAAAATTAGGGAGGGAATTTTTACTTCCCAACTGGAGACTTGGTCAAGGGATGAGTTTGATGGGCACAGCGGTGCTCATTGTTGAAGAAGTAGATTATCAGAGATACATGGGTTGGGTAGGTGATTACGAGTTGGATTGCAGTTATACGCTGCTTCTGTAGTAGTAAGTGAGAACTGGCCTCCTACACAAAAATCAGTTACACACAAACGACATATGATGTTGAGAGAAAACTCTCCTTGAATGAGAGTACTAATGCCTAGCAAATGTAGAGAACTTCTTAAGAGGGTCAAAAAATCTCACTCAAGTTTCTTTCTTTGTGTCTAGTGGTGTATTCTTCAGCACCAGCCAAGTGATCTATGATACTACTGTTCACAATTTCAACTACTTTATTGTGAGAGAGAGACCCCATAGCATAGAATAATCATGTGAAGAATACCTGCAACATGTCACCGACGTTGATGCACAATGCATCATGTCGAGGAGTTACAGCAACCCATTTGTCTTCTTTCTGCACTTCGAGACCCGCAACGTCAGGCTGATGTAGAATTGTCAAGAAGTTTCCATCCTTGTGCGCAGGTAGTCCAAGAACTTGCTCAGGCTCACTGGATGCATGATAAAAATTCATGCGTAGGCTTCCTTCAGAGTCTCTTTTATAAGCTTCAAAGTGTGTTGGATTCACTCCTAACCCCTCAATCATCAGGTCTATTATCTCCATTGCAAGATTCCGCGACATCATATCATACTCCTTTAGAACGGCACTGTTTCAATATCATGGTACAGAGTGAGTTGAAAGACAAGAAAATCAGGTACCATACTCTACCTTTCCCTTGTGCAATTTCCTTGTCTTATTGCCTCCTGCCTCTTTACTCTCTTAGTCCAACCCTTTCTCAAGTTGGGCACTGTTTTATGAGTAAGGCGTGCTTGGTAGAAGATACCAGGCCCTTACGTTCTGACTTCCTCTGCCTGATATATCACAGTTTTCCCTCAGTTGTCTGTGACCCTTTCCCACACCTATTGACCAGCTTGTAAAGCTCCTTCAATACACAACCTACACCAACAGAGTAACCAATGTGCACAATCTTTCACATGATATAAGAACCACAAGGAAACAGCCCCAACAGAAGTTCCGGTCAGCTCCCTCGTGGTTGTATGTATGTTTCATGCATACTTTTCATGCACATCTTCAACAGCAGCATGTAAAGAAAGAGAGTCAATTTAGTGTAAGGCCTTGCCAGAACTTATGGCCAGCATCAGGCCACAATTTGCTGGCGTAATGAGCAACTTCTGAATGATCTGATCCATTGACTTGAAAAACTTCTGACGGGCCAGAATTGCTTCTGAATTGGTAACCCTGTACTGATCCCGGTACCCGAGAAATCTCCAGCTTCCGCTCTAGTGGAAGAGAAAACAGGCAGGTGGCTTGTCTTTGTACACTCTGCAAGAGCTCAAGGGGAAACCCGTGGTTGATAATCTGAAAGAAGCCCCATTCCTTGCAAGCCTCAGCTATCTCCCGCGACATCTCCTTCGATTTGGAGCCGCCCTTGCTTCTCAGCTCTGCCAAATCTATAACGGGGATCTCTTCTTCTTGAAATCCCCAATCATCACGACCTTTTCGGGACTGATGCTTCAAAATTTTCACAACGGAGGGTTGTTGGGGTAACGCTCTGCAAGCCGCTGAGTACGCATAACTGGGCACATCTGTAACTGGCATGGAGGAGACAGTTCCTCCAGCTGTAGAGTTGGTGACAGATAACGTTTGCATAGTGCTCCCCTGCTGATCTCTGTCACAAGTCACAACTAGGAGGCCTTCCCAAAAGATATGCCAGGCACCCCCAGCACCGCCCCTGCTGTTGCCGTCTCTCTCTCCTCCTCCTCCTCTTCCCCTCTCCACGCTAAGTACGCTGTCGCCTTGTTCCCTCTCTCTCTCTCAAGAAGTTGTCCTCGGTGAACAACGGGGCTTTTTGAGTGTGACGAGCGTGGACACGAGAAGTACGATGAGCAGCGTCGCCGCCAGACCTCGGCAAGGCCTGCAGCGCCGCCAACTTAGTGGAGGTGTTGGCAGTAGCGACAGCGGTAGCAGCGCTAAGCGGCCGCTGTGCAACAGTGTGGGCCCCACGCCGGTGAGCCGGCCTTGATCGGCTCGTCCCCCAACTCGCAGCCCCGACGCCCTACAAGCAGCCAACTCCAGCCCTCACCACAACCCCTTTACTGCCTTGTTATCTGTAAAAACCCGAGATCCGTGAGTGACACCCGTCAGCACTCAAGCCATTATCGTCACTTCCCCGCGCTGCCAGTTATTTTTGGGCATTTGGGGCATGTTTCAAAGAAATTGACGACGACAATGACCTGTCTACGATGACATGGCGATGATGATGTGGCACTAGCTCTACGCTAAACTAGCTTCTGACCTTCGGTCGTCACTAGAACTAGGGCATCGCGTTGCTCCGCACTACTAGCGGCGAATTCTGAGAACTACGTTCAATTGGCACAAAAAGGGGCGGGTAATCCCCACGCATACGTGTTTCTTTTGATAATTGGAAGTATATACTATGCAGAAAACATGAGGAACAATGCAAAAGTATAACAGTCATAGGCATACCCCTATCTATGCCCAAGAAGTGAGGGGGATTTGAACCCCCTTTTCTGCCCCTTTTGATTGGTATGCAGACACACCCCCCCCCCCCCCCCTCCCCTTCTCCGTCCGTCCCTCCCCCCCGTCCAAAGTTGAACCAACCAAAATGCTTATGTGAACCTTGAGCCCTACGACCAATCAAATTTTTGGGGGACTAGTTATTTCTGTTATGACTACATCACCAAACCCTGCATCACTATCCCATGCCACGTCCTCAGTGACGACCATGACTTCGCACTTATCACTCCGTAGTCATGGTAGAACTGACTTCGTGTTTGTCACTATAGAGTGAGGTAGTCGTAAAAGCACTTGTCACTGCAAATGCAGTGATATCCATAGTCATAAAAACGTTAATCTGTACTAATGCACAATTGATAAAATCAGGCACTGCTGATGAAGGCACCTTCTTCAACACATTTCACCCTGTTTTCCCCTCCTATCAGAATCGGCCCTAAATTTTCATGTTGAATTCTGCAAATTAGCTGGTTGAGTGAATCTAGGATAGTTTGGAATGACTTTGACATGATACTGCCAATGTGACAACATGAAAGTATCCAAAAACAGGTAACAGATACGAGGAGAAGCTGTTGAATGAATATTTTTCTGACCCCAGACAATGGTGGGACAACCGAGGCCAAAAGGTGAATGCCTATCAGATTACCAAATGTCATTCTGAACATTGCCCCTGCCCTGGTGGACACGTATGCCAAATGTGGGTGCATCAAGGATGCCAAGGGATCAGTGTTCAACTCTATGGCTGAACGAGATGTGGTGTCGTGGAACGTGATACTTGCAGGGTATGCACAATAGGGGCACGAGATGGAGGCTTTGGAGACCTATGAGCAAATGATGGGGGAAGGCATGAAGCCTAACCACAACACAAGGCATTTCACCAGATTCAGATATGTATGTCTGTCTCTTGCTTAAGTGCATCAAGATGGAAGGTCTGGAAGTTGGAAAACAGGTGTATACTCACATCATCCAAAGTGGATTCACGTCAAATGTTTTTCTACTCAACACCCTTGTCAACATGTATGTTATGTGCGGGAGCATCATTGATGCTCACCAAGTGTTCAACAGAATGCCTCAACGATCTTTGGTCACGTGGAATATAATGTAGGCAGGATGCAATGCGTGTGCAAGCCTGGGAGCTCTGGGAAAGGGGAAAGAGGTCCATGGTGACATTGTCAAAGCTGGAATTGTACCAGATGTCATTCTGAACACTACCCTGGTGGACATGTATGCCAAATGTGGGTGCATTAAGGATGCGAAGGGAGTTTCCATGGCTGAATGAGATGTGGTGTCGTGGAGTGCGATACTTGCAGGGTATGCACAGCAGGGACGTGGTATGGAGGCTTTGGAGACCTATGATCAAATGATGGGGGAAGGGGTGAAGCCCAACCACATCACGTTTGTGTACATTTGCAATGCGTGTGCAAGCCTATCAGCTCTGGAAAAGGGCAAAGAGGTCCATGGCAACATTGTCAAATGTGATGCAAGCCGCTATATTTGGTCGCATAAACAGTCCTATCGTCCGATACAAAATCTGCAATACACGCCCCCATGTGCATACGCTTCCACCATTTTCGCGCCCATGTTACCCATGGGTTCCTTTAACGAACTAAACTTGTGAAGGCTCTCATGAGGGATGCAGTACGAAGGGGCTAAACGTATCATGACGGATCACAAGCAGAGGACGTTATCGACGACAGATGTCCGCATTTTCCATATTTATGACATAGAACCAAACCATAAAACGAAGGTTCCCGAAAGCACAACAAGAAGGCAAAAATAGTGGAAGCATATGCACGATGGTGGCTGTAGTGCCCAGACAGTCCTCTCATGTTCAAGCACACGCTTCATCATCATCATGAACATCGCGCGCAAAAGAGGAATAGTCGCGTGCATGGAAACGCCTACCGCAACATCGGACAACAAACAGCTGTCAATAGAGAGCGGCCGGGATTTGGTGGGAAGATCATTGCCATTTTCGCAGCCCTAAAAATGGAGGGCTCGGATGGGTTATGGGAATGGACGGTGGCGATCCTGCGCCGTCATCGGACTGGATGGCAGGGGACTGGCCAGCGAACTGGCAGGCAGACTGGCGGACTGGCAGATTGCTGGGCAGCGGACTGGCCAGCAGCGGACTGACGTTGGCAATCAGGTCCACTGCCTCATCCAGTTGTCCCGCACATCCAAGAAGGTCCACCATGCAACCAAAGTGCTATACTGTCGGAGTGACACCATGATCTTGAATCAGGGAATTGAAGTAGCGTCTACCTTCATTCAGAAGGCCAGTGTGCAGGCTGCGTGCAAAGAGAACACATACTGCTTCAAACCGCTCTTTTGCATTCCTTCAAATAGTTGCAGGACCTCCCTATGACAACCATGTTGTGCATATCATGCGATCATTGCATTCCACGACACCACATCTCATTTAGCCATATTGTAGAACACTCCCTTTGCATCCTCCATGCACCCACATTTGGCATACATGTCCACCAGGGCAGAGTTCATGATCACATCTGGTACAATCTCTGACGATGTCGCCATGCACCTCTTCGCCCTTTTCCAGGGCTGCCAGGTTTGCACACGCATTGCAAACGTACACAAACGTGATGTGGTCGGGCTTCACCCCGTCACACATCATTTGATCATAGGTCTCCAAAGCCTCCATCCCACGTCCCTGCTGTCCATACCTCTTTGCCCTTCTCTAGGGCTGCCAGGCTTGCACAACGCCACATCTTGTTCAGCCATAGTGTTGAACACTCCCATTGCGTCCTAGATGCACCCACATTTTGCAAACATGTCCACCAGGGTATTGTTCAGAATGAAATCTGGTACAATTCCAGCTCTGAAGATGTTGCCATGACCTCTTTGCCCCTTTCCAAAGCTGCCAGGCTTGCACACGCATTGCAAACGCACCCAAACGTGATGTGGTCGGGCTTCACCCCTTCTCCCATCATTTGTTCATAAGTCTCCAAAGCCTCCATACCACGTTCTTGCTGTGCATACCCTGCAAGCATCGCGTCCAATGGCACCACATCTCGTTCAGCCAGTGTTGAAAACTCCCTTCGCATCCTTAATGCACCTACATTTGGCATACATGTCCACAGAGCAGTTTCCAGAATGACATCTGGTGCAATTCCAGCTTTGACGATGTCAACATGGACCTCTTTCCCCTTTTCCAGAGCTCCCCAGCTTGCACACGCATTGTAAACACAAACAAATGTGATGTGGTTGGGCTTCACCCTTTCGGGCAGCATTTGCTCATAGGTCTCCAAAGCATTCCTACCACACCCGTGCTTGGTAAATCCTGCCAACATAATGTTCCACATGATCAAACATCGTTGAGGCATTCTGTTGAACACTTGGTGAGCATCCATGATGCTCCCACACTTAACATACATATTGACAAGGGAGTTGAGTAGAAAAAAAATTGACGTGAATCCACTTTGGATAATGTGAGTGTGCACCTGCTTTCCAGCTTCCAGACCTCCCATCTTGATGCACTTAAGCAAGAGATAAGCATACGTATCTGAATCTGCTGAAATGCTTCCTTGGTTTGAGCCTCTGCCAGTCTGCCTGTCGCACGAAGTATCTTCACATGCCCAGAAGTGCCAGAAGAGGTATTGTGGACTCCCTCTCTTGATCCTCTTTCAGAAGATGCGGCCATGGATGAGGTGCCTTATTTCATCAACTGTGCTGCTGCAACTGCTGCATTCAGTTGACCATCTTCCAGAGAGACCACATATAAAGGTGATACTGTCCGGCTTCAAGCCGTTCGTTTACATTCCTTCAAATAGTTGCAGGACCTCCCTATGACAACCATGCTGGGCATATCCTGCGATCATTGAATTCCACGACACCACATTTCGTTCAGTCATCCTGTCGAACGCTCCCTTTGCATCCTCGATGCATTCACATTTGACATACAGGTCCAACAGGGCAATGTTCAGGATGACATCTGGTACATGTTGACAAGGGTGTCGAGTAGAAAAACTTTTGGCGCGAATCCACTTTGGATAATGTGAGTGTGCATCTGCTTTCCAGCTTCCAGACCTTCCATCTTGATGCACTTAAGCAAGAGACAGACATATGTATCTGAATCTGCTAAAATGCCTCCTTGGTTTAAAGTCTGTAGAGGCTCTGTCAGACTGCCTGCCGCACAAAGCATCTTCACATGCCCAGAAGTGCCATTCTCTACGATCCTAACAACTTCAAGGCCAACAGGGAAACAAACTCTACAAAAATGCCATGGGCTTCCATTACCTAACCCTTCACTTTCAGATTAATGTGACCTCCCCCCCTCCAAATGCTTCTTCTCCTCCTCGTTGTGAATTTCTCGTGCATTGTTGGTGCTATCCCTCCACACCACATGATTCCAGCAACCACACCTAGCGCACAAAGGCAGACGCGCACAGAGACAGCGAGCGAGAAAGAAGCGGCAGGGCGAGCGCGTGAGTGACAAGTTCGGGCAGTTCGGGCAGACTCGACAGAATTTGGCGACGAAACGTGGCGACGAAACGTGGCGATGAAACGTGGCAACGATGACGTGGCGACAAAAACGTGGCACTTTGGCACCCTATTCCTGCTCTACGCTAAACTAGCTTCCGACCTTCGGTCGTCGCTAGAACTGAAATAATACCTTTATAATACCTTTACGTTTTGTCTCATTTATACTCTTCTGTCCCGTGTTTGTCCTTCTTGTGGTCTCCATCTTCTTCGCTCTGCAGTCCAACCCTCTTACAAGGTGGGCGCTGTTTTTTGTTCCCAACTCCTTGATGTTCGCCAACTTCCCTCCAATTCAGAGATCAGCTAAATGCTGACACCGACATGCAAGTTATGATTCTTACGTTGTACAATGTGACCTCTCGTTGTCCATTAAAAAAAAAGGTGGGCGCACTGCCGAAGCAAGAGTAACTTATGGTGTCACTTGACCCAGTAGGGCTACTGCCTTCCGGTAGGAAGGTGGACACCCTTGTAACAACCAACAGGGTGGTTTGAACCCACAACCAAGAGGGTATATGCCCTTACCAATGGGCTACATGTTGGTTGTTTTGTTGTCCATACACACATCCAAGAAACTGAGAAAAGCAGGCAGGGGAAGAGTATCCTAAATTCACAAGTACCCTTCTGGAGGAGTGCTAATGCTCTTTCATCAACTATTTACTGACTCATGCTGCTTGTCTTTGCCAAGCAGTCTGCCAATGTTTTCTCTGGTAAAGAGTTTGTTTGTCCAATCACACCTAACTGCGTGTTTTCAGCAGATCATATATATTGGAGAATCCAAAACCCAGGCTATATGACACCGCCATATCGACTGGTGTGTTGCCATCCTGCCACAAAACATGGGCAAAAACTTGTCAGTTCTTGTCTTTCCACAGTGCATAGGGTCTAAGAGGACCAAAGACAAGGACAATCATCTGAGAATTGCTCACACCTGCCCTATTCATCTTCCCCATCTACTCTCTTAGACCCTCCATTCACTGCGTAAGAATACCTTGTTTGCAAGAGTGATCGCAGCGCCACACTCAAGCAAAAGCTTCACAATGTCCGATCTTCCACTTTGCACAGCTACATGGAGTGGTGTCCATCCATCCTGTGCACCCACAAAACAATGAAATGTCTAAAATGTGTTGATGAATGATTGTGGAGCTTTTCAATGGTGCCTTTACAGGAAATTTCTTTGGCACACCAATCCACGGGAGTCTCCATGCATTTATTTTTCTATCCAGGAATTACACAAAATTCAATTGTAGATTGAAACTCTTCTGCAAAGCGGGCTGTCTAGAAAGCCTCGCTTCTAAGAATGATGCACAGCTTAAGCCATCATTAGCCTCCAAATAGATAGCTAGCAGCTTGCTCTTCATTTCCCTTGAAGAGAGCGAGGGCATGGAGAACTGCTGCACGATCAAACCCAAGATCCACCAATCTTTGCACCTTCAACTCTGCCGCAGACATGTCCTGTGGGCTTCTAGCTCTCTTCTTTGCATCCTGATATGCAGTCCCTTTACAATCATATTACTACGTTTAGTGAAGTTAGGTTTTCATGGGGACCCCCCTGCCTTGGAACTCTACAGGTTTGTCTGTTAGCATGACACTGACACGGAGCATCTGGTCGTGGGTCGTTTCCAGATTAGTATTTGCACCCCTTCATTAATCATAAGAACTCCATACAAGTGGAAAACTTGGAAATACCTACCATCTTCCTCCCCTTCCCCTGTGCTCTCTCTGTGCAGGTGATGAGATGAGTAAGGCCAAGAAGTCTCACATTATCACATGAGTTGACATTGATACGGTGCTGGATCAAGAGTTTGATTAAGGTACCATTGGCTGTCTGTACTGCATAATGCAACGCTGTAGCACCAGCCTGCAGTTGAACCCAGGTCAATATTGGCTGGAGACACAAGTGAGTAAGCCTGACAGAGCCACAAAGGGCCTGCCTTCATGAGGAGATAGAGAATATAGAGTGTACATGTCAACTGACAAATACGGAAGAAAGCCAGTTGAGAGCAGAACTTACCATGTCTGTGGCCTGCACATTTGCACCAGCTTTAAGAAGGTGGTTAGCCATGGATTCTCGCCCGTGGAGCACAGCCCAGTGCAAAGCTGTCATGCCATCCTGGAAAAAATCCATCCTTGTTGTCTTTGAATTCAGAAAACCTTGGTTCCTTCCTCTTTGATAAATGAACTCTTAGGTACTCTTTAGAAATAGAGGATGATGTACACAGCAATGATGCGACATTTGTAGGAACTGTCAAGCAGTCAAACATCCTGCAGCCCCTTTCCAGACCTTTGAAGCCAACTAGGGTAACCAGGCCTATGATGACTGGGCAGTTGGGCACGTAGTATTAAGGCATCTAATGGCTGTAACTAAAAAGTGGAAGTTCTTATGATAGCTAGTGTGCTGTCATCAGCAGGGAGCCAGTATTGACCCTAGTTACCGAGTAATGAAATCATACCGAAGACTTTGACTAATAGAGAAGGCATGGACTCCGCATTTTTATGAAGGCAAAGCAATCCTAAACCACTTCACCCCAAACCAGGCTACTGCTTCCATTGGGAAGGTGGACACGTTCTAATTGCCATAACCGGGGCAACAAGGTTGCAACATTGCCTTAAATAAAAACCGGTCCTTCAGCATTGTGGTGCCTTACAGACATCTGTGCAACCCAACCTTCAACCATTATATATTTTCTCTTGGGCATTGACAGTCTTCTTGCATTATACATACCATGTCTATAGCATTCACATCTGCACCGAGCCTCAAAAGCTGGTTCACAAGATTGATCTGCCCTGATGCTGCTAGTGTGTGTAATGGAGTCCAATTCTCCTGCATTCCCCACAAATACAACTGTTTAGTACAACCAAAATGGACAGCAGCATGGTGGGAAAAACTTGGACCAACTGGCAGGAATCCACGCTGGAGCAGTGTGTATCAGAAGTTACTCACTGAAGAGATTCTGGCAAGGTTGACGTCCGGGCTTTCCAGCATTGCTTTTTCTTCAGCTGACAGAAGCTGTGGAACTGATAGCTCCTACAACTCAGAACAGCAGTTTCATAGACAGATTAGTACAAATTCTGGTCAAACATACAATAGCACTTCCAATTTCAGAGAAAATGATTGTACGTCTGTGTTAAGGGTAACTTGCCAACAAGGATGACTGAAAGCAACTATGAATATGGGAAGACAAGGGAGGGCGATACAAGCTGTATGAGCACAGTACCACAGCGTAACTAATTTGTTACACCCAGGCAGTAACCAGATGACAAGTACCACACAACTCCCCTCTCACTCACTCATTGCTTTTCCTCCTAGTCAACAGGGTAAGAAATATGGAGCTAGCACAAAAGCACCTCCAATTCCAGTAGAAGTTTCTGTAGAAAGCAGAATTCAGAGCTTACTTTAACTTCCTTGCCATTTCCCCCCAAGCAGGACGGCTTTTCTTCAGAGTCTTCACAGTCGTCTTGAAACCATCTCGCTACATCCTCAAAGGTAGCATCACCAAGTGCAAGCCGTGGATTCCTTGGTATGGCCCGTTGCAAGCGCACAGGATGTCTCACCTCTGCTTTCCCAACTATGTCTTAGAAAGATTGTTACCAACATATGTCATCAACAGACGTTTGTCAAATGTCTGGTGTATAAACTCACCCATTGCATCCATGTTCGAGTCGTATGTATTCTTGGCAGGATTTCCACCCCACTCATCCTCCTGTTCCTTATCGTTTTTGCTCTCATCTTCCCAAAGAAGTACCCTAGGGAAAAACCGTCGGCGGTATGCTTCATGCCCAGCATCTCGCTTGAGAAGATTGAGCCTTCTCTGGTTCTCAATTCTTTCAGCCCTTACTTCCAGTGCGTTTCTGGCCTCTCTCTTTTGCTCTTCTTTGGTCATGGTCAGCTCCTCCTGCAGCTCCTCCTGCAGTAGCCTCCATTCCTCAGGTATCAAACTGAATCTATCGTCTGGTCCCTTCTCTTCGGTAATGGCGTCCCGTATTGATGGGAACGTTTCCTCAAAAGTCCCATCCTCAATTGTGAAGCTCTCTACAAACTCACCCTCATCATCCTGAGAATCTGGCAGACTGATGATCGAAATCCATCCCCTTTCCTGTCAGAGTTCAACTTTGATAGGCTGAAGTTCCAGAAGCATCACATCAAAGAAAAGTATATTCACCACCACTTAATGAATTGAACAGCCAGTCCTCAGTGCTTTTTGTGATCTGAACCCATACAGTTGCATTGTTCATCTGACTAGGAAGGATCTCTGGCATACTTCAATACACTACATCAATCAACGAGCCAAATACATTGCTCCACGAGACAAACTGCACTTGTGACCTGACCTGGACCAACCCACCTCTTCAGTTCTTCTGTTGAAGTGGGGCTGTGTTGACCAACATGGACAGGGCCCCTTCGAATATACCCTTGTTTCCAAACACATCTGGGTGTTGTTGTTTTGCACGAAGCCATCTTGCCCCACTATCACATGATTAGGTGAATAAGAAAAACCTCAAATGATGTGAATTGGAATAAGCTCTTTAAGGTAACATGCTTGTTTGCACTCCCATAAAAAGAAGTTGATGATATACATATTGGGGGGCACGGACAACTACCTCAGCAATTATGAGAACAAATGTCCTCCAACCTATCTTCTGAACTCCTCCAAAACACCATTAGAAAGAATCTCAGCTTGCCAATCCACCTCTGAGACTACAAAGCAAATTCTTGCTACAAGTAACCCCACTGAATTCTACCCTTCTAGGTCAGAGTTGTGAGAGACCAACCTCAGACCAGTTACAATCATAAGGACCACCAGGGTATTCATGGACGCATGCTTCAGCAAGCCCACAGGGAATCAGCTGCCACCATCACATCAATTGCAAGAAACGTAAAGGCAATATACATTGAATGCATGTCAGTCACACAACACAGATCAGATGAAGTTTATTTCCATGATCAGATTACAGGGGAGGGTGTAGATGCAAAAAGTAGTGACAACTGGCTTGTGAGAAGTGGCAACATCTAGATATAGACTTAACTTTACCTGGCAGCCCTACAATGACCTCCACTTCTAGGATGAGAATGATCACACCCAATTCCCCCTCTTGCAACCTTACATTGCATCACCACGATAATGAAAACCATCTGTTGCAAATTCAGGACAGCAGTGAACTTCTAGAATGCTAAAGACCAGCGAGCAACTTGCCAAAGCGTTCAGCATCTACACATATCCAACTGAAATATGCGTCCTTCTCTTTTTCTCTCGACGTATGCAGTCTGTGCTCGGTGCATACAGCCCTTTGTGGTTGAGTTTGCCTGCTTTCTACTGTAAGCTCCACAATTCCCCGTTTCTGGCTTCCTTCCCTACTCTCACGTTCATCAATCTGTTGCACTTTATTTCCACAACCCGCTAGTCTTCATAGTGGAATGAGAGGAAAGAGAAAGAAACTAAGTGTAGCCACATAGCCATTGCATTGGAGCTGGTTTATCTTACCACTCGATCCAGGTTTACACTGAAAGCTAGTATGAGAATGCCTTGTCGAATTACAGGACTCCTTCTCACGCCATCAAAAAATACACAGAATGCACGCACTTACAGAGCAGCCGTTGAAGGTTGGATTAACCATCGCCATGTTGCCAAGGTGCCCGCAGCCCCTCCTTCGACTTCTCTTCAGTGTTGCTAGTTTCAGGTGAAATCAGGCTGCAATCTTTCGCTTTTCCAACTGTTTTTGGTCACTAATTTGTCAGCTCGAAGTAGAATCTCTCTCTCTCTCTCACACACACACAAATGCACGGCGTATGTGTTATTTTTGTAAACAGCCAGGTGTGGCAACGAAGGTCACAATTGAAGGAGTCTGATTCTCTTGCTTGCATCTGTGTAATAAGTATTGGATAATGAGTGCATTTCCGTGTAACCCAAAGTCGAAATGGTTGGCATCCTGTGACTGGCCGATTGTTTTCAGATTTCGAGCGCTCTCGGAACGGAATTGCACCTAACTTTGTGTTTCGTGTGATCAAGCTTGTGACTCTAGATCCTCCAACATCGGTCAACCTTCTTCACGCAATTTCCATGTACCTCAAAGATTTTCGGTCAGGGAAACAATAATATGTGGGCCAGGCTCTAGGAGTTCCATCATTCATATTCCGACATGTCATTGGAGCAAGCGCCCTCCATCAAACTTTTAATGTAAAAATATGTAAGGTCTCTTTCTATGATGAAACCCTCTAAGACTTTATTTACAACATGTACAATGGGTGAACGTGCATATGATGTGAAGTTCAAAAAAGGGGGGGGCGGGGGGAACAAGAAACAAGAGAAGAAAACAAAAAGCTGTAGTAAGCTACTCAGCTAGAGAAAAAAACAAAAGCTATAGTAAGCTACTCAACCAGCGACGAAAACAGAAGCTATAGTAAACTACTCGAGCAGAGCGACCCTCCCAGCCAACAACCTGGAGGAGATCAGGCAAGGAGATAGGCAAAGTGTCAGGCAAAGTCGGAAGACGAGATGACGCGGAGCTAGCCACATCAGCCCGATGCAAAATAGAGATGGTTTGTGCTCTCTGCAAAGCAACTGAAACACGTTGTCGATAGTAGGCGACAAGGACGGAGGCATGTGGGATGCCAGCGGACCCGCTCTTGGCTGCATGATGTACACATGTCCGCAGGAAATCGTCGAAGTGCCGGTGCAATGAGCCAAATATTTCGACCGCCAGTGGAAGAAATGTGTCGGTGGGGTGACGATCGCTGTAGTCGCGCTCCTTGGCCTGGGCTGCTATAGTGGCTGCCGTGCCTGGTGTGGTAGCTGTGCGAGATAGCAGATCCGCTCGAGTGGGGTCGGCGAGAACGACATCTGCTAAGGTACGCAAACCATCTCTAGATAGGACGATGTCAACACGGCGGCGTGTAGAGTGGGACGTGAGCGTGGGTCGTAGATGTGGTTGCTCACGCAGTACATGATACCCTGCCTCCCGAGCAATAGATGCCACCGCATCGCGAACCATATCATGAGTCGCAGTGCGCTCACCGCCACATGGACAGCGGAGGAGATGGATGGCAAGGTCATCGATAGGCTGAAGACAGAAGACCCAATGCCGAAGGATGAGGCAAACCGAGTCGAAGGCGGAGCACAGTAGTGAAAATAGGGGATGAGAGGCAAAAATGTGCGATAGTGGGTCGTGCTGTCAACCATGCCCCTGCTCCGGGTCCTGCGCATGATAGAAGTCGGGCTCGATGCAACTCAGAAGAAGCACTTGAGAGCATGCCGGAAAAGGAATGACGGTGCACGCGCTTAGAAATGGACTCTTGAAGATGGTCGAGGCCTTGAGCAACCAACTGCTCAAATGGTGGTAGACATGCTCGCGCCGGTGTCGGAAGAAGATTTCGTGCAGAGCGGAGATGTTGCTGGAAGGGTAAAATGTCACTATCGACATGTGCAATGGCGTCCATAAGGATGGGACGATGGTCACAGAGAAATCGTGAAGCGAGGGCTGGCGCCACCAATGCCCAACTGCCGAGGAAAGCTGACGGGGCGGTAGTGACAGTGGACAAAAGATCCACACCACCGGAAGAGACGGGCAAGGTAGCTTGCTGTCGTGGCAAAAGTCCCTGAGCACCCTCCAGAGCTCCTGGTCCTAACAATCTCCCGAAGATAGTTATCATGGTAGTATCAAACCCAGATAAGAGGTATAGGAAATCTGGGCTGGGTGGAACAGTGCGCAAGAGATATGAGGGACGCTGAAGGAAACATTTGGTCAAGATTCCATATGCTACCTATACATCTCCGAGCCTAGGAAGGAGATCGACGTGGGTGGCATCTTGGTGGAGTGCATTTTCCAAGAAGGACGTTGTGAACTGGGTGGTGCCAAAAGGGACTCCCAGGATTCTGATGCCATTGGGCAGAGCAATGAAGTGAGCAGGGAGGACAAAATCTGCAGGGAGACCGGACGGAGACCACACCGCACATTTGCGAGGTTGCACTGAAAGGCCCACGGCATAGAGTTGGGTGACAAAATGACAGTAAGCTGAAAGTACCTGTGAGGCAGGGCCTACAATGTGCGTGTCGTCTGCCACCGACGGAAAAAGACAAGATGAGTGAACTTGTGCAGAAGCCGTGAGGGCGCGGACATGAGCCATGGCAAACAAAGGTCATCATAAAGGGTCGCCTTGACGGGTCCCAACCTCGGACTGAATGATGGAGCACTCTCCTAGGCGAGAATGATGACTGTAGTATAGGGGAGTGGTGGATGCATAGAATAATCGAACAAACGGAATGAGCTGGTGGAAATCTCCTCCAGCTGAACGGAGCTCCTGAAAGATAGCCGCTCGTGACATAGTGTTGAAAGCGTTGGTGACGTCGACCTGGAAAACCACCCAATCCGGATAAAGATCAAGAGCTGCACGAATCCCCTGAACCATCGCCTCGCAACCGCCTGGAGTGGCGACCCCGAACTGGTGCGGAAAGAGGTGTCCGGAGAAGGCATCTCGAAACTTAAGACAAAGTGAGCGGCTGACAAGGCGGTAAAGAACCTCTCCAACTGCGATAGGGCGGATGCCAGTACCTGAGGGTTTGCTCATAGCCAACAATCTGGAGGCCCCAATGAGACGGGCCACTGGGGCAGGGATACGGCCAGCAGCAATAAATGAGCAAATTTGAAATAGCTGAGAGAAGCCACTAGCAGAGTCATGTGGAGAGAAACAATCGCGTAAGTGCTCATACAGGAGACCGGAAGGACCTGTCGCTGCAAGATGAGGACTGCGCGTGAAGGCCTGAGTGAAGACCTCCCGATCTAGCTTGAGATCCTGGTCTGGCTCGAAGTCCTCAACAAAAAGCGGCAGAATATCCTGAGCTGATGGGTGAAGGGCTTCGAGAGCAGTGACAGTATCCGGTGATGGAGGCGCTAGTGAGAAAGGTGCTAAAGCCTTGGCCGCGCGTGAATACTTGCCAACGCGGCCTAACATGAGACTATGACGAAGTCGCTTGTGGGCCGATGAGGGTGGCTGCGTGGAGGAAGCGAGAGGGACGCATGCTGCAAGGGCTAGTGCCCGTAATTGATGCTCATCTTACAGACTCTCCCAATCTCCAGATAAAAAACGGCGAAGACGGATGTGCGTCTCTCTGTGCCCTGACTGACCGCCACGAGGGGGCAAAACCAAACACCACTGAGGAAATAACAAGAAAAGATACCATGCTGGTATATCATCAGGATCACGAGCCAGCCTGTCTAAGGGTAGACGGAGTGCCAGTTGGACCTCATGACGTAGTGCCACCGGAATTTTTGTATAAAGACGAGGCATTGGCAGTCCTAGCTGAAATGCGCTCAGAACATCTAGCGCTGAAAGCCAATGCCAAGCAGAGGCAGGAGGTGGCGCGTGCAAGACACTGGGCTGAAATGGAGAAGTACCATTTGTGTGGGACTGATGAAGAGCCGCACACGTGCGCTGGTGTCGCGCGAGCCCTCCGATGTGCGCAAAAAGACGACCGCAAGCTGGGCATGGGGTATGGTCTGATGGGAGAGGCGCCTACTGTTGGGGTAAGAGTGATAGGGTCGGCAATGCAGGCTGCACAACTGGAGAAGAAGACACGTGGAGAGGCTCATGACCAAGAGGAGTTGGGCTGCCTTGAAGCCGCTGCTGAGAATGGGATGGAGAACCTGGAGGAGAAGTGACTGGCGTGGGACCTCGAACCCTACCTGAGAGACGCAGCGGGGGAGGGCTCAACAGACACTATGGGAGTTCTTCAGTCGGTGGGGCGCCAATGGAAGAACCTGGAATCAGCAGTGGAAGAAGACCGTTGTGAAGATGACGACTCTTCTTGAACTTGGTGTCTGGAGCTTGGACTCTGGTGCGCATCAGGAACATGTGAGCTAGGGGTAGGGGTACGTTGGCGTTGGGGTCTTCCAAGAGGAGAAAGTCTTCCAGTAGGAGCAGTTTGCGGCTGTGTTCAGCACCTCTCGTTGCTCTGGGGAGCGAACTGCCATGGATGGTGGAGTGAGACGAGGAGAAGCATCGAGGCAAGGCGAGGATGCGTGATTTCTGGAGTGCGGAGGGATTTGTGGAACAATCGAGGCAAGGCGAGGGTGTATGCATGATTTGTGGAGTGCGGAGGGATTTGTTTCACACACCGATCGCAGATGCAAAATGTGGGCTCTTGGCTCCTGTTAGTACCATGATTTGGTATTCTTCCTAATGTTTACAAGGTTCTTGGGAGAGTCAGCTTGGTCTTAACAGGCCGTGTTTCCATCTCTGCCTGCTCAGCTACACCGTGGTGGTTCTCACAGACTAATCCGACATCACCTGACTACAAACACAAGCAGCACACACAAGAGGCAGAGATAGAAATGGTCACCAATATTAGAATTTCCAGCAATGGGGGATGAAATTGGGTTTTTTTTTTTTGACAATGAAGCAGTAATTGCAGCTGTGTCCTGCGGAGAAGCTGATGTCAACTTACAAGGTTGCCAAGTTCAACCGTATATTGATGAGTTCTTGCAAAATTTGGCTATGGTGCGTGGAAAGTTCAAAAATGGGGGAGTGGGTGACACTGTTGCAATTGCACGTATTGTGCCTCACGACTGGAATGAAGGTCTCAGTCCTGTGTATCCCAGCTCAACATCTTCAGCATTACTAGGGATACATGTACAATTCCTTTTACAGTAAAACCACTCATATACGTTTCAAATGCAAGCCAAGAATCCACAGTTACTTTGGTTACCCTTCGAGAAGATTCTTGGAACTGACATTTATTTATCCTGTTTCGATGGCAGGAAAAATCCCGTACTACACAGTGGGCCACCTATGCGGGAGGTCAGTGAGCATGCCAAATCTGCAATTGTAGCTGACTGGAGCAAGGAGTTTGATGTGGAGGCTCTGTTTAAGAACGAGGAGTCAGTTTTAATAGCTGGACTCCCTTCTCTGGTCGACACACTCCATGTGGAAATGCCTTCAAGTGCTCCACTTACTATGGACATCGACACTGTTCAGGCTGGTTCAATTTAACCTGGATTATATCTTCTCCTTGGCAGCAACAACAAATTTGTGTCTTTTTTCTCTGTCTTGGGCCACAAGTGAAATGTTGCTCAAACTAGACAAGCTGAAGTGTAGGCAAATGTATACGCACGGTCAGCATTCTATTTACAGATGATGTCAGAGACCTGACAATCAAGCTATAGTGGGTGATAGCCTATTTGAGAAATGAGGGGGTTGAGGTAAAGAAACTTCTGAACGACAGGTGGTTAGGGTTGTGTCTTGGCATGTGGATGCAAGCCTGCAGTGGAATTTCATACGTATTTTCTCTCTACTCTGCTGATCTCAAGCATACATTGGGCTACAATCAAGAAGTGATTGATGGCCTGGACACTTCAAAGGATATTGGTGGCAATGTGGGTGGAATGAAGGCACCTTCTCCAACACATTTCAGCCTGTTTTTCCTTGTAATCAGAGTCGTCCTTAAATTTTCATGTTGAATTCTGCAAGTTAGCTCGGATCTATGGTGGTTTTGGAGTGATTTTGACATGTTACTGCCAATGTGGCAATAGGAAAGGGTCGAAGAGCAGATAACAGTGGCGAGGAGAAGCTCTGGAATGAATGTGTTTCTGACCGCAGTCAAGGGTGGAACAATCGAGGCAAAAAGGTGAATGCCTGTTGGAACCGCAAGTCAGCATAGGAACTAGTGTGATAATTAGGGTTGCGGTGTTTGCTAGAACAAATCTAGGCTGTCACTGTCAGCTTCTAGCGGCAAGGCAAGGATGTAGGCATGATTTGTGCAGAGCAGGGATAGAGTTTGGGTCCAGATTCATCCAAGAGGGCCGGATTTCAAGCTCAAGATTACCTATGGAAAAAATATATTAATATGGAGACTGCCCTTGTTGCAGACATGTATGCGAAATGTGGGAGTGTAAGGGAGGCCTGTCTAGTGTTCAACAATATGGCTGAGCGAGACGTGGTCTTATGGAGTGCAATGACATGCCGATGCATATCTGTCACATGCAAGTATGGGGCTGGCTCTTGTATGCGCTTCCTCCTTTACATGGTTCACAACCAGGTGCCATACTTGTCCTTTCTTGACTGTTTCTCCCCTAATTCAGAGTTTGAGAAGTCAATTATGACGGATGTGTAAATCTTTAACAGTTAGTGCTTTCAGGTATAGCTCTGCATGTTGCATGCTATCACCACTCTCTTGTTGAATGCCAGCTCTGGAACTTCTAGGCTGAATTTCATACCTTTGTCTGTGGAAATCCCATGACTGCCTTCGGTGCTGGGTGGGAGGAACTTTGCTGTCAAGTGGATAGCCTGGCCAACAGTTGCAGAGAACTGTTGTTGACTATACTTATTTTGAGCTGGGAACAATATGGCTGAACGAGATTTGGTGTCCTGGAACGCCATGCTTGCAGGATATGCACAACAGGGGTGCAAGATGGAGGCCTTGGAGACCTATGAGCAAATGATGGGGAAAGGGGGGAAGCCCGACCACATCACGTTTGTGTGCGTTTGTAGTGCGTGTGCAAGCCTGGCAGCCCTGGAAAAGGGCAAAGAGGTGCATGGTTGCATCGCCAAAGTTGGAATTGTACCAGATGTGATTCTGAACAATGCCCTGCGAAATGTGGGAGCATTCATTCATTGATCTGTATAGCTACTCAGACCATCCACCATTTCCTGAGAGTACTGACCATCATGTACTGTTGAGTGCAAGATGCAAGTGTCTCGCTTCATTCATTGATCTGTGTAGCTACTCAAACCATCCACCATTTCCTGATAGTGGGGTCTACCCAGCATAGGTGGGAAGTCAGCCCACAATTGCACTTGATTGAAGGGGTGATTTTTGACTGATTCTGCTGACAGTGGATGGAAATCAGAGTGCTGTCCTAATTCTGGGTTTGGGTGGTGGAGCTTCTCCAAAGCTTGAAGATGGAAGTGAATACGAATTTTAATGAGCTTGACGAGAGGGGCAGCCTTGTGCACAAGTTTGTTCAGCATCTTAAATTTAGACATGTTTGTTTCTCGTGGTGTGGCTTTGGATGGAGCCCTTGACGAACTTGCATGAATATTGTCAAAAGCTAAGCCTTAACCCACCAAGATCCTGG
The DNA here is from genome assembly GCA_030704615.1 of Takakia lepidozioides. Lineage (NCBI taxonomy): Eukaryota > Viridiplantae > Streptophyta > Takakiopsida > Takakiales > Takakiaceae > Takakia > Takakia lepidozioides. The sequence goes on along the minus strand of CM060734.1, from coordinate 45,619,974 downwards.
ATGCTGGAAAGTTCATATAGTGAATGTAAGGGTATTTGGGTATGTTGTTATTGGTTGATGCGGCTTGTGAAAATTGAACATTGAAATGCAGATCCGCCATTTTTCTTCCAGGAAAAACAAAACACGGGATCTCTGCATGTAACACAGTGGAGATGACCCACCCTTTTTTTGTGAAAAATTGAACGTAGTTCTCAGAATTCGACGCCAGTAGTGCGGAGCAACGCAAAGCCCTAGTTCTAGCTACAGACCGAAGGTCGAGAGCTAGTTTAGCGTGGAGTGTGAATAGGGTGCCATAGTTCCACGTCATCGTCGCCACATCATCGTCGTCAGCCATGTCATCGTCGTCATTTCTGTGTGTCGGTTGTAACGAACTCGCATAGACATGTGCTACCCCAGCAGCCTTGGAGCAGGGCAGACAGCTTTACGGGAAGATCATTGAAGCAGCCAACTATCATTCTGAAGCAGGGTCGTCCCAACTATCATTCTGGACACTATTGTGGTGGACATGTATGCCAAGTGTGAAGAATGCAAAGGCAGTGTTCGACAGTATGGCTTAGCAAAATTAGTCTCTTGAATCTGATGGTCGCAGGGTTTGCCCAGCATGGATGTGGGATGGAGGCATTGGAGACTGTACGATGTGTAGAAGTTTGTCCATCCTACAAATGTGGGCTCTTGGCTCCTGTTACTACCATGATTTGGTATTCTTCCTAATGTTTACAAGGTTCAGCTTGGTCTTAGCAGGCCGTGTTACAATCTCTGCCTGCTTAGCTGCACCGTGGTGGTTCACACAGACCAATCCGACATTACCTGACTACAGACACAAGCAGCACACACAAGAGGTCCTTTTGGGTTGATGGTCTCCATGGGTCACGAGGTCAAGGACAATGTGGTGAGGGCACCGTCTTCTTCAACCTATTTCAGCCTGTTTTGCCCTCTCATCAGACTCGGCCCTGAGATGCATATTGAATTCTGTAAGTTAGCTCGTTGGGTGGATCTGTGGTGGTTTGGAGTGACTTTGACAAGTGACTGCCCGATGTGGCAGCAGGAGAGCAGGCACAATATTTTGAAGGCGTCAAAGCTGGAATTGTACACTGCCCTGGTGAACATGTGCACCCTGTGACAAAGCAGGTGCACACTCACATTATCCTAGTTGCTCAATTTGTATGGTGTTCAACTGTTGCGGGCATCACCTTAGTAGTTTTGGAGCGACTGTTCCCACTGATAGTCAGGTGTCCGAGGAACTGGAATCTCCAGTGAAATATTAACACATCTAATGTGCCCCATTTTTCAAATATGAAGATTTCCAGAGTTCCCATGGGGTTAAGGCTTCATGAAGGCACTGCTAATGAAGGCCCTTCTTCAACACATTTCGCCCTGTTTTTCCCTCTAATCAGAATCGGCCCTAAATTTCCATGTTGAATTCTGCGAGTTAGCTGGTTGAGTGAATCTAGTTTGCAGTGACTTTGACATGATACTGCCAATGTGACAACAGGAAACTATCCAAAAACAGGTAACAGAGATGAAGAGAAACTGTGGAATGAATACTTCTCTGACCCCAGTCAATGGTGGGACAACCAAGGCAAAAGGTGAATGCCTGACAGATTACCAGATGTCATTCTGAACACTGCCCCGGTGGAAATGTATGTCAAATGTGCGTGCATCGAGGAAAGGGAGTGCTCGAAAGTATGGCTGAATGAGATGTGGTGTCGTGGAGTGCGATGATTGCAGGCTATGCACAACAAGGGTGCGGGAAGGAGGCTTTGGAGACCTATGAGCAAATGATGTACGAAGGGGTGAAGCCCAACCACAGAACGTTTGTTTTTGCTTGCAATGCGTGTGCAAGCCTGGGAGCTCTGGAAAATGGGAAAGAGGTCCATGGTGACATAGTCAAAGCTGGAATTGTACCAGATATCATCCTGAACACTGCCCTGGTGGACATGTATGCACGGGATGGAGGCTTTGGAGACCTATGAGCAAATGATGTGCGAAGGGGTGAAGCCCAACCACATAACGTTTGTTTTTGTTTGTAATGTGTGTGCAAGCCTGGGAGCTCTGGAAAGGGGAAAGAGGTCCATGGTGACACTGTCAAAGCTGGAATTGAACCAGATGTCATCCTGAACACTGCCCTGGTGGACATGTATGCAAAATGTGCGTGCATTGAGGCTGGACTTGAGGGGGATGTCCCTGTGGGGACTGCCCTTGTCAGCATGTATCGCAGGTGTGAGAGTTTGACGGATGCCACCCGAGTATTTGACGTGCAATGCCCAAGCGAGATGGGCTCTCACGGACTGCTATGATTGCAGGATCTGCTCAGCATGGTCATGGTCTTTTTAACTCTTTCAGCGCATGCAAAGAGAAGGCATGAAGGCAGATATTGTCTCCTTTATTAGTGTCCTCAACGCTTGTGCTGGCCCGGAGGCTTTAGAACGGGGCAAGCAGCTCCATGCCAGTATCATCAAAGCTGAATTTGAGTCAGATGTTGGACTCGGGAATGCCCTTGTCAGTATGTATTGCAAGTGCAGGAGTGTGATGGATGCACTCAATGTGTTTGACAGAATGCCTAAGCGAGATGTGGTCTCATGGACTGCGATGATTGGAGGATGTGCACAGAGTGGTCATGGTGAGGAGGCTTTCAAACTCTTTCGACAAATGCAAAGAGAGGGTGTGAAGCATCCCTGGAACAGGGCAAGTGGGTCCATGCCTACATTATCAAATCTGTGTGTGAGTCAGATGTCTACGTCAGGAATGCCCTCATTGATTTGTATACCAAATGTGGGAGTGTAGAGGATGCACGGGAGGTGTTTGACAAAATTCTTAAACCAGATGTGGTCTCATGGACTGGATGATTATAGGATACGCTCAGCATGGGCGTGGTCACGAGGCTCTCCAACTGTTTGAACTGGTGTGAAGCCAAATGAGGTCACATTTATTGGTGTTCTCTCAGCATGCAGCCATTTGGGCCTTGTAGATGAAGGTGGTCATTATTTTCAATCCATGTGTCAAGAGCATGGCATTACACCAACAGAAAAGCACTACACCTGCATGGTTGACCTCCTTGGCCGTGCAGGGCGCTTGGATGAAGAAGATTTCATTGCCAACATGGCACTCAAACCAGGTGCTTCAGTGTGGGGGGCCTTGCTTGGTGCCTGCAGAATCTATGGAAATGTGGCGTTAGCAGAGTGTGCTGCAGAATGTATTTTCAAGGTGGAATCACAAGATGTATACATTTGCCGTTGGAGATAGATCTCACCCACAAGCAGAGGAGATCTATGATGCGTTAGAGAGATTGACTTGGCAGATTAAGGAGGCTGGATATGTGCCTAAGACACGCTTTGTGTTGCGTGATGTGGATCAGCAGATGAAGGAACAGACTCTTTACCACCACAGCGAAAAGCTGGCCATAGCTTTTGGGCTCATTAGCACACCCCCTAGGACCCCTATCCGCATCATTAAAAACCTATGTGTATGTGGGGAGTGCCGCACCAAGTTGATATCCAAAATTATTGCACGAGAAATTATTGCAAGGGATGCCATCTGCTTTCATCACTTCAACAATGGGGTGTGTTCTTGTGGGGACTACTGGTAATAATCTCAGGGTAATACAGCAGCCAGAAAACACTCCAGACAGCTGTTTCACCTACCAAACTAAAAAATATCTTTCCCCAGGTATGTTACCCACCTTCTGGTAAGGCCTTAAAGTTCTCCCAAGGTTATTTCCCTTGATTTAATACGAGTTATCGCAAATATATAAAGAAAAATCAACCGTGTGGTATGATCTTCTCCCCACCCGGGGTCCCATGAGCCTTGTGCTCGGTTAGTGATCCTGGGTTCAATCCTTCAACATGTGCCTTCAAACCGACCATTGGCCTCTAGATGGGCTGTGTTGAGCAGTAGGCTCTATAGATCCATTGGACATTTAAGGAAAATTTACTTGTATCTTTATCAAAGAGGTTATTTTCTCCTCAACCATAATGAAGGGCCTCCCGTTTTTTCTTTTCTTTCTTTTGAAAGTCTTAGGTGTCTACCTATGGTAATGCACCATGAGAATGACCCACTCCTTTTTGTGAAAATTGAACATAGGTCTTAGAATTCGTCGCTAGTAGTGCAGAGCAACGCGAAGCCCTAGTTTATATTAAACAGAGTGACTGTGTTTCTCGCGAGCCGTCCTAGCTCAGTTGGTAGAGCGCGTGGCTTTTAACCACGTGGTCGTGGGTTCGAATCCCACGGACGGCGGCTTTTTGAGCAGACTGTTGCAACAATTGCTAAAATATACTCACATTGTCTGTGTCTTGCACTCTTACAAATTCAGTTCCTATCTTTAGTATCTCTCTACCTCATTTACTCTGTTTCATTCTTCTCTGTCAGTGTTACTGGTGCAGTGTCTCGTTTATTAGCCTTCATGGCTTCTTGTAAGTTTATTTTTTCTTACTTTTTCAATTAATTATGAGGGCTTCTTCCCCTCTTCTCAAAAAATAAAATACCAGCTTTCGGGACTGCACAGATTTGTCACTTCCCATGGCATGGCCGACAGAGAGGTTTGAAGAGGGCGACATCGAGTCTTTTCACCTGGGTTGTTGCTCGGTAGCCAATATGCAATTTGGTGAGGATGCTCTCTTTACATGGATATGGCAAGCACAACGTAGGGTCTGCAGCTGTCTAGCGAGCCACACCTGTCTCGTTTGCAAGCACAGGGTGCACACATTCCTTGGGGTTCAGCTAGGAAGACTTTACAGATGAGAGCTAGCCATTATTCAAGTCTGAGTCGCAACTGTAGCATGTAATACTACACTATCAACATCTTGTGACCACTTTTAGCAACTTGATGCTCATGGAATGTGTAAATTGTCATCAAGCAGCACAAAAAAGCACTGAACACAGTAATCAAAATAGAGGTCAAGATGCTGGGGGTGAGGGTGCTGCTGATGGTGCGAGCGCTGCTGCTGGGGGTGCATTGGGATCGGTGTTGAGTTCAGGAGGAACCTCTTCAATCACCGGTTGAAAGAGTGCCAACTACACCACATACATACACACACACACATAAGCATAGACCAAACCAAAAAAGCTCGGACTTTCAACCACACATTATCAGACTACACTTCCTTGCAAACAGTTTCTTAACTTGCTCAACTGGTTCATTCAATATATTGACTAACTGTAACAGAGGCACCAGCGGATACCAATTTTTAAGCAGTTAAAATCAGACCAAGCTTTAATTGTGCTACCCTCAGCGGCTTTGGGAGGATTCGACCTGTAGGGACTATGGAATCAAGAGGGCACCATGGCCCTTACCCAGTTCTCCTCCTTTTCTTAGCCTCTCACAAAAATGGTGGGCAGGGTGAGCAAAGTTACCTGCTTGCATGCTTCTTCATGTTGGGCACACAGTTCATCATATTTGGCCTGCAGGTCCTGTTTCTCAACCTTCACTTGATCATACTCTGCAACTGTAGGTCCACCTAGACTTTTCCGCACAAACCTGCATGGATTCCAACCCCACCGTTGTCTTTTTGGTAAACATGCATTTTGAATATGAAAGAAACCCTTCACAGCTAGAAAATGGCACAGCATTGACAATGGTGGAGGAGCATGACACTTCTGGCTCTAGGATACACCCTCTGATATACAAAAGGTTGAGAAAATGCATACTGTCATATTGATTAAAGGCAGTTCACAGATGCAAGACACTCTATATCAGGCCCACATGGGAGGGAAAGGACTAACTCAATAGCCACAAGGGGCTTGTCATGTTCTTCATACAGCGCCACCAGTACTGCAACCATCCATCATTCCCCCAATGTCAGCATGCAAGGCACAAGCTCTCCCCTACTTATCCATTCACACATAATATACTCTCAACCCCTGCTCCGTTTAGGAGGTGAAATCCAAAGGGGCCAGCAGTCTGCTGAAACAGTGGCTACCGATTGTCAGAGATGAGGTAGTAGCTTCCAGAAAAAATTACAGCAGCCTTGACATACCGTGAAACTCCACAACCGGCATAATCTACTACAAGATCTCCTAGAACTGCTGCACATCTTTGTCCCAGAGTTGTACAGAAGAGAATGGGAAACACTGGTAGTGCTCAAAGAGAAGCAGACAAGTGACATCATATTGCATAAGTACATGTCCAATCAGCTTGCTGATACTTTCAGGTACTATTTATATGACGTTTTAGCAAAGTGTAAGAAAGGGAGCCAAACACAGGGACCTCAAATTACATAGTCTTGTTAGCTCAGTCTCAAAAATTCCCCTAGTAACTGAGGCACTGTCTGCAACTCTCTTAGATATATCAGAATTCTGTAACCTTTACAATCCAACACAAGGTATGTGAAATAGGCCAAAGGACAGAGGAGAAAAGTGCCTTTTGTGAGAGCGTCTAGTACACCACTTGCCTCCAGATACTTTCTAAATGCTTCCTTCTTTGATTCACTCGCCTACACACACATGCAAACGGTCAGTAAGAGTTCCAAGAAATCATCCACAAAAGGTCATGGTAGATACGAGTGAAACAAGGAAATGACCGATAACGTCCCCACGAAAGAAGAGGAGGGTGTGGGGATTGCCCGTGTCAAATAGCTGCAATATTGTGTTCTCTACCAAACACCGGGACGCCACTACCACTGGAATACGTGCTGTGGATAGCACACCCACAACTAGGAAGACAAGCAATGCCCTGAGTCGACTAAAATCAGCATCCAGATGTAACTCAAGGATGTCTCAGATTGATCACCGCCTACAATGTTCTTTCAAAATCCTCATAAAGCAGAGCATACATTGACACCCTGCCCTATCCAAACTATTAAACAGAATGCCGGATCAAAGTAAAAGAAAATAGTATTACTACCTTATCCTAGACTAGGAAATCACGGGGGACAGAACATTGTCACTAAGGACTGACCAACAGATACCGTCAGCTCTCTCTCTCTCTCTCTTACACACACACACACACACACACACTTCGCTTGTTGATTATATTGCTTCAGAAAGCATCAAATTAATCTTGCTACAGGTAAGTCGCACTACTCGAGGAAGTGGGGCAATATATTCGGACGTCTTCTCTACTCTTTAATCCTTTCCATTTTCCCAGGAACCGCAAGTACACTTTAGGCGAAGAGAAAGCGATGCACAGAAGTTAATACAAAGGTAATTGCAGTCACACCTTGGTTGCAATGCTGGGATGTACAAGGAAACCGTGCTTCACCACGTCCCACAGTGACGCATTTCCCTTTCAAGACTAATTTCAACTCCAAAGAAAGGATAGAGTGACTCAAGCAAGAATGGACAGAATGAGAGCATGGCATATGCATAAGAGAAAGGCCAGGCTCACCATTAAATGCGAATGAAACTGAGCTCGCCACAAAATATGACCGCTTCTCCCTTCTTTGCCGAACAACTAGGCAAGGGAGTACTCAGTGCTGTGAGCAGAAACAGGAATATCACTCCCGAGCTTTGCGTGATCGCATGGATACAATCCAAACAACACACGAGGAACCGGCTGCAGTCTGCACTCCCTACCTCACATGCAATTCACAGCATGAAACCGCAGAGCTTGTGAGACGTACATGAGTAAGTATCTCACAACCTTTTGTCACTCCAAGCGATCATTACCGCTTGCATTACATGAGTTTCAGACCTCACCACCCGACGTGCCAATCCCATCTCCCAACCTGATACTGCCAGTGTATTCTGAGAAAGCATCGGCATTCACAAATCAGGTGGAGAAATCGAATGAGCACACGAAGAAGCGTCGTCAGGTAGGGCTGCGTCTCTTGAAAGAAGAGAGGTGGTTACAAGCTCTCAACGCATCACAATTCCCCTTTTCCACCATCTCTACCCTCAAAACCCTTGCTCTATTACACATTCAAGAACCCTTAGATTCTTCAGTGTGGACGGCTATTGATTTCCCTCAACAAAATATCTCTAAGGAAATTGCAAAAAGGTTAGAGTGATTATAGGGAGGGAGGTTGCGGAGATTGAGTGGAGGTGTTCTTGGAGGTGTTGAGTGACGATCAAATGGAAATACCTAGTATAGGTGAGGCTCCGATTGCGACAATGAGGACAAAGCTTGCAGATATGGATTGGAGATAAGCCACCCCGGCATGGTTATGTTTACCTATGATGATGGATTTTTGGTTTCGTTCTCGCAAGCGCTGCTCGCCTTGCTAGTGTGCCGCAAATGTCTAAGTTAGTATGCTAGGCCAGATTTTCTGGTGTTGAAGATTTGGAAAGCGATGCACAGGTAATATTGAAGTGGGAAGATAGGATAGCTAGGTTTGTTTGTTGTTTGCTAGTTGGAGGGAGAGGGAGAATTTAGGGTGAGGCTATTAGAAGAACAAGCCGTGTACATAGCGCACGGAGAATGGCGATGGTGAGGGAGGGGCTGCAAGATGCGGGGAATGATGCAGATGCAAGAATGGACAGGGAGGTCATGCGGTGCCTTGATTCCGTGCATCAGCTGCTATGTCTGCGTGACTCCCTGTCTCAAGTTCTACGCCAGGTTCTTTTCCATATGTTCTTCTCCCAAAACAGACATAGTTGTCACCTCTCTGATGTTGCATTCAGTATTTTTGACCTGGAGATGTATCAATTTCAACTGCACATAATCAGTTGAAGTTATTTGTCTTTCCTTCTGATTCTCTTCATTTACGGGATCTGCCTGTGGTAAGAGACATATCATTTCGGCCATCGCCTCTATAGCAGCACTCTGGTCAGGTTTGTCTTGATCAAGCCAGCTTGTGCCTCAGGATTTTCTATGGTACAATAGCAGGAGTTCATTTGAACTGGAATGCTTGTTAAATTGGTGTTAGGCAGGTGGGGTGTGATACAGGGATGGATGGAGATGGCCAGTGCGCGTTATGCGATGGGGCCCGCGCGCGTTAGCCAGCCTCTCTTCAGCTTAAAGCCGCATGCTGCCTCTGCAGTACTTTCTCCGACAGTCACCACTTCTCCGGAAGTTGGTGTGTATGAGTGACCTAAGTCCTCTAGTTCCCATATTTGCGGCCATGTTGAGTTGGTCTTTCTCATTCTTAGCTTTCCAGTACAAACATTGAATTTCAACTCGTTTGTCTGTCATGTGATTCTTTGTCAAACGATCCTGAGGCTTTCTTGTCATATGTGACCATACATCTACCATGTCTAAGCTTGACAAGTGAAACTGCTAATGTGCAAAATAGGAGATGATGGAGAAGGTTCTTCAGCAGGAAGCAATGGCCCTGTGCACTTCTATTTGTCGAAGCAGGGGGGTGAGGAGGAGGGAGAAGCAGTGGTTTTATCATTAAAGGAACCTTCAAAGCTATTGTCACTCGTGCGACGCCGAGCTGTGTCATTTCGTAGTGGTGCGCACATATCCTACTTTAGTTGGTTAGAGTGGTTGATTGTAGCCATGCTGCTTTATGGTATCAATCAGGTAATACAACACCTGGTCAAATTGCCGGTAACTATGAACCACATCTCGACCACTCGGAAGGTGGCAATGTGTTTGCCTGATAATGTGTGACTTTGTATTCATATTGCAAGGTAAGCCAACATATAATGGGGGATTTGAAATGTCTGAGCATGTATGGGCATGGGGCCTCTGCTCAATACCTGAACTTGTGTGTGCTAGGCAGGTACTCGAAAGAGAACTGGTGGGGTGATGATGAAGATGAACCTCGTTTCTATCTGCATGTGTTAGTTATGAGATCAGCAGAGCACCGTCATCACATTACAGCTTTCGAGAAGTTGAATTTGGAAGCAATGTGGCTGCAGATAAGTGCAAAGAGATCGATCTGGCAGAGGCAAAAGTGAAGGGGGGAGATAGTGATTCTGTTTCCAATTCTGAGTCAATGACCTCATCACAGGTTGGAACATTCAGCAGCTTCTTTTACTTCCGGAGTTTTGCTTAAAACTGTATTGGATTGGAAGCCAAAAACAAGTTTTCCTCCTCTTCCCTTGTTCACACACAAATTATGGCTTATGCAGGCTGGGAAAGTGAGTGCAAAACCTCTATACTGGTTTGGGGCATTAGTATCACCTCATCTGCGTGCTGCCCAAGCCTCCTTTCAATCAGGTCTGTCTTGGCTCCCATCTCCTGTGCACAGTGTTTGGTTATCCTCACCTTTAGTCTAGAACTCTTTGACGATTAGCAATAAAAGCATGGTGAGAGGGGGGGAGAGCACATGCTCATATGATTTTACTTCCCTTGATAGTGTGACAATACACCCTGCGAGTAGGGGAACACATAGATTTGTATGTGTGCAAGGAATTATATGCTCTTTCTCATCACCTTTAATCTAGATCTGTGATATGATGATTTACAAGTGTGTATGTTGAGAGGGATACTTTCATCAGATTAAACTTCCCTCTGAAATTGTGGCAATAGATTGTACTCATGAGACATTGTTTGCCGTAGCCTTGTGGCACGCCCAGTTTGAACGGAACATAAAGGGACAGAAACTACCTTTGTCAGGGGCTGACGCCGGTAGTATGATTTACCTTGGAATAAACAGTTGATCCGAGATTTCCATATATCCTCCAGAAATCCCTTCACACAAGCATCAATCTGATGTGTGTGATTTGCCCATAGCTAGACCCAAAAGGGCCTGGGCTTTTGGCTCAGTCTCAAGATTTTCAAAGTTGTTAAACAGAGGTACAGGCACAATTTCCTTGATGGAATGGAAGAGGGTGTCCCATTGGTGAGAGTACCAGGACAATGAATCAGGAAGTGAATATTGTCTTCAGGTTGCCCACACAACGGGCACTTACAATCCCCCTTTCCTCTCTTCGACTGTTTGTTGTTCAAAGGTAGGCTACCCACCCTGAGTTTGAATTTCAGTCTAGTGCCGAGGGTGGGTAGACCCTTGAGGTCATCCATGATGGCCTCACCCATGTCACAGACTGGAAACAGGTTGAGGGTAGTTTTCTGCCTAACTTCATTTTCTTCAGACAATTTCCTGGCAATAGACATGGCTTCGGAAACTTCAGCTTCTAAGCCAGATTTATCCAGCAGGGTCATGGCTAGTGGACTAAGATTCAGATCCTTGAAAATCTCTTCTACCCTTTTCCGCCAGGATTTAGCCTGTTTGACAGGGCAGTCCTGCTTCCAAGATATAGAGTCGATATAGAGTCGAAATTGTGGCAATAGACTCTGAGAGCAAGGGCACACAAACATGTGTATCCATGCAATGTATTTGCTTTGCTACTCGCACTCAGCTGTTCAATAAAAGAGACTGACCTTGAGAAGCTCAATTTATTACTCCATGACTTTGTGTTCTTTCCGTTGAGGGAAGATGATGGTTAGGCATTGGCATGAGGTCCACTTGCAAAGCTATGTTCATTGCTTGCATCTGATCTATCCTTCAAGGGGTGGGGATGGTTGTCGTTATGAACACAGCATTGGGAATATTGGTGGACATAGCCAATGCACAGAGTGAGGCAGTGCATGCCCACGCTGAAGTGATCCAGTTGCGGGGTGGCGGCGTTGAAGGACCTCAGACTCCAGATGCCACTGATCTTTAGTGAGAGAAACCAGTAAGCAAACTTCATATTCGATGCTTTTTTGCCCCATTTTTATAAGCATTTTTAGTGTTAATTCCTGAAAAGAGGTTGCTAGGGATGGAGAAGGGCGTAAAGATCTGCATGAAAGTCAGATGGGTTTATTTCACCTTCAGTCAAATCGAGCCACCATGACCATCAGGCTGCCTTGGACAACTGGATCACGAAATCAATACCTCAGAAGACATTAGAAGCCTCAGAAGAGAATTATTTTGGTCTTCAGAAGGAGAAGCCTGAGAAATCATTGGACTGCCAGATCTGCATGAAAGTCAGATGGGTTTATTTCACCTTCAGTCGATCTGCATGAAAGTCAGATGGGTTTATTTCACCTTCAGCAAACGAAGCCAACCATGACCATCAGGATGCCTTGGACAACTGGATCACGAAATCATACCCTCAGAGACCTTTAGAAGCTCAGAAAGAGAATTATTTTGGTCTTCAGAAGGAGAAGCCTGAGAAATCATTGGACTGCCAGCCACCATGTACTTCACATCTCTATTCAGTCTAAGCTCCTCTGTCCTCCAGATGGTTGTCATGTGCACTACATCCTCCGTTGGTTTCATGAGATGTTTTCACTGCTCTGCTTGCTGTCGTAGGGTGGCTGGGTCCTCAGTTTCGATGATCAAAGACCAACTGATATAGTCGATGAAGTCATATTGATGGGAGTTCAATTCGGAAGGAAAATATCGGAAATGTACTGTGTCTTGTACTATGATTGACCTAAGTGAGGGGGCCCCATAAATCTTGAAAACAGCATTGAGCAGGTCATTGGAGCATGGGGGGGGTTAGGCATCCAGTTTGCTGCAGGCGTTGAAATTGGAACTTGGCCTTGTGAGTAACAAGAATCTCCAACCCTGAAGCAGAGCAGTGTTGGGTATACCATCGTGTCTATGTAGCACTACATAGTGAAATGGTGTCGTTAAAAATTCGTTGTATGATAGACATAGAGAACATCTCACTATGATTAAAGAGAAGTTTATCTGAAATGAACTTAGTAGTGCTAAGAAAATAGTGGAAGTTTGATTACACCAGATATGGAAACCGACCCACAGTAGATGATTCTCACCCCTATACCCACAATTCACTCAGTAGTCTTAGCAATAACTATGCAGATTATTACGAGGCCTGAACCAAGTGGACAACGAGGTTGATTGCAAGCATTGCTCAAATGCTTGAAATGGTAGGCATTATCAAACCTTGAACCTTCCATAGAACCTGTGAATTAACACCATTACTTAAGCTTGGAATATCTTCAGTTTGTTTGCAATTTGTAATATTATTGTAATATTATTGGTGGGACATGGGAGTGCCATTGAAAAGCGCCAACAAAATTTTTCCCCCACTTAGTTCATGTAATATTTTCAATTTTGGACAAAGGCATGTTGCACAAAGGAAGATAATAGGAATAATGTAAGAACTTAATGCAAGCGCGTCAGGACGGTCCAGCCCTGACACCCGTACCGCCGGTTCTTCGCCTCGGCAGACATCGAAGGCAGCCGGCTGGGCGGTCAATGCCCCCCCCCCCGCCCTCATCCCATCGGCGTCGTCGCCCCAGGCGCCGTCGTCGCCACCCTGCGTCCCGTTCTGCGACACCACTCCGCCGCTTCCAGCAGTCCGCCAGTTTCCCTGTAACCCCCGCCCCGGGTTCAACCATCACCCCATGTAACCCTCTGTAACTCCGCCGAGTGTAACCCACATTACCATGTAACCCTTTGTAACCAATTTAACCCCATGACCCTCTGTAACCCATGTAACCCTCTATAACACCGCAGAGTGTCACCCCCACCCCTATGTAACCCTCACTACAATGTAACCCTCTGTAACACCGCAGATGTCACCCTCACCCCTATGTGATTGTAACCCTCACTCCATGTAACCCTCTGTAACCCATGTAACCATCGTGACCCTTGTAACCCCCCTCACCACCATGTAACCCTCTGTAACACGCAGAGTGTCACCCTCATCCATGTAAACCCATCTGTGACCCTTCTGTAACCCCTTCACTCTTGAAACCCTCTGTAACCCTGTATCTTATATCCCTCACCAGGTGTAACCCTTACCTCAATTGTATGTAACCCTCTGTAACACGCAGAGTGTCACCCTCGCCACCATGTAACCCTCACTCCATGTAACCCTCACAAACCCTATGTGGCTCTGTAACCTATGTAACCCTCTGTAACACCGTAGAGTGTCGTCCTCACCCCTTATGTAACCTCTGTGACCCTTTGTAACCCTCACCACCATGTAACCCTCTGTAACACCGCAGAGTGTCACCCTCACCCGTATGTAACCCTCATTCATGTAACCCTCTCTGACCCTCTATAACCCTCACTCCATGTAACCTCTGTGACCTCTATATCCCTCACCAGGTGTAACCCTTACCTCAATGTAACCCTCTGTAACACCGCAGAGTGTCACCCTCGCCACCATGTAACCCTCACTCCATGTAACCCTCACAAACCCTCTGTGGCTCTGTAACCTATGTAACCCTCTGTAACACCGTAGTTGTAGAGTGTCGTCCTACCCCTTATGTAACCCTCTGTAACCCATGTAACCCTCTGTGAACCTTTGTAACCCTCACCACCATGTAACCCTCTGTAACCCATGTGACCCTCTAATCCCTCACCAGGTGTACCCTTACCTCATGTAACCCTCGTAACCGCAGAGGTCACCCTCGCCACCATGTAACCCTCACTCCATGTAACCTCAAAACCCTCTGTGGCTCTGTAACCTATGTAACCCTCTGTAACACCGTTAAGAGTGTCGTCCTCACCCTTATGTAACCCTCTGTAACCCATGTAACCCTCGTGACCCTTTGTAACCCTCACCACCATGTAACCCTCTGTACACCGCAGAGTGTCACCCTCACCCGTATGTAACCCTCACTCCATGTAACCCTCTCGACCCTCTGTAACCCTCACCACCATGTAACCCTATGTAACCCATGTGACCCTCTATATCCCTCACCAAGTGTAACCCTTACCACCATGTAACCCTCTGTTGTAACACCGCAGGTGTCACCTACCCCCCCCCCCCCTCGCCACCATGTAAACCCTCCGTAACCCTACAAACCCTCTGTGACACCGCAGAGTGTCCCTCACCTTATGTAACCCTCACTCCATGTAACCCTCTAGACCCTCTATATCCTCACCAGTGTAACCCTTACCTCCATGTAACCCTCTGTAACACCGCAGAGTGTCACCCTCGCCACCATGTAACCCTCACTCCATGTAACCCTCACAAACCCTCTGTGGCTCTGTAAACCTATGTAACCCTCTGTAACACCGTTAGTGTAGAGTGTCGTCCTCACCCCTTATGTAACCCTCTGTAACCCATGTAACCCTCTGTGACCTTTGTAACCCTCACACCATGTAACCCCTGTAAACCGCAGAGTGTCACCCTCACCCGTATGTAACCCTCACTCCATGTAACCCTCTCTGACCCTCGTAACCCTCACCACCATGTAACCCTCTGTAACCCATGTGACCCTCTATATCCCTCACCAGGTGTAACCCTTACCACCATGTAACCCTCTGTAACACCGCAGAGTGTCACCCTCGCCACCATGTAACCCTCCGTAACCCTCACAAACCCTTTGTGACACGCAGAGTGTCGCCCTCACCCCTATGTAACCCTCACTCCATGTAACCCTCTGTAACCCATGTAACCCTCTGTGACCCTTTGTAACCCTCACCACCATGTAACCCTCTGTAACACCGCAGAGTGTCACCCTCACCCCTATGTAACCCTCATTCCATGTAACCCTCTCTGACCCTCTGTAACCCATGTAACCCTCTGTGACCCTCTATATCCCTCACCAGGTGTAATCTTACCACCATGTAACCCTCTGTAACACCGCAGAGTGTCACCCTCGCCACCATGTAACCCTCCGTAACCCTCACAAACCCTTTGTGACACCGCAGAGTGTCGCCCTCACCCCTTATGTAACCCTCACTCCATGTAACCCTCTGTACCATGTAACCCTCTGTAACCCATGTAACCCTCTGTAACCCTTGTAACCCTCACCACCATGTAACCCTCTGTAACACCGCAGAGTGTCACCCTCACCCGTATGTAACCCTCATTCCATGTAACCCTCTCTGACCCTCTGTAACCCTCACCACCATGTAACCCTCACTCCATGTAACCCTCTGTGACCCTCTATATCCCTCACCAGGTGTAACCCTTACCTCCATGTAACCCTCTGTAACACCGCAAGAGTGTCACCCTCGCCACCATGTAACCCTCACTCCATGTAACCCTCACAAACCCTCTGTGGCTCTGTAACCTATGTAACCCTCTGTAACACCGTAGAGTGTCGTCCTCACCCCTTATGTAACCCTCTGTAACCCATGTAACCCTCTGTGACCCTTTGTAACCCTCACCACCATGTAACCCTCTGTAACACCGCAGAGTGTCACCCTCACCCGTATGTAACCCTCACTCCATGTAACCCTCTCTGACCCTCTGTAACCTCACCACCATGTAACCCTCAGTAATCACCGCCTCGTGTACATCATACACGGTTAAACTATCCGACGGCCGAATGGAGGGTTAAATAGAGGCCGAAAACCCTAATTTGCTCTCTCCATCCGTTTCCAGATTCTTAGCTCGCTCGTTTTTTTGCTTTGGGGCATCAGCTTCTGCAATTCCCATTGTGTGCCCAATCGGCTTCACACATCAATGCGAAAAGATTTGTAGTTCATTCAGTTCAGTATCGTCATCCCAGCAACATACAAGACAACGCTCTTCCGCCCGTTGCAACGATCCGTCAAATTTATTACCACGGTTTTCTCTACGATTGATACGGTTGTCTCTATTCTTTTTTCTTTCTCAATGTCATTCTTGTTGTTTTGTCACCGTCCCCGATGGCTATGGTATTCCTAAGATCCGCATTAGGAAAGGGTTTTGTTTCTTTCGGTCTAGCCATGCAAGCAGCCGCTCATTTGACGGGGTGCCATTCACTCTCCTCTTCGTGTATCTTTTGTTCACACACCAGCCGGGGCAGCCTACTCATCGCTATTATGGATGCCAATACGTATCGAATCATGCGTGTTTTGCAAGGCACTGTCAAACCGGTTACATGTCTGATGGTTTATATGACTACCTCACGTGTGCTATGGTTACACACAGGGGGTTACACCGGTCTTGTTTTCTTTCTCAATACATGCTAGCTTGGTAGACGTTTTAGTAAATGGTTTAGATGGGGTTGACATGTTTGAGGGTTACGTGGATGTTGCATCGCGGAAGCCACATAGGCTAGGGTTACATGGGTGGGGCATTACATTGACCATGTTTACCTGGAGGTTGCATACTAATGGTTTGATATGACAGGGGTTACATCGATGTTGTGTTCGGGAGTCACATAGACTAGGGGTACATGAGGTTGTGACGAAGGGTTACATCATATCTGGGTACCTGACGGAGGGTTACACTCGACGTGCCTGGCATTCGAGTAACGGCCGGTTTGTCGCGCTCACAAGTGTAGGGTTACGGGTTACACTCCGCTATTCCGGGTGACACCGGGATTGCAACTCATACACGTGTGAGTCAGTGCGGATATAATTGATTGCAAGCCGCCAGATTTTAATGAACCGCCGTCTTTCGCTTAACCGACGTGCCTTACGGGTGACATCTAGCTAGCTTCGTTCTTCGTTCTTTGATCATTGTTCAGTTTTCCCCTTCTCGCAGCCATTCATATTCTTCCTGCACTCCTTGCTGTGCGTGCTCCCTGTTGTGCGTTCTTCGGAATTCTCTTGGTCTTGGTCTTTTTGTCTTGTCTTTTCTTGCTCTTGCTCTTCTCTTCTCTTCTGTCAGCTTTTTCTTTTGTCATGGCTGATTGTTATTTGTTCCCTGGAGAGGCTACTATTCCATTTGATCACTTGAAAAGGGATGGCGAACGAGTTCGCTTTTGGTACACTGAGCATGAGCATGCTACAATGATCGCGTACTGCCACACCAGGTGTAGAGAGGCCAAGGTGGAGGGAGCAAAGGGCCGGCCTAAGTTCAAATGTCCTTATTGTGGGGCAGTAAAGGTAGATAAGAGCAGATTGAATCGGCATATTGTCGATGGAACGGCCGCATGTATGGCCAGACCGAAAGGAACAAAACCGTTTCCTGATGCGGAGCTCAAGCATGCCATGGCTGTTGAAAATGTGATGAATTCTGTTCCAGCTTCTTCTGTTGATGCATATCATGCATGGATTCTGCAAAATAGGGTGGCTTTGGGTGAGATTGCAGATCCTATTGAAGTGCCTGCTGTTGTACCTTCTTCGGCTATTTCTGCTACAGAGGTTCCATCTTCTAGTGCTCCTGCTGTTTCTGTCCCTGGTCCTTCTATTCGGCAGGTTTCTAACGAGAGAGACAAGCGGCGATTGAGCCCGCCTCTACCTGTCCCTATTGCAAAGAAAATCAACATTGGAAACCGGGGAAACCGGAGCTCAAGGTTCATCTTGCGAAAGAGAACTCCAGGCTCAATCCTTCTGCTACCGCATGGCCTTATTCCTCAGTTCCCATTTCCGAATGTCAATGAGAAGGGGTTTTGGCCGGCATTCCAAGAATTTGTTGCGCGAGGCGAGGGCGCAGTCCATGCGACAGCTGCAAAATCAAGTTGGGTTCTATCGACAGACAATCAAGTTGGATTCCCTGCCATTTCTCTGTTTTTCAAATTTTGGGCTGTTGTCTATCATGTAACCCTGTGTTACCCCCTGTCTCTCCTGTGGCGTGTAACCCAGAGTGTAACCCACCTACAGAGGAACCCCTTTTAAAAACCCCTATGGTGTGTAACCCACCTCTGTGTAACCCGTGTTAGCCCATCTTGTTTGTAACCCATTTTCATGTGTAACCCTCGTGCTGTAACATTTTTCTCTGGTGTAACCCCTCACGCTGTTATTGCGCAGGGAGCTCGATATCATCTTAGAAGCGATGATATGGACAGTGTTGTTGCTGCCCACAAGGCGTTTACTGCCCAGCCGGATCATGGTCCGTTAATGATAGAGGAATTGAATCGGGTGAAGGAGTATTTAGAGAGCATTGGGCATCCTGACATGCCAAAGCAGAAAAAGAAAAAAGGTGGGAGGGACTTACACGAGTCCATCGAGAGAGCCAAGCCTCACATGATGATGACACGATGGACGAACTAGCTGTTGGCAATACCGACCTTGACGATGCCAGAACTTCAAATCCTCTTGTCATCACTATTACTGTAGATGGAATCAAAGGTTTGGTTGTTCCACATCCGTTGGAATTCACTCGTGGTTTGCCGAAGGATTGATCAGTCACAATGGAGAATCTCACCAAACCGCACATTGGGACCGCCACCACTCCTTTTTTGAGAATTCTAGCCCACAACGATGTAAGAAATCATGGCAGGTCAGTTTCCCAAACGCATCCCAGGTTGGGGTTCACGACTGAACTTCTGGAAAGTGCTCTTTACGGCCTCAAAGGTGAAGGACCTGGTCGATGAGTATTACGGCTTTAGTCTGATGTACTTTGCACAACCTGGTGACGGAATTGCGACCTTGGATTCTGAGCTCGAAGACTTAAGATCGAGTTTGAGTACAGAAGAGTGGGGTGACCGGTCAATTAAGATCAACGGAGCTATACAGTTTTGCAAGGCAAGCCGTCGTCGCGCCGCCATCACTTTGCGATCCAACAGAGAGAAATCGTTTATCCAGCTTTGGTGTTGTGGCCTCTTCAGCGAATCACCAACAGAAATGGACTTCAATGCGCGTTTGGGCATCCAGTATATGAGAGACCTTGGTCTGTAGTGCCTTGGTATCTCTGTAAGTGTTACTCCATCCACTGTCACCCTCTCTCTCGTGTAACCCTTTGTGTGTAATCTTGTAATCATTGTAACGCTCGCTATGTGGAACCAACCCCTTGTAACTCAGTTGTAACCCTCGTTGTGTGTAACCCTGTAATCAGTGTAACCCTCGGCTATGTGGAACCTGTGTACTCAGTGTAACCCCTCGCTGTGTGTAAATCAGTGTAACCCTCGGAGTATGTAACCCTGTAATCAGTGTACCCCTAATGGTACCCCTCGCTGTGTTACCCTAGATTTGTTACCCTCTCGTTGTGTAATCTCAGTAGTGTAACCCATGGTAGTGTAACCCATTGCAAACTACTGTCTCTAACAGGGTGGTGTAAACATATCGTGTAATCCGAACCACTGTCTTGTCCTAGTCAGTGTAACCCTTACATAGTGTAACCCTTGCACTTTCAAAAACCTATGAGTCCGAGCTCATGACCAATCAAGTCGCCAATGCGTTCAAAAACCTTTTTGAGGCTCAACGTGAGCTTCACGAAGTTGTGTATGGGGCCCTCCACAATGCGATACAGGGGTCGTAGGGGGAGCGCGCAGACGAGCGATGGGGCCAATTTCCGCCCCGCAGAGCGACGATGTACATGACGAGGACATCATTCCAAGTCAATCTGCCGTTGTATCTTTGTCGCAGGTTGGTGAATTGTACTCAACCCAGCTGCACTTAGGGGTGAACCTAGCAGACTTGACGCGGGATTTGCCCATGATTTCTGATACTGATACTGAATGATACATCAAAGGTGGAACACCCAAGTGCGAACCTCTTTGTCCGCAGCCCCAGTCATTCTTTTGAAGGTCTTAATCGAAGAATCGGGGACCCGCTTGACCCAGAGTCTGTGTATGACTTTGAATCTGGAGATTCGGGTTGAACCCTCGATGCAGCAATGTAAGTATTTGTCAGGATCATGTGGTCAAACCTCTCTCAGAATGACCCAGCCTTCGGGGTCCCATTGATGCGCAGGGGACTCTGCAAGGGGAGGATGCCTGAAACGAGGTTATAACACTGCACCTGAGGGTGACTCTGTGCAGAGAGGGGCAACAGGGAAGGAGGGTTACACTGCACCTGGGGTGACACTGTGCAGAGAGGAGCAACAGGGAAGGAGGGTTACACTGCACCTCAGGGTGACACTAAGGATACCGGTGTGCTGACATATGTCTGAAGGGACATTGTCGTGGGTGACACACCATTGCCCTGAACACTGCAACTTCCGTTGAGAGTGACATTGACATGGGTTACACTGATAGGGGTGACACCCCACAGCCAACCCACATGGTAGATGTCAGTGAGTGTAACACTGTCATGGATTGACATTCCACTACCACTAGTCGTGGAAGGTGACACTCCTTTGCCACGGCCACTAGTCGCGACGGATGACGGTCTTCTGCTAGTCAACATGGTCTTGGAGGTGCGGAGAAGGGCGACACAAACAAGGATGGCATTGAGGAGGTTGATGCAAAGAAGAGTGACATCGACATGGGTGACACGGGGAAGGGTGTCACCGAGGAGGTTGTCAGTTGGAAGGGTGACACAAAGCAGGGTCACACTGAGAAGCGTTTCACTGTGTGGAGAGTCACGAAGAGAAGGATGTTGCGGAGCATCTAGACACTGAGAGAGTGACACTACACTGCCAAGGGTGACACACATAAGATTGTTACTCGCAGAAGTGACACTGGGGAAGGCCCGATGAGAAGGGTGACACTGCGTGCAAGAGTTACACGATAATTGGCCAAAGAGAAGGGTGACACGAGAAGTTAGCCGGAGGAGAAGGGCACACTGAGATGGCGTGACTCTGAGAGGTAGCTGAAGAGAAGGGTGACACTAAGAAGAGTGACACTGAGGAGGTAGCCGAAGAGAAGGGTAACATTGAGAAGGGTGACACTGAGAATCGTGACCTGAGGAGGTAGCCGAAGAGAAGGTGACACTAAGACAGAGCGTGACAAGGGGTTTGAACAGAAGGTTACACTGACAGGGGTAGCACCGAGGAGGTGAGCTGTGACAACTTCTGCCCTTGGTCAATCACCTTCCCAGCACGTCTCAGACGAGGGAGTGCAGTCTTTCAGCACTTGCAGCAAACTCAAAACAAGGCACCTCTGGCTCAGAAATTCCCCCTATCGGCGGCATTGTCAGGGTTGCAGAGAATCCCAGGAGGTCAAAACGGCCGCCTGCTCAAAGAAAGCGGTTGCTGAACCCCTAGCTGCTGACAAAGAAGTATCTGTTCTTGTCGCACCCAAAAAACACAGCGAACCAAACCGACGGCAAAAGTGCAGGGGTCTCGGAGGTTGACGTTGCCAGCAGCAAGAGGTCCTGGCCAAGCACTTGCGGGAGCGTTCGAGTTACCTCATTGTACTTTGATCCTCTCTGATTTTGAATATTGATTATAACTCTTGTATGATGCATCGTAATGTTCGTAATGTGTGCGGTGCGGTTTGTTGCAATAGCTACTAAAACAACGGTACTTGACAAGTGCGGTTTGTTGCAATAGCTACTAAAACAACGGTACTTGACAAGTTCAGAATGGGTCGGACCCTCCTGGGGCGCCCGAAGTGAGTTTTATTATGGCGATGCCTTCTGGCTTCTAGTCCGTTACAGTTTTACTTGGAAGAGACAGATTTTGAGCCGATGTATAAATAAGAGCAACTGTCACAGATGCATTGCTCTCTCGGGTTACAACAAACTTCTGGAGGCCAAATTGTTTAGGCTAATCGCACCTGAGTTTGTCATCTGTGCTCCTTTTCATGCATGTCATTCGTACCAATGGTAACGATCTGCAGACGCTATTTCGGTTGGTGCAAGAAATGGTACACACACTCAGGATGCCCGAGGGATGGTGTTCACAAAGATCGAGATCTTTGTGGACGTTGGTGTCATCCCTATTGTCTTCGAGTAAGTATTTCAGCATTGACGAGCATGTGGGGTTACACTCCTCTATTCTAGACTGAGTTGCACTATGACTGCTGACTAGTTGTGTAACACACCGTTTAGAGTTACAGTACAAAGGTTCACTACTGGGTTACACCAAATGGGTTTCATTGGAGATGTTTTTTTTCTATCGACGTAACGGCTTTGTTTGTGTTGCAGTGATCACTGGATGTAGCTGTTTTTAGGCGCGCCGAGGTCGGATAGTACATTTGGACTCCCATAAAACCATTGCCCGACCCAAACTCATTGAAGGAATTTTGCGAATTTTGCCATAGCGTTCTTTGATTTCATGCCTGGATCTGCTGACTTCAGTTACGTCATGGAGAGGATGGAATGGTTTGAGGCCAGTGTCCCCCCACCACCGGAGCTGTTGGGAGTGCGGCTATTATGCACTTTGTTTTGTGCAATTTTACTTGGAGTGGAAGTTCAATGTGAAAACCACAGAAGATCGAACCCGTCATAGGCGGGCGTTTACTGCAAGTTGGTTCAACGAGTCAACCATGATAGCTTTGGTCAGATGGCCAAAGAAATAAATAGCGTCTCTTGATGCATTTTTGCTTCTATGTGGTTTGTTCGTAACACTTCATAGTTGGGTTTTCATGCAATGGGCTTACATGGGGTTACACCTTATAGGTTACATGAAGTGGAATCATAGACAAGTACTTGGGTAAACCTTTGGGGCCCTGGGGCAATGGGCTACTCCTCTGTGGGTTCACACATAAGAATGGGTTTTACACCATGCCGGGTCTCACAACGTGGGGTTACACTTATGGGTTCCATACCTGGCTATGTCAGGGTCACGTTGCTGAAACAGTTATACTTTCGTGGCATGTAACCCCACCTCGACTATGCGCATTTGTTTTATTTTTTTTTATTTTCGCACTGAAGTGTTTGTGCACTGAAGTTTCTCAGATTTATACTACATGGGGTTACATACATGAGGGCTATGTACAATGGGTTACATACGATGGGTCACATAGTGTGGGGGTAACATCTGGTCGGGCTACATACTTCTTGGAGTTACAACACTCTGGGGGTTACACTCACTCAAGAGGGGTTACACAGTTCTAAGTTACACTGTGCACAATGAAACGTGGCAGGGTTGCCTATACAAGGGCTACGTGTCGTGGGATACATAAGATGGGGTGTGATGTGCATCGGGTTTTAATACGTGCACCCCAAATGTACAATGGGGTTACATGCGATGCGATGTGGTGACATCAATGGGGGTTACATATGGTCGGGATACATCTTCTTGGGGTAACACACAACAAGTTACACTCCGGAGGGCTACACTGGTCCATAACATAGGTTGAACGGAATGATTATCTATCTCATGGATTACACGTCCATGGGTTACACACAAATTGGGTTACACATAGAGGGTTCACATACAGGGGCTAGTGTTGGTGACTAAAGGTGCTCGACTCAACATCTTCCCACTCTGTATTGAAGGGTCATGTAACCCCGGCAGACTAACCCCGACCCTGTAGTTCACCTTGTAGTCACATTGTTCTCAGAGTTACACCACTGACAGCAATATTCTATGGGGTTACATACTAGTTTACACTGTTGATAGTTACATTGCAGTTAACACTTGAGTTAGTTAAACCACAATGAGTTACACTGAGAGGTCACACTCATCTGTGTTACACTGTGTGGAGTACCACAGATGCAATTACACTAAGTAGAGCTATGTTACGTTATGAAACCCCAGACAGTGTAACCCTGCGTGTGTACCCCGGCCCATGGGTGTCCCATTGAGTGGGTTACATAGTTTAATGTGGGATGGAATGGCAAAGTGAATAACACCCATGAACAGACATGTACTTCATATTAAACTTGGTGATCACAAAGTAAGTGTCATTGCCAATGGACTCAATGTCACTTACTACGGAACCGGTCTACAAAATCTACTTTCTGGCAAGGGACATGTTGTTTCCATCATCATTTTTATGAATGGAACTGCTTGAAGAGGGTGCAACAGACCTTTGTCGATTCTCAACTTGTAAAGTGGACAGCCTCCACGAACACAACGAAGCTCGCAAGCACAATGTTTGCGCATTGTTTCACTCTCATTGCCAAGAGCGCACAGGGCATCTTCCATCTCAGATTCAATTGATGAAACATCGATGGCTCCTGCCGACCACGCCGGGATGATGCTGAGCACTCCGTAGGCTCTGCTAGATTCACAACTTCCTCCTCTGCATTAAATCTGGAAGTTCCGATTTCATCAACATGTGAAGACCTCCATGAATGGTCCCGAGCTTTGTGCCACAGAGCTTCACAATAAGCCCTTCCTTCAGATTTGGCTTCATCAATTGAAGAACGCGATTTGATGTTTGCACAAGTTACCCTTCAAAGCCCATGGACAATCGCAACAAGCCCAGGTGGTCGCAGGTGCATAGATTGTGTAGCTTCGACCGGCCGTTTGAACACTATCCACAATCGCCGGATGACCAGGAACAGTGGGCAATGGACATTGACATCAGGGATCTCCCTTGCAGTCCAAACACATTACTGATAAATTCCTCCTGTCGTACATTCCTTTTGAACCCTTTCGATTTCAGTTATCTCTATACCAATAGTGGGTTAGAACAGACCCACGAGTTCGCTGATCAGCCAATCGATTCTCCTGCCATCAAGCCTTTTGCTTTCCCGAGCGTAAACGAGTCTTCAAATTTCCGTGCCAAGATTCAATTGCGGCATTAGTATTCCTGACTTGCGTGGGGAAATATCACGAGCCCCGTGATCCACATGCTCAGTTTTGGGACCCATTCCATTCTGATGTAACGTAGGAAGTCACGCGCAAGCGGATAGGAATAATTCAAAATCTTCCAGTCGCTCCATCCAGCGCCCTCATCTTCTGGGGTGACTCCCACACAGGCGTTAATGCCGTACATTACGTCGCCAAGCTGTTTCAAAACAGCATTGCGAGTGTATGGATCGGGCATCTTACGCCACGAATGTTTCAGCCAAGCGCGGCGAACATGCCAAAGGCATAGAAATATTGCTACGTCCCCAAACGATTTCCATGCACGCACACATATCAATGCCACCCAATCCATCAGTGTAACTCTTGTCAGTGTAACTCTTATCAGAGGAACTCTTCGCAGTGTAACTCGTAGAAAAGTGTAACTCTTCAAAGTGTCACTCTTAGTAGTGTGACTCATGTAACCCCTCTGCATCTGGTCATGTAACTATCAGTGAAACTCACAGCAGTGTAAACCCAACACATATAACCCCTCGCAGCGCTGTAACGCAATCCATGTTACACACCGTGTAACTCTCAGAGCGACCGCAACCCATACAACCCTCTGCGATGCTCCCAGTGTAACTCACATGCTATAGCATTGCAACCTAATCCATGTAGGACTTCTGTATGACACGCCGTGAACTCCCTGTGTAACTCGCAGTGTAACCCTCTGTCTACTATAGCAGTGTAACCCTCGTTCTAAACTCACAGTAGTAATAACCCTCGTCTAACTCACAGCAGTGTAACCCTCCGTCCAACTCAAGGCAGTATAACCATCTGTCTAACTGATAGTGTAACCCTCAGTGTAATAGACAGCACTGCAAACCTCATCCATGTAACCCCTCGGCAACTGACAGTGAACTCCAATGGTTACAGGCAGCAATGCACCCCCTCGTGTACGCGTGTTAACTCTTACTGTGATTCTCAGTGTACTAGCAGCAGTGTAACCCGTCCATGAAACCCCTCGTGCATGCAACTTGTAGTGTGACTCAGAACATTGTAACTTCTAGCCGTGTACCTGATAGCATTGATTTCTGCGTCTGCATCGTCGACAACAAAAGCATTTGGCCTCCAATCTGGTTTTGCTCTGAAAGTCGGTCGCGAAGACGTTCATCCAGGGGCTCAAGTCAGTCGTTTTGTTTCTCTCTCGCTGATAGAATTAAGCAACAGGTATGCTTTGAGCCATTCGTCGAACACCATCATGGTATACATTGGGGAACTGCAATGTGTCGCAATGGTACAAAAATGAATAAGGTAGCGTAAAATATTGGCAACAGTTTGCTGGCACTCACATTTCAGAATGCAATGAAGGTAAACGTTCCAGACCGAATACCTTATTTTCGTTGGTCCCAAATGTTGCATCGCAGGATCCACACAACGGTTGGTTTCCAAGTCGATCATTTTCTGTTTTTCTGTTTTTTGCCCACTCCGTTTGTATTCCAATACGAACTTCAAATCCCCGCCACTGGCCTGTCTCTTCATGTAAAGAAGACGCTTCAGGATTGCTATTGACCCACCTACGTACACTTTGTGCACATCTGATGTTTTTTGTAACTCTCAATCGCAAGCTGTCGGCAATGTTTCTCACGTCGTACTCGAACAAGAAACAATCGCGACTCCACTCCATGCCTAGCTGAGACGCACAAGCTTCCTGGAGTTGTTGAGTGTGTTGTGTCATAATCCATAGCTGGAGATGGCCACTGCGAAGACTATCGACGATCCCACTGTTTCATATCTTGGCTGAGACGAGGGGCATGCACGAATCGCGAGAAATGGGAAGAGGGGTCATCTGAACCATGACATGGCTTTCTTTTGCATCCACATGCTGTTTCTGGAAGTATGTGATGATTGCCAACTCTGAATCTAGAAAACACTGGCCAACTTTGAAGCTACACGTACACCCCACGTTTGTATGACTCTCCGAAATCCGCTGCCTTACGTCTGATTCGCTTGACTACTGTTTGATTATCGGAGGCTGCTATCGGTTTTCTTTCTTTTTTCTTCATAATCGGTGGGTCCGTGGCGCCTATCTATCGGGCCGTAGCAAGCAGTGGTACCTGCAAAAAAAGCATATAAAGCGAGGAGGGTTTATCGCCATATACGACTTTGCTAGACTAGCAGAAAGAAGTGGGGCTGGGAATGTTATACAACCCTCATAAGTGACTTACTTATGCCACTGACGATAACTGTTTGCACCTTGTTTGTCAAATCTGGCAACTCACTCAGGTACCTTCGATCTTGAACATAATTGGGTCTCCATCCACTCTACTCATTTTCTCCCTCAGAAAATCAGGAATGCGAGACCATGGACGACAGCTACTTCGATGGATATCAGTTTCCCTTTTCCCTGGGAAACCTGGCGTATCCAACGGAGGTTTGTGTGATTGAAAAGCCCGTCTAGGGGCATCTGTAGGATGCTTTCATTTCAAATGAGATACCAAATGCTGCAAATGACAGAGTTCTCCCGCCTCATCTTTCAAACCATTTGATTCCAATGCTGCTTTGCGTTCCTCGTCTAGCACCTTCGCGGCAGCACATCCATTAGCAGCAACAATACCACCAGTACAGTACAAATCGCATAATAAACACGCGGGCAACGCAGCGGAACCCTCGGGACTGCACGTCGTCTACGCACCTGGTTGAAAATGACGAGCGATGAGGGTTACACGTGGGTTTTGATGTCACCGAATCGTGTAACCCAGGTTTGAAATTCAAAATATCTGACCCCTCTTGAGCCCGCCAATTTTTGCCGAGCACTAAGGGGCTACACGAACAGGGGTGACATGCGTTGGGGATAAAGGATCCGGGGTTACACGAGCTATGAGTGACACAATCGGGGGTTACACGGTTGGGATTGATACAGTATCGGGGTTACATTGTGGGGTTACATGTGAGAGTTGCACATGAGGGTTACATGAGGCGGAGCTAAAGCGCTGACGTGCAGAGGGTTACAGGGATGATGGGGTTACGAGGAACTGGAGTTACACGGAGAGGGGTATATGGGATACATGATACAAGCTTACATTGGGGTTACACGATGCAGGATAACATGGAGTGAGGGTTCACCTCGCGAGTAACAGAGGTTACATGGGTACCAGAGGGTGACATAGGGTTACATGGGAGGGTTACATGGAGTTGGGTTACACTCAGCGTTGGTTACACAGAGGATAAACGGTTACGGAGGGTTACATGGTGGTGAGGGTTAAACCTGGTGAGGGTACAGAGAGTCACAGAGGTCACATAGGGTTACATGGAGTTGAGGTTCACAGGGTGAAGGGTGACACTCTACGGTGTTACAGAGGGGGTACTGAGGGTTACATGGCGGTGAAGGTTACACCTGGTGAGGGTTATATAGAGGTCACAGAGGGTTACATGGGTTATAGAGGGTCAGAGAGGGTTATATGGAGTGGGGTTACATGGTTACATTTACACAGGGTCACAGAAGGTACACACGGGTTACGCAGGGTCACAGAGGATTACATGGGTACAATGAGTGAGGGATGCATAGGGATGGGGTGACACCTCTGCGGTGTTACAGAGGTTACATGGTTGGTAAGGGTTACACCTAGTGAGGGATATAGAGGGTCACAGAGGGTTACATGGTTACAGAGGTTACAGAGGGTCAGAGAGGGTTACATTGAGTGAGGATTACATAGGGGTGAGGTGACACCTGGCGTGTTACAGAGGGTTACATGGTGGTGAGGGTTACAAAGGGTCACAGAGGGTTACAGGTGTTACAGAGGGTTACATGTGTTACAGAGGGTTACATGGAGTGAGGGTTACATGGAGTGAGGGTTACATGGAGTGAGGGTTACATGGAGTGAGGGTTACATAAGGGGTGAGGGTGACGCTCTACGGTGTTACAGAGGATTACATGGGTTACAGAGCCACGGAGGGTCACAGAGGGTTACATGGAGTGAGGGTTACATGGGGATGCGGGGTGACACTCTGCGGTGTCACAGAGGGTTTGTGAGGGTTACGGAGGGTTACATGGTGACGAGGGTGACACTCTGCGGTGTTACAGAGGGTTACATGGTGGTAAGGGTTACACCTGGTGAGGGATATAGAGGTTCACATGGGTACAGAGGGTTACATGGTGGTGAGGGTTATAGAGGTCAGAGAGGGTTACATGGAGTGAGGGTTACATAGGGGTGAGGGTGACACTCTGCGGTGTTACAGAGGGTTACAGTGTGGTGGGGGTTATAGAGGGTCAGAGAGGGTTACATGGAGTGAGGGTTACATAGGGGTGAGGGTGACACTCTGCGGTGTTACAGAGGGTTACAATGGTGGTGAGGGTTCAAAGGTCACAGGGGTTACATGGGTTACAGAGGGTTACATAAGGGGTGAGGACGACACTCTACGGTATTACAGAGGGTTACATAGGTTACAGAGCCACAGAGGGTTTGTGAGGGTACATGGATGAGGGTTACATGGTGGCGAGGGTGACACTCTGCGGTGTTACAGAGGTTACATAGAGGTAAGGGTTACACCTGGTGAGGGATATAGAGGGTCACAGAGGGTTACATGAGTGAGGTTACAGAGGGTCAAAGAGGTTAACATGGAATGAGGGTGACACTCTGCGTGTTCCAGAGGGTTACATGGTGGTGAGGGTTAAAGGGTCACAGAGGTTACATGGGTTACAGAGGGTTACATGGAGTGGAGGGTTACATAAGGGGTGAGGGCGACACTCTGCGGTGTTACAGAGGGTTACATAGGTTACCGGGGTTTCAAAGTGTTACAGAGGGTTACATGTAGTGAGGGTTTACATAAGGGGTGGGGGTGACACTCTGTGGTGTTATAGAGGGTTACATGGGTTACAGAGGGTCATGGGGTTATATGGGTTACAAAGGGTTACATGGTAATGTGGGTACACTCGGCGGAGTTACAGAGGGTTACATGGGGTTGATGGTTGAACCCCGGGGCGTGGGTTACAGGGAACTGGCAGACTGCTGGAAGCGGCGGACTGGTTCGCAGAACGAGGACGCAGGGGGCGACGACGCGCCTGGGCGACGACGCGATGGGATGAGGGCGGGGGTGGGAGGGATTGACCGAGCCAGCCGGCTGCCTTTCGATGTCTGCCGGAGGCGAAGAACCCGGCGGTACGGGTGTCAGGGCTGGACCGTCCTGACGCGCTTGCATTAAGTTCTTACATTATTCCTATTATCTTCCTTGCACAAATCATGGAGTGCTGACGTACATTCCCTGACAAATAAACAAAATTTTATTATAATCTTATATTTAATATAACAGGGTCTAGGTCCTACAATTGTTTCTTCGCGAAAGGAATTTGCAACTTTGCATGCGATCTAGTGCAGGGTACGTTAAATATGTTACCTTGTAGTCCAAATTTTATTTTTATTTTTTTAGTCCAAACTGTTTGTAGCCATTATGTTGTTGTATTTTCGGTTGGTTAAATGTTGATTTATTTTTATTAATTTCAGTTAAATTCATTACAATTTGGTTTTTCTTTGTACATAGTTATGACAAACAATAGTACTTTATCAGAAGTTAACAATACCGTATGATAATTATTTAAGAACAGTCTTGCAATATTTGTTGCAATGATATTTGGATTATGAAGTGTTTTGTTCAATTGTCCATAGATGAGATTTCTTATAATTTAAAGAGCCATTTTTAAATATAATTTAGATGTTTGTTCGAAATGGAAATTTACATTACACGACTTACCGTACCTGCCTAGGCTGTCCGACATTAATTAAATAAAAAAAAGGGCTGTCGAAAAACAATAAATTTTGTCCTTCCTGTGCCGGAAATCCAGGATATTCGAACCCTGGACCAGCTCCTGCAAACCTAAGCACACTACCACTATGCTACCCATCCACATGTGCTTACCAAGACCAGTAGACATGATTCCGATTTATGGGTGGGGCGGAAGATATGGAGGAAATCTTACTGACATAATCAAACAATGGACGGGGCTCCAATCAAGCCCGAGAGAAAAAGCCATAAAGTTTTGATGAGGTAAACCAAATCCTCCGTATTGCTTGATTCCTTGAATGTCATTGGGAAGACTCCAGTATTCACTGGTTCTGGAGCGCCTTGGATGGGTCATCATCGACCAGTAGCATTTGCCCCTAACAAAGTCTTTCCCACTAAATTTTAGAAGAATACTCTTGATATCTTTAATAAGATATTTCATTCTAGGCTTAATATATCCAGCAGTATCTCTGCAATGCTCTGCAGACCAAATGAAGCAAAATTGTTTCATAACTTCCGGGGGAACGAAACACTCCAACATCTTGAATACTGTGTCCCTATCAGAACAAGACCAAATTGCAACATGAAAGTGACTCAATGCAAGTGTAAGAAACTCCAACACTCCAGGTCTTGGAACCACAAAGGGTATTGCGGGAACACGAATTGTCACTTTCCCTAGGTGGAACCTTTGTTTAAACAACTCCCCACCAGTAGGAGGCGGTCTGTAGCAAAGAAGTCTGTTGACACTGAGGACCAGTAGAATGCGTTTCTCCATTCCGAGCATTCAGTTTGGATGAGAAACAAGAGTTTGACCATCCAATCGTTTCTCATTTCGTACATGACACATGGGTTGAGACACAACCTTTTGAACCATCCGATAGAGCTCATTTGTTTCTGTTATATGACCCAAAATTCAAAATAATTCCCAGTACAGTATGACCTCAAACAAAGAATCATTACGACGCACTTACGTTTGGTTGTCTACCCCGAGTGTATATCCTTGAAACGAATATATAATAGTGTAAATGGATGTCCTGGACACTGAGAATCAAAACGACACGAAACAATCAATCACAATCCGGATTGTCCAGAAAGCACGCGCGATCGCGTTAGGTTCCAATGTCTGTAGGTCAATCCAAGATATACATAAGTATAAGCAATAAAACACCTATAATAAGAACAATATTTGAAATAATAGAGATAACTAATACCTTGGGAAGAATGACTCTCCGATTCGCAGGGGGATTCGAACATGAAACAGGTGAATGCTGAAGGGATAAAAGCCACGGAATGCTGCTATTTCGTCGACGGAAACCACCGTAGCGGACTGTAGAGTTTGGTGTCGTTTTATAGGACCTACCAGAATTCTGGGCGCTTTTGAAATAGTAGATAAATTTGGTTGTCTTGTCGGTGTGATGAAATCAGTCGTCGAAATATTGAGTGCAGTGACATTCTCTCTGACGGCTGATAATGGAATGCGGTTCCTTGATTTCTCCAAATCCTGAATCGAATTCAAACGTATAAAAGAATTACCTTGGATTGCAACCCCACAGAAGTTGGCGCTTCACAGGAAGGTCATACGTCACAGCTTTTCTGGCCTGGAATAGAGAGACAAAATCAAAGGATGAAAAGAAAAACGATAACAATAAACAACAAGTCTGAAACAGAATTTAATCACCTGACTTCTCAACAACTGGGGTGTCCAGCCCTCGTGATCCGGTGATCCGCTTGGAATTGCGACATGATGAAGAGGCCCTTCAGCTACGTTGGCTTCTAATGGTACCTGTAGTTTCGAGGGGACAAATAGAGGACCGATGTTCGGGTTTGGCTGAAAGACATTGGAAGAGGGCGGCTCCAGAGTGAATTCCTCAAGAATATGCGTTTCTTTTTCCTCGATACATCCAATCCTATTGACATCATTGACCCTACTAATGGTGGAGGCCCCAGTGGACAGATCTCGCCCCGAAACAACATCGGAAACAGTGAAGTGACCCTGCTCAATTTGATGAAATGATGCCTGAGTAGACAACAAGATGTCAGATCCTCTCCAAGAGTCTGGCCAGATCATGTATACATCGTCAACTATATGAGAGGCACAAGTTTGGGAAAGTGTAGATGCATTTTTGTCGTGCACAACAAATGTATTTGGGCATACCTGCATGTAAAATGTAAAATAAAAATGTCATGAACGCGTGATCACGCGAGTCGCCAATTTGATTGGGAAACTTATTCAAAGATCAATGCTAATCAAGTTGTATGATAACATTTTTTACGAAATACACAAGATAGCCAGAGAAGGACTGCATTCCATGTCTTCGAAATAAAATATTAAATATTAAATTCAGTACTCTAGAGGTCACGAATATTCAATTATCATAAACTCGCAATTCACGATAAGGTGAATTGTCAATATAGTCAAGTAGAGGCATGAACTGTGGATCGTCAACTTTGAAAGGTGGAAAGCAGATCCTCTTTGCTTTTAAAAAGCTGGAAACGATATCAAACTCCAAGAAGCCATATTCCCTAAGTTTGCAAAGAAAGAAATTGTCGACGTCTATGTTCTCAAAAGACTTGAGAAGAAGACATGATTCGGGAGGGTTCACACTTCAAAGCCGTATCATCAATCAGTAGAGTGTTACTCCGATTGTAATAACCGTCGGAACCTGCCAGACTTTTAAAAGAGGTTTCAGGAACACGGGAGGTTGATCTTGACCCGGTCGATAATTTGGGTGCACATTGTTCGGGCAGATATACAATCTTCATGCGACATGGGTGTGCACTACATTATTCATATTGTCTTCCCATGTGATCTTGAGAAAATTGTCAGATGGGCTGCAGAGTAGAGTTCAGAACGAAACCAAATCCGATAGAAAGCTAATTTTGTGTATAAAATTCACATATAACCATCAATCAATACATATGTCTGAATTCACAAGTCCAATAGTGCATAGGAATGTACACGTCTTGATTGTTAATGTGCTTCTGCTTTAATGGCCTCTATCCTCCCCTACACCGTCCTCGCTCAGCTACATTCCCTACATTCCCTGCCTGGTATGGTATAGTGCTCCTCCTACCGTCATGCAGCCCACGGTAGAATGAAAAGCGGCTAGGCGGATGTGTTCCAGCGGACCTCTTAGAAGGTTATGGCCTTTAGAGGTTTTCAGATTTATGTGCCACACAGAGGCACTTGGCGGCCAAGTGGGGCCCATGCCATTTACCACTTGGGCTAGAATGCACGGGGCCACTTCTATTCGGAGAGCAGTGTCGGCTGGCCTCTAGCCGATTTGATTTCTCAGGTGGTTGGGGCAGATATCCATGCCATTGTTTCATGTCATTTTGATTGTTTTTTTGTTTTTTTTTTTCTGGATCTGCCTATGACGCTGATTTTTGAAGGACTGTGAAGTGAACTCATATTATAAAACGGTACCTCGCAGCGGAGGCCCATGGAGTGCTCGCCGCTGACGTGGATGTGTCGGCGCCAATCTTTCGCCCGCGACGCCGCGTAGACGTAGGGGCCGTACGGCTTTGGCGGCGGGCCACATATTCGCACAGGCCTTTCTTTTACGTCTGATGTGGACTGCTGAACACCTTGCGAGTTAACGGTGATGTGACACTTGCCTCCACCATACAAGCTGCACAATAGTCAACCGGTAATCCACCAGCATTCTGTTATGCCCCGCAGATTCCACAGCCATGGAATAGCCAGTGCAGTACTAGCCTCGATTCCACGTGGCCACGCGGCTCATTACGGACCACTCCAGAATGTAACCAACCACTCACCAGCCCCACTTTTGCGCACTACAGACAAACACGCCCAATCTGGCTCCGAATGCCGGGGTCGTTTAGTTATCTCTCACAAAAAGTTCGCTGTCAGCCCATTCAAATTCGACCTCAAGAAATAAATGGAACATTCTGTCGAAAATTCCCTGTTTTTTCATGGATGAAATCGCCAAATTTCTCCAAATAAAAAATAAACTATGGATGAATTCGCCACATATGGATGTTATGATGGACGAATTTAAGTGGATGAACAGAAGATACCGCTATTTTTTGCAAAACATAGCAACTCGTGCTGTTTTCCAAATTTCTTAAAAAAAGCACTGGTAGGTTGCATTGCTATATCACATGCAGATTACAGCAGGTGTACCTTCAAAGAGAGAGGAAAGGACGACAGGAAAACGAGTATAAGTAGCAGCCTGCAGGGCTTGAGGAGGTTGTAGACATTCATCCACCTCCGAACACTCGATCTCACATCAACGCACTCTAACTATATACAGTAATGCACACAAAGGAATCCGATCTGTGTGGTGAGAATGTGGCAGCAGAGCAAAACCCACTCTGCAGGACAGTACTTATTAATGCAACGCTCTGAGCTCTTAGTGGTTACCGTTATGGTGAAGAGCTTCACAGCTCGTGATGAGGAGGTTACTTGGCAAGTTGTTAAAGGCGAGTTGTGAGCGAGGTTGCCATCAAGGTGGAGGTACAGCTTCAATACGTTTTGTTTAGGCACATGTGGACCGACTACAAGTATTGAAGAACGAGGCTTTGTTGTTGTATATCTACTTACATCCTGCAGAGTTGCACCGAAATTGAGTTTGATCAGTTTTCGGTTGTCTTGCTGCTTTGAGCTTTACTGCTGGTACAATGGTGGGTATGTACTCTTCTCCGCATGTTCTCATGCTGCCGTGTCCGACCCCTGGACACGCTATTCCCATCCAAGAGGCTGCTAAGCGGTTAATGGCGGGCGGGATCACTGTTACCTACGTGAGTACAGATCAGCATATTGCAGAGCTACAGAAGAGCAAGGCTGGACAGGAGTTCAGCTCCCTGGGCTTGCGGTTGGTGAAGCTTGGGGACGGGATGTCAATATCAGCGACAGATTTTATGCTTAGCTATCTGCAACCGGGAATGGAGGAAAAGTTAGCTGGACTGTTGGAGGCAGTAATAGTTGATATGTTGACATCTGCTCACGTTGATGCTCCTTGCTGCATTCTCTCGGACCTCTTTCCATCCTGGGCTCAGGACGTGGCCTACAAGTTCCGCATTCCTAGACATGTTGTATTTACCTGTGCAGCGCTGACTCTATCCGTGGAGTTCCAGGTATTTTAATTTTCAACCGATTGAATTAGGAAACCGGGAACAGCAGTCATTCCAGAATTTTGATTTACTTCGCCAGACCCTTCCTTTGTGATGTACTAATTTTGTCCAGATGGTACAACGCACAAGGACCTAGTGCAAGCTTATCGCAATGCTCTAGTTTCACTAACTAGCATATTGAAATTTGCTTAGAGGGGTCCATGTGCAGCCGTTGCTAGACTCACACATGTGTCCCATTTGTTGATTGTTGGCAGGTGGAAAGGCTTGTTGCAGAGGGTTATCTACCTCTGACCCCTGAGAACCAGTCAAAGCCCATAACATTCATTCCAGGAGCCCCAGTGCTTACACCGTTACACCTCCCAACCGACATGAGAAGTCCCGATACGTACAAGGAATCTGTGAGGGTTCATAAGCGCATCAGGGAGGTATCAGTGGTTCTGGTAAACTCTGTTGATGAGCTGGAAGGGACAGCCCTGCATGCCCTCAAGACCCAGGTCATCAGCCCAGAGGAAGTGAAGGTCTGTTTTTGTTGTTAAACTTCCTGCATGTTCCATGATTACGTCATGCATGTGCAGCGATGAATCATTCTATGTGCTACGCCACATCCTTTCAGCACTCAAGATTTCAGCCAGAGCTACTCTGTACTCTGACCTTTGGGATCCAACCTTCCATCAGCCACCACTCCATGCACTTACGACCCAGGTGCTTTTTGCAGACACAGGCTATCTTGGCGATTGGTCCATTGCAACCAGAGTCTGAAATTTTGAATCCTGAGACACGAAAAGCAGCCGAAGGGCGAGATCCATGCGTACAATGGCTGAACACGCAAGCC
This sequence comes from Takakia lepidozioides, assembly GCA_030704615.1. NCBI lineage: Eukaryota > Viridiplantae > Streptophyta > Takakiopsida > Takakiales > Takakiaceae > Takakia > Takakia lepidozioides. The sequence goes on along the minus strand of CM060734.1, from coordinate 45,583,304 downwards.
CCTTCTTCAGTTCTTTTCATTTGTTTTGGAAGCATGGCCACTCTTTCAGCACCACAAATCCTGGAGCTGGCACAGGGACTGGAAGCTAGCAAGCAACCTTTCTTATGGATACTAAGGACGCCAAACGCTGCGACTTCATCTCCTTCATTGATACCACCGTCCATTACCGAATTCCTCCCTTCAGGTATCCTCTGCAAGAAAACGTTGGCGAAATTCTAGATAAGAAGGCTTCGCAACGTGAAGCTTCAGTTTGATTCTGCTTGTGCTATTCAACTTATGGCTAAACTATCAAGTCCAGCAACCCATGTACAGGGACATGCTATGTCCGCTGTAAAACTGTATCACCTAGTTTTGTATGAGGAAAACAGATTTCATACCTTGTCATGTGGCATCTGGAATCATAAACTAGATGTGGGACTAGTGCTGCTACTGGATTACAGTCCTGAACAAATGTGTCCCGGGCAAGTGATCGATGGATTTCCTCGTACTAAAACGCTCTAGAAGACTGCTGAAGAGAGATTGTACACATAAGACGTTGTTTGCCGTAGCCTTGTGGCCATTGACCCCGCGCCCAGTTTGAGCGGGAACAAAAGGGACAGAACCTACCTCTGTCAGGGGCTGACGTTGGTAGTGTGACTTACCATCATATATAGAATTAATCCGGGTTTTCCAGATATCCTCTAGAAATCCCTTCACACAAGCATCAATCTGCTGTGTGTGATTTGCCCAAAAACTAGGCCTCAGGAGGGCCTGGGCTTTTGGCTCAGCCTCGAGACTTTCAAAGTTGTTAAACAGGGGTACAGGCACAATTCCCTTGATAGAATTGAAGAGAGCGTCTCTTCGGTGAGAGAACCCCGGACAGTGTATCAGAAAGTGAATACTGTCTTCAGATTGCCCACACAGCGGGCAATTGCACTCTCCCTTTCCTCTCTGCTTCTGTTTGCTGTTCAAAGGTAGGCTTCCTGAGAATCTCTTCTACTCTCTTCTGCCAGGACTTAGCCTGTTTGACAGGGCGGTCCTGTTTCCAAGATATAGAGTCGATTAACTTAGGATATCTGGTGTTGGGCATATGTTGCAGCTGACCCCACCATCTGACCTTGAATTCATCTCGTCGGGAGCTTAAGGACGGAATGCCAAACACACCCCGAACAGCCACATTGGCTGTTTTGGAGCACGCTGACATACACTCCTTAAGCACCCCCACTTGAATGGATTCTAGAGACTTAGCCTGGTTGGAGTTATCAACCCATATAGCAGATCCGTACTCCAAGGCAGGTCTAATAACGCGACAAAGCATGGTTTTCTTAACCTCAGAGTTGACCCCTCTGCAGAAGAGAGAGAGGGGAGGCAAGGTCCAAGATTAGAAACTCTTCGCAAAGGAAGATGAAGGATAAGGTAAACGTGATGAGTGTTGACTGCAAGTAGTTAACAGTGATGTAAGTTTGAATCTCCTTTTGTATTCCAGGACTACTACTGGCTAGAGTGAAGCTCTCGTGCTTACATGTGTCACTGCATTGTTTCCTCTGAACAGGTTTTGAGGAACGCACAAAAGAACGTGGGTTGTGTTTCTCTGGATGGGCTTCTCAGTTGCGTATACTGTCCCATGCAGCCACTGGTGCTTTCTTGACTCATTGTGGATGGAACTCTATCTTGGAGGGACTTAGGGCTGGTATCCCCCTCCTCACTTGGCCAGTTCAGGCAGAGCAAATGATAAATGCCAGGTCAGGATTCTATGATAACCCTTTGCAGTTTCTACTTGTAAGTTTATTGAGCTTTTGACAACAGTCTTTGCAAGGTAGACTTAGCTGCCACATTGATGTTGTCCACCTAACTAGTACAAGCAGGAAGAAAGGGGAGAGAAAGTGGGTGGAAAGCTGTTCTGCCTTGTTGGAAGTCATCCCTGTCCCAGCTGTTAAACATCCTGAATGCCTTACTAAGCATGAACACTACAGCCGGAATACAAAGCCCTTATAGAAGACAGCCTATTTTTGAAGGAGTGCATTAACTAGTAATAAACAATGGTGGGTGGGGGAAAGCCTAGAAACCTGGATGTAATGTGCCGTGAAACAACCACCCATTTCTTGGGACACTGGTGCATGGGAGGAAGGCAATTTTTTCTTACTTGGCGAACTGACTAACGCTAAATTGAAGTAAATACTTTAGGGGAGGCCACCTCAGGAGTGGGGCCTCTGCTGAGAGAGTCGCTAATTTCTAACACCAGCGTACAGTTTATTCATCAACTCTTCCCAATCTATGTGGAAAGGGTAGGTATTGGTGAGTGTGCATTGTTAGTCATTGTATTGTGCATTGCTATTGTGAGTGGTCGGAGGTCGAAGCTTTGCCAAGATTCTCTAATTGATTGTCGACCTACCACGCCTGTGTTGCAGAGTGGTACTGGATCAGAAGGTGGCTATAGAAATGCGAAAAAGAGCAGATGGACTGGTGGATAAGATGGAAGTTGAGAGGAAAGTGAGGCTTTTGATGCACGAGAATGAGGGTAAGACTGTGCGACAGAAGGCGATGGAACTGAAGATCTGTCTGCAAAAGGCTGTTGCAAAGGGGGGCTCCTCAGAGAGGAATCTGGAAGCATATGTCCAGCATCTCAGGACATTGATCCCCACTGAAGGTCTGAAGTTACAGAGGCTACTTTGAAAAGTCCTGGTCATATGCTGCTTGAACTTGTGGTATGGTCAGAATGTGCCTTGCAGGTGAAAGACATTCTTTGAACTCGAGACTGGTCTACTTGTACATGGTTGTGCTGCATGTGTCCTTGCTTACAGCAGAAAAGGGAAATAGCCCATGTGTGCAGGTGTCTCAGCGAAAAACTCAGAGCCCAAACTCTTGTCTGTAGAATTTCTGTTGGATGCAGAGAGCAATATTTTCAGTCTTCTTGTTCTCGTCTCCCCAGGACAGACAGTACCTTGTTCTCTGGCCCCTTCCATGAATGAGTGACCACTTGCTCACCTGATATTTCCCCAACAAGTCTTGATATCCCCGTTGTCTGTAGACCTACATGTTCTATTACCATGAGGTTCTTGCTAAGGCTCTTTTTGCTCCGAGGAAGGGTCCGGAAATGAATCTTACAGCGCCTTCTCCCTCTCACCACGCTTTTATTGCAAAATCTTCAAAAGAAGAGTCTAGTCAAAGGTGCTCAAGCTAAGTGTTATCATCAATACCTCAAACCAATATAAAAAAGCTTCACTCCAGCTGCCAAACTGCTCACGCCATCATTTGTGTGTGGGAAAGGGGAGAGGAGCAGACCAATATTCCAATGCAGCTGCAAGCACATCTTCTGAATTGAAAGAAGCTGCTGCGTAATCGAACCTATCTTGAAGATATGTACTTGGCAATAATATCACCAACTACCGCTCTTTTGCTCCCCGAATCAATCTTTGCGACCTCATCTGCAGCTACAGTGCTTCCAAATTCAACTTCTCGAAAAGCTGTTGTGTGATGACGGTAAAATGATAATCTGGTGATCTCATACCCCTCTCATACCTAGCACATGCAGATAGAAACCAAGTTTATCATCACGTCATCATCACCCAACCATCTCTCTTTACTACTTACCTGCCTACTGCGTGTAAGCTGCTCCATGTAAGTGCCGGTACCCGTATTGAGCAGATCCCATGCCGATAGTATGTACCGGTCAACCAACAACAATCGAAACATGTTAGCGCAGTGAGGGCCTATCACCAAACAGAGACCCATGATCGCACATGATGTTATCATTGGTAAACTGATCGGCACAAAGGCAGTGAAGGTCTGTTTTTGTTTTGTAACTTCCAGCATGTTCCATGATTACGTGAAGTCTACATTTGATTTGCTTCTTTTCAGGCAGATGTACTCTGTATGACCCTTGGGACCCAACCTTCCATCGGCCACCATTCCATGCACTCTACGACCCAGGTGCTTTTTGCAGACAAAGGCTATCTTGGCGATTCGTCTCTCTCCACTCTCCGCATAGCTTCCTACTTCACGATGAGCCCTCTCCCTCAAGGTCTCTCTACCCTGATTATACTGCTACAATTCACATACAGCAGCTACTTCTCCCAATCTATCCTAACCAGAAATGCCCCATCTCTCTTTCTTCCTTCTCTCTTTTCTTTTGGGATAAGGCTTGAGCTTTGTCTTCCATCCACGACGATCACTTGTAGCTACAGACTTCGCTATGGCACGTTCACCGATGCAGTCTAGTAATTTTGTCCATTCATGAAAATGAAGTGGATGAAGGGCTCCTAGCTATGTCCTGGGTAATATTGATTTGCCATTGTCTTTTTTTGGGGGAAATAGTTAGAGGCCATGTCAAAGATTAGAGAATCTTTGGAGTACAGCCGCTGTTCATTTATTGATTAATCTTGTTCTATCTGTAATGGAACCCTGAACCACCAGGGCGACACATTGTGCACTTACCAGCTGAGCTACCAGCCGATGTGCAACGACGAGTTCTTTGACGATATGGAGAGGGAGGCACACTGATTTTTCAATGTGCTGTTGCAGTTGCAAATTCTGTTGACATGTTTAATTAGGACGCCCTGAACTCCTCTAGCAAGTCCCTTGTCATTTAATTTAATTAACGACAAGTGGAGCAACTCCAAGGTGCCCATGACGTCAAAATTGGATGTAATCGAGAAGACCATGGGACCAGTTTGTGTATTTTACGGATATTTAGGTGTTTTTTTTTTTGAGAACAGGGGGATAGTAGCCCTGTAAATTTATTAAAAAGGAGGTAAGGAAAAAATAACCTTACATAGAGCCATAAGGCTGATGACTGAGATACCACTCTGAGCCTGCAGATCTAAAGAGAGGAGATAAAGTGGACAAAGCTAAGGCATGGCAGAAGAGCCAAGCACCAGCTTCTTCTGTGGGGAGCTCCACTCCATCCGCAGGGCCTAAGCTGGAGCCATAAACTAACTACACCATATTGTAGCACTAGCATCAGACAACTATGGCAAGAAATAAAATGTAACCAATATCCCTAGCAGCAGGGAGGAGAACAAGAAGCATAGATCAAGAAAGGGGTACCCTGGCCCCGGCCTGAATGACCAAAGACATGATCAAATCTTCCAAAAAGGAAGGTAGGGAACTAGAATCCTTCTCGTAATCAAGAGGAACCCCGCTTCCTTTTGGGATTCTCGAATGATAACTGCGCCTTAGATTTTGCCGTTCTAAGACTTCTTTTGTGCCTCCAATTCACTTCTCCTTCTTCAGATTCGAGGGGGGACCGTTTGGCTCCTATGGAGCTGCCAACAGGGTGGGAGGTCTTCGAACCACTGAACTCTTGACTTTGAAATCCGTCTGCAGAAGAACCCTCCCCTCCCCCACGAGCTGTCAAATGTTGCAACGAGCTGGTTTCTCCTTCTGTTATTACACCTGGAAAGAGCTGCCACCAAAACATCCCATGCCTTGCGAGCTCAGACAACATATCTAAGTGAACTAAGAACAAAAGTTTTTGTAAACAGGGAATTGAATTTTGGAAGAGGGTAGAGCATCTCATTTTCCAGATATGCCAGAGAGTGATGCTTCCAAGAGCAACCCAAACAGGGCAAGAGCAGAAAGATCTGCCATCCTCGATATTGAAAAGAAGAGTAGAAATGGGGTATATAAGATCCCTATCCCAAGAAGAATAAAGAGAAATAGCATGAGCCCAAACTAAACCAGCAAATGGGCAGGACACTAAGCAATGTTCCAGATCCTCAGGGGCATTTCTATTGCATGTGGCACATGACAAAGGAGGGTCAAAGATGTAGTGTCCAACTGGGATTATATGATTGACGATTTTCCAAAGAAAGGCAGACACTTTGGAAGATCTATGCTTTCTCCATATGTCTGCCCATACCAGTTTCCATTGAATCGGTTGTCCGCCAAGGTGAGCCCATTTGTTTGACCATTTCCGGTCAAAGGTTTGATTGGGCGTCAGTAGAGAATACCCTATCTTAACCGTATAAGAGAAGAAGTGATCCTTGTTTTTGCTCATCCAATGTTTTTGCTCTCCTGGGTCAAACTGCAATTGACCGACGGGAGCTGATAGGAACCATATGAAGAAGCCACTGTAAAGTTGGAGCTCAAGCGGGGGGGGGGTTGGGATCAGCTTTACCAAATATTGAGCATAATACTCTAATGTCATAGCAGTCCGACCTGGCAGGAAGCTTGAAAGGCTAGGGATTAAGGAGAAGACCATCACTTGCCACACTGAATCTTGTATCAAAAATGTGGTTATGATCAATGGATGTGGCATACATCGCGAATTTCTCCGAAGCCTGGGAGAATCCCAGCCATCTAGGAACAGATCTCAAGTGACGATTTGCCAACAACTGAGTCCAGATGGGGGGGAGGTCTTCCAAAATTGTGCCCCAACCAGAAGCCACTCTTCTCTGGGAGAACCCTGCTGCTTCCCAATGAGACCATCTTTTAGAACAGTACACCAAGGTCTCAGAGTCCCTGTTGAAGTTTCCGAAAAGAGGTTGTCTGATTACTTCATTGTAGGAGGTGGGTTGCAGCTGATAGAGAGAGTCATGGAGCCTACACCAGGAAATCCATATCGATTGCCAAGCTTTGGATCCAACAGCAGGTCTGGCGTTCGTTTTTCCTCCTTGCACAGTCCATCTTAGGGGTGGAGGCCAACACGGGCTTGTTTTAGGCACCGCTGCCATCAAATGGTGCCTCACCAATTTACTCCAGGGACTGGATAAGTTGGTGAAAACCCTCAGCACCCATTTAGCCAGCAATGCTGTTATCTGCGACTCTGGATCAAGCATTCCAAGACCACCATGCTTTTGTCCCTGGCAGATCTGAGCCCAACTAACAAGTGTTTTTTTATTAGATGCAGCATCCGTGGCACCCATATAAAATTCCGAGTCAGAGATTTGAGCTTTTTGATGAAGGATGCCCCCGGTGACCATATAGAGGAGGTGAACCAAGAGGAAGCTAGCAGTATTTGATTGGCCACCAAGGCTCTCCCAACCACCGTAAGGTGAAGTGAACTCCAGTATGCAAATCTTCTTTTCAGCTTAATTAGAACAGCTTCTACCCTGCTGTCATCTGAGATGTCAATCCCAATCTGATGTCCCAGAGATTCGTGGGTCTGGCCCTGAGCAAGCCACTTTAACCCCAAGTCATCTCCCCATGGATCACAATGTTGCAGAATGGCATTTGCTGCAGCTGGCTGAGAAGGCTGATAGATTTGCCCCAGTTTATCTTCAGGCCGGAAGCTTCACAAAAGCTATTAAGGGAGCTAAGAGTGGAGGAGACATTGGCAGAGGATCTATCATCTATGTACAAGGTAGTGTCGTCAGCATAGAGAGAAGATCTAATGGAGGTAGAGGGGTCCAGAGATGGGGAGCGAGGGATAATGATATCAAGGGAATCATTTCTCTTATCCATTAAGTGTCCAAGCCCGTCTGCGGCAATGAGGAAAAGAAAGGGGCTAATGGGCAACCCTGCCTAACAAATTTAAAGAGCTGAAATTTTTTGTAGAGGGTACCATTGATGATAACTCTATTGGAGGCCAAAGAAAGGAGGATATTTATCCAAGACAATCCCATTGATACCAATGGCTTTTAGGGCCCCCATCAGATATGTCTAGTTGATATTGTCGAAAGCTTTCTGGAAATCCAGCATAAGCAAAGCCAGGGGTTGTTGATTCGAATGAGCGACATGCAAGGCCTCATTAGTGAGGAGGATGTTGTCCAAAATCATCATGTACTTTAGGAAGCCAGTTTGCTCCGGCCTTATGAGCTTGGAGAGGAGCGGTTACAATGCAGGGCAAGCGCCTTTGCCAAGATTTTGTAGGTGGAGTTTAAAAGAGTGATAGGCCTGTAGTTGGAGAGGTTGTCCCTGTCCCCCTTCTTATAAATGAGAGTGATCACTCCTTGTGACATTTGGGAGGGCATGATGCCTTTCTGAAGGACATCGTTGGCCATATTTAGGAAATCATCAGCGATGCACTCCCACATACTCTTGAAGAATTCCACTGGTAGCCCATCCAGACCTGGTGTCTTCATTGAGCTCAATGATTACATGGCCTGCTGCAACGCTTCAGTAGAAAAGGGCTTGGAGAGCAAGGCTTGTTCTGCTGCCGACAGCAAGGAGGTGAAGGAACTGAGCACCTCTTCTCTGGAAGACTGCGCAAGAGCCGAGTCAGCATGTTCTGAGAAGAGAGCCGTGAAATGCGTAGCCGCTGCTGAAGCCATTTCTTTGGGATTGTCAATACTGAGACCACTAGGGCCAGCGATGCAGGTGATGAAAGTGGCTTCCCTCCTTTGCTTTACTTTTTGGAAGAAGTAAGAATTGATTTTCTCACCTTTCAAGGACCAGTTGACCCCCGCCCTAGATCTCAGGAATTTATCCGAATCAGCCAACAAGACCCCCAGATTTCGCTTGGCAGCTAGGTATCTTTCCATAATGGCAGGGTTTGTGACACCTATTTCCGGTCCCTTTTGACAATGTGTGAGACACTTTGTCAAGGCTTTGAGCCGCTGAGATCTTTCCTGCGCCAGGGATCTTGATAATGACTGAGCCAACTTTCTTGTGGCCTGCAGCTTGTGAAGGAAGACCACTGTTGGAGAAGTGAAGTTGTTCCCCGAATTCTGCCACATTTCTTTCAACAACATGATGTGCTCTTCTTTCTTCAGAACTGTTGTGTTTAGCTTAAAGTACCCCGACCTCTACAGTGCGCTCCAAGTGGGGTAAATGCCACAAGCTCCCATAAGCTCCATTTTTTGTAACTTGTCCCTACTTTGGGCAAACTTGGGATCATACTCGGCCCAAATATGTAGCCCAATGTTTATTTTAAGAAACTTTAGCCAGTACATATAGAAAGATATAGAAAGATGGCATGACTAAGTGAGGGCATGGAAGGTAGAGGAAGGACAGAGGGAACAAGGGGGTTCCACGGTGGATAGGTGGGCCACGGTGTAGGGACTAGGGACACCTGCAAAGAGGCAAAGACACTGGCTACAACATAGTTTATGGAAAGTCAAAAATAGCCACGACATTGGAAGAACCAATGGGGCTCTGCTAGAGGTGGGGGGGTTTAGTGCACAACTGTGAAATAGTGGAGTAGGTTTTTGTAGGGACGACATGTGTGTTACTAGGTACTTACATATACTTAGTAATTATTCCCAAAACAAGTAGGACCATGGCGGCTCTATTAATTAATAGAGTATATAGGTAGGAATGAGTGAATAGTGTGTAGTTTGTGGTTTTTACACATAAATTTATTTAGGTGTTTTTTTTTGGGTAAGGTCGGTTAATATTCCATGTATTTATGTAACCACAATAGATCCTACTAGTTAGTTAAACTAATAGTATCCTTACAATGGTAGTTTTAGTGGATCAACCAACATACAATTACTTTTATAGAAGTAAGTTAAAAAATATTTAAAAATGTAGTAATTAGAGGTATGCAAATGTTGCCAAGGTTCATTGTACCAAAGTACCCCCCCCCCTTCCCGGGCGGTGTCCCATTCCTACGCCTTCATGGCGTGGTTACGGTGAAAGAGGTTATTTTCTCTACCTAAGGCCCCGGCTAAGAGCATCACCACCCTTGAGCCCGAAAACTCCCCGTATCACAAAAAATAGTGTCATTGATTCAGTGCCTGTTGGGTTCTGTGGCGTGGCAGCCCAACTCGCGCACACACGACCTCCTAAGACCAAGCTGACCCTCCTAAGCACCTTGTAAACACCAAAGAAAAATACCAAATCGTGAATACTAACAAGAAGAGCCAAACTTCTTCACCTCATACATTAAGAGAAAGCCACACCTTGCGATTACGGTTGTCCCACCATCGTGAAGGATATTTAAAGAACTCATGCCAGTCTCCACTCCGTGCTCCAAGGTAGACTTTTGTGCCCGAAAATCCGGCAGCATCAACATTTTGCCAAGTTACTTTAAGGAAGGGTGCTAGTGAGCTTTCAACAACATTCATGCTGGTCCTTTTGGGCTCCATTGGACTCTCCACAACGAGGACATACGAACATGTCCAAATGTACACAGATGTTAAACCAGCTTATGTCTACAGTGTGGAGATTTTGGAGTGCTCTCTGAAAACGAGCAAGAGCAGCGCCAGTCTTGTTTGGGCGTACTCCCCAAACACGATTTTTGAAAGAGGGCATGATGTATGCTTGGGATGCCATGTAAGCATGGGGAGGATGAAGGCATGCAAGATGGAGGGCGATGCCATGCATGAGGGCATGATGGGATGGGAATGCCATGAGGCGCGGGAGGGCGTGCCGCCCTAGCGGGTGTTGGAGGGGGGTGGGCGGTCCACGCTAGCGGAACCGGCCCTAGCATTCAGCTCCACGCCCATCTAATGCTTGGCCAATTGGAGCGTGGGAGGCAGTACGGAATTTATTTACGTCAACACAAGTGCGCATGTACTACAGTTTGATGCCCACAAAGAAGGAGGATATGCTAGAGTCCATAAAGTTAAAATTGTTGGAATTAAAAAACACAACAAAATTGGGAGCTAGAGGACACAAACTGGGAAGTTGCGCTCAGCCAACAGAATGCGGGAATCATTACGATTAACGAATTATCAACCTAATCATATCCTGCCTAGCCAGATCCACAACGGACTCCTATCCTGGTCACCAGTCACTACTGTCCTCTGCTTACTACAGCACTACGAATTCCCCGTCACCCCGTAACTCAGCCTCTTGATCCTCTCGCCAGAATCGCGTCAGGGCCCTCAGAATTAGCTCGTCCAAGCAAGTGTTGATAGCTTGTGTGAGTCCCTTGCCTAGCGTTGTGCGTTGTTCAATTTGTAGTAATCTGCATACATTGGCGGGTAAATGTCGGTGAATAGTGGTGGGATAGTGGTGTGCACACTTCTTTCTATTCTTCCCCTGGATTGTGCAATTGGGATCCCAACAGAGCAGTAACTATTTTTTATGAGTGGCTACTGCCTACGGGTGGTTGCTGTAGATGCCGGCATTCTATTCTAGAGTTTCTCGAAGGCAAGGCCAGCCATTGGGATTCCCAATGTGTTGAAGCCTGGAAACACGCTGACAAGTGCTGGTGTGACAGCGCTTCCCGAAGAACCAGACTCCAGAAAGAGAGCCAAGTAGTGAGATGGGAAAGGCTCTCCGGTGAGCTTGGAGGCATGGCACCTGTAGTGCGGGTTGTATTGGGCTAATTCGTACTGGCTTGCAAATTGACTGATGTGCAGACGTGCAGACCTGGTCTTGTCAAATCGCTGCAGTGATCAATGTGTGCAGTTGCCTGCCGTCTTCGCATACGCCAAAATTTTAGAGTATCTCTGTTTAGGTCTGTGACTCGCCGTGGTGATTGTGGGTTATGGGCTGTTGTAGATCTGCGCGTTACTATTCTAAGCAAAATTACCAACTCATTTGCATGTCCATTCAATTTCTCGGCCGGCCACGAATACGACAGTGCATATGAAAGACATTTCTAAGAGATTTTTAAGCGACATCTGCTAAATTGATAGTTGCGGTGGTGGGTCCCCATGATCACGCTGTAGATACAGTCTTCTTCCCGCGTTGACAGCTTCTTAGATAGATGTATATATACCACTCGCCATCTTCTCCCTTCTCACTGTGTGCACAGGTACATCTCTCTCAACCAAGCAGATCACACTCAACTGTTCTCTCCCAATCTCTTCTACAACAACTAGTTTCGACGTCTTCTAAATTATGTTGACATCCTGGAAAAGCGAACCCTGACATAAGAGAGTCTCCGCAAACTGTCTCTGCAGCATACTGAGATTGGAGCTGCACACCTGCACCAGCCACCTACAGTAGTCTGGAGTTGTAATCTAGAACCATGGGAAGAAACTTTAGGTTTTTACCTGCCACCTTGGTGCTACTAGTTGTGGTGCAGATAACGCTCGCACCTGTAATGGTGATGGCCTCCGACTCCGATCCTCTGCAAGACTTTTGTGTGGCAGACCTGGCCAGCACGCTCACCGTGAACGGTCTGGTGTGCAAAAACCCAACAACAGTCACCTCACACGATTTCGTCTTTCACGGCTTAGCGAAATCCGGAAACACGTCTGTTTCCTCAGGGAGTGCGGTCACGCCAGCATTCGCATCTGGTTTTCCAGGCCTCAACACACTGGGCATCGCCATGGCGCGCCTCGACTTCGCACATGGGGGCCTTGTGACACCCCACACACATCCGCGGGCCACAGAGATTCTGTTTGTGGTGGAAGGCTCTCTCTACGTGGGTTTTGTGAGCACTAATGCCAAGCTCTTTGCTACTACGCTGCACAAGGGTGATGTGTTTGTGTTCCCAAGAGGCCTTGTGCACTTTGAGCTGAATGTGGGTAAGGGGCCAGCTTTGGCTATCGCAGCACTCAACAGCCATAATCCAGGCGTGCAAGCCATACCCGCTGCTTTGTTTGGTTCCGGTATCAGCGACACTGTGCTGGAGAAAGCGTTCATGGTGAATGAGAAGGCCATCGACTACATAAAATCCAAATTTTAGACATGTTACCTGCATTTCTATATATGAACTCACAAGTGGAACGATACATGTATCAACTAGTCAGCATGTAAGCCTACTGTGTAGAGTTTTTCCTGCATGACTTAGAGGGTATTCTGTTGGATTATGGACCGACTGGTATCAATGGCCCAAATCCTTATTTTTTAAGTACCGTCTTGAATTTAAACAGCACTAGGGCTGTACGTGGCTCGATCTAGATATAATCCAATTTAAGGCAAGATGATTCTTCAATTCTGTAACTGATCAATCAAAACCCAGGGAGTTGATCTGAGGATAGATCTTCCGAGTTGAAATGCTGTCGGCCTTGGACCTCTTCTCGCTTTTATCGTGTTTGCTTCGGACCACCACCATATTCCCATTCACTAGACTAACTAGTTCCATGTGGGCACATCCCAGCTCGCTGCTTGATAATCTTCAACTTTGCCTGGGCTACGCTGTTTGTTCAGGAGGCATCGAATTAGTTACTAATTGATGTCAAGAAATTTAAGGTCTCACTGATCATACTCCAATGCTGCTGAGCAAGACTGTTCAACATTTGATTTAATATCTGACTCTGATTCATCAGAGTCGGATGTGATCATGGACGCCATGCCATCACATGGAGTGTGAGAGCTCTATGCACTAGGTGACTAGTACCACTCGGTGGCACGTTTCAAGCCTTCTCGAGCTAGACTTCTTCCCACGGTTCCAGAGTTCCAACTCGTACTATATAGGTGCAAGTCAACCTCAGTCTAAAGAGATCAGGGTGACATTGAAGAAGGTTGAAAGTAGACGTTGAGGTTGCTGTCTGGGCTTTTGCACATTCGAATGAAGATGAAAGTACAATATACAAAGACTCCCTTGTAAATAAAAATATATTCAGCAGGGATCCAGATGGCGAATTTGGGATCTTCAGCAAATCTTCATGACATCATATGCAGCTGCTCTTCGTCAGCATTCTCTGCCAGTGGACCAGAACCCCACCAATCTCCTGGCAAAGAGTAATCGCCGTGCTACCTTAACTCACCTGAGTTTGAGAGAGAAATTAACTGTCCAGAAGCATGTCAACAGTAAAAAAGCGACTCGGCTCAGCTTCGACCAGTGAAATCGCTCCTCGGCCTGCTTCGTCTTTCGTCCTCCAATGTTTGGCTCCAAGCTAGTAGGACTCTCTTCAATGGTCTCACTTCCCTCTCTCTCTTACTCTTCTATTAAGCAATCCACACTTCAAGTAATGCTTCTATCTCGCATATTCAGCCGGTCTAGGCTTCACTCTTCATCGATATCCTCTAAATGGCAGATTCTGTTTTTTCGCAGCTTTTAGATCCTATCTGTTATAGTTTGGAACTCTGCATCGTCAGATTCGTTCCCTGATTTGGGAGATCGCACCTCGTGAGCTCCTAGTTCAATGGCAGCTTAGACCTGCTTTGTATGTGAAATCTAGGGGGGAAATTATCATGGTTTGGCTTCTTACCCAAGTAGAGCCATGACATGATTTTTGTTTTCTAATTCCTCTGGTAAGTAAGTGCACACTAACATTACATAGTGCCTTGTCAAAAAATTTGGCATTTTGATAAAATCTCAGCCATAGTACATGTTCTTTTCAAGATTCCTCATTTGGCATGCCACGTAGGCAAGTCAACTCTGCATTTACGCTTTGAAAATTTCTAGGGAGTAGAGCTTTTAATATTTCAGGGTGCTTAAAATTTCTCCTTAACCCCCTCACTTTATCTTTGGGACCCACCTCCATCCACTCACATCCAAGGGAGGTGGACCGCCCGACTGAAGCGATCCAATTGGGGTCGCTTCGTTGTTTAGGGATTAAATAAAAAACTGCTGAATCTTATTGGTTACACATATTTTTTGTAAAAACTTATGTGCGACTTTCAATATTGGCAGTCACAGCTATTTTTTTAAGACTTTTAATTAGATATAACTCTCAATATATGACAAATATAGTTTTTTTAAATAATTAATTGTTGGATCAATGTGATATGGCGTTTTTTTAACCCCTCATATATATATATTTATTTACTATGGAAAAACACACCGGACATAGATCACGTGAGCGTCAAATATTCTGATACGACCTGATGTGACGGACGTGATGTGTGTAATTAGGCTGATCATGCATCACAATAGTATACGGAAAATTCCTTCAAGTAACTAGATTGATAAAGTTAGTATATGGAGAAGATGGAGAATAGGTATGTACAGTATCACAAAATAACAGTATGCAATTGAGATGAATGAAACGTTGTAGGCTTTTCTCTTTTTCGGAGCATAAGTATTATTTCCATTAGAAGTTTGAAAACCCTAGTGTACACAGCTACAAGTCTGCAGATAGTAGCACTGCTCTTCTCATCCGGATGGATGGTTCTCTCTTCGTTAAAGCTCTCCCTCACTGCAAGTGTGCATGCCTTATGGCCCAAATGGGTGTTTATTTTTTCCCCACTTAATAAAATAGTCGGGTTTCATTTCATCCCCAATATTCAAATAATAAAAAAAATAAAAAAAATAAACTATAATACTAAGCTATCAAATACCATGGATAAAAAATCCTATTGACCTATTACATATCTATGCCGGGCATGACGAAAGAAAAAGTAGGATAGTCAATTACATTATATAGAAATTGTAGCTCAACCAGAGTTTCTCAGGGCGAAACCTTGAGTAGCATAACACAAACCCCAAAAATTATAGCGACAGCTGCGGCGAAGGCCATAAACCTCAAAGGGGACGATTTTGCTTCGAGAAACCCAATCTCTTTAAAGCATAGATGAGAAGAAAATGCGTGAGCACGAAAACGGCTTCAACAATAAAGGTCAATTCGCAAGCAAAAATAGCATTGGTCTTGCACAATCTGTCGCGATACCTATCAAAGGAGCTGAATCAAGAGGATACTTGTATTTCACATATAATATTATGAATCTTCACCTGTGTATATCACCTAGGGTGGTTTTCATTAGACAGTGGAGTTGGGGTTTTGTTGGCGAATCCCCACTATGTAGTTGTGAAGGTGGATTTAATCCTCGCATTTCTTTTGGAGCAGTCCGCATGTTATATTTCTACAAATGTCATTGTTTACGTGCTGATCTTTAAGTCTTGTTTGTGGGTGTATATTACCATGCAGGTGTCAATTATTGCGGCTTGAGCAAGAACTCTTAAAATGTTTTTCAAATAGTACGTAAAAGTAGTTTCCTGATTTTCGTGATTTCGTTTGGCTCAAGAATATTACAAGAATCTTTTGAGAATATTAAGAATATGTCGTTGTGCTATCCAACCTTGTTCTGGACTCCCTTTACGTAAGGGCCGTCTCCTCATACAACTCACAAGAGTAGTTGCTTACATTGCAAGTCTTGGCAACTAGAAGCCCAACAAACAATGAACTCTTGTTCCAAGGTAGCTTGAGCCTCGAAACTCCTCTATGGAAGTATTTTTTCCTCCACGGAGACCTTCCCCTTTACAAAATCATGGGTACCTCAAACCGAGGCCTCTCAAAGCCATCTTCATCCAGCCTGGGCACCTTCGATCGATTCCATACCATTGCACTTCAGATTCGCCTTCACCAAGGATTGAAAGAAAGAAATGGCACCCAATGGGAGATGGGAAGTATATTTCTTTAAGTGTATTACAGAAAATTTAATGAGATTTTCTTCCCTTTTGTGCATTAAACTTTTGAATAAAAATATGAAAAATAACACCTATGAATTGTATCTGGACAGAAGGCTGTCTTGTTCCTGAAGCTTCACCTCTCAAATTGTTTTGTGGCTTGAGCTCAAAGCTTGCATGAGCCTTGTTTTGCAAATATTTTGTACATGTGGTGAACTTATTCTACTCCCATTCTCCTCATCTGGAGCGATGCTCGCTGGCTCAGATATGATTGGCACAAGATGCCGGTTGCATCCCTGCATCAAATGAGGAAAAGAGGGGGAGATGGGATCATCCATTAGAAATCGAGATTGATGGACCCAGGAGTGAGAATCAACAGATTGACAAATCGACTGGAGACCCCAATAGATTGGAAAAAATATGCTTTCTGCTTATCATCACCAGTAATCCCCGCAAGAGCACACCCCATTTTTGAAGTGATGAAAGCTTTTTGCATCCCTTGCGACAATATCTCGCCCAACAATCTTTGAGATGAACTTGGTGGCAGTATGGCAATCACCACATACTCTGATATTCTTGATCACCCGGATATGTGTCCCGGGGGGGCTGCTGATGAGGCCGAAAGCAATGGCTAGCTTTTCACTGTGGTGGCAGAGAGCCAGTTCCTTAGTCTGCTTATTCATGTCCTGTAAGACAAACCGTGTGTCTGGCACATACCCAACTTCCTTCATTAGCACGGTCAATCTGTCCAATTCGGCATAGATCTCCTCTATTTGGGGGTGTGATCTATCGTCTACACCAAATCTGTGAACTTTGTTCTTGACCTCAATCCAACTGCACCCTGGCTCCTTTATCACACTTCTGCTATCCATCATTTTTCTCACCTTAGCTTCGTCCTCCCACCTGCCAGCTGCAGCATAGATGTTCGAAAGCAGCACGTACGCTGCGGCGTCCTGTGGGTCCAATTTGAATACAAATTCTGCCGCACGTTCTGCTAGCTCCACACTGCCATGGATTCTGCAGGCACCAAGCAAGGCCCCCCACACCAAAGCATCTGGCTCAAATGGCATTGTGTTGATAAAGGCCTCTGCCTTATCCAAGCAGCCAGCTCGGCCAAGAAGGTCAACCATGCAGGCATAGTGCTTTCCTGTTGGTGAGATGCCATGATTTTGAGTCATAGAATGGAAGTGATGATGCCCCTCCTCCACTAGACCCACATGGCTACATGCAGTGAGAACGCCAATAAATGTGATGCTGTCTGGCTGGAGCCCTTCTCGTTGCATCTGCTCAAAGAGTCTAAGGGCCTCCATGCCATGCCCATTCTGGGCATATCCAGTGATCATTGCAGTCCAAGAAACCACATTTCGTTCCAGAATTCTATCAAAAACTTGCCTTGCATCCCCCAGACTCCCGCACTTGGCATACATGTCAACAAGGGCAGTCCCCACCCAGACATCGGCCTCCCATCCATGTTTTATGACCTGGCTATGGACCCACTTGCCCTCTTCCAGGGTAGCTAGACTCGCGCATGCATTGAGAATGCTAATGAAAGTGACTTCGTTTGGTTTCACACCTTCTTGAAGCATTTGGCGAAAGAGTTCAAAAGCCGCCTCACAGCGACCATCCTGAGCAGATCCTGCGATCATTGCAGTCCAAGAGACCACATTCCGTTCAGGCATTTTGAGAAAAACCCTACGCGCATCCGCCAAACTCCCACACTTGCAGTACATGCTGATAAGTGCACTCCCCACTCGGACATCCGACTCGAATCCACCTTGGATGATGCCCGCATGGAGCCGCCTACCCTGTTTCAGAGCTTCTGGGCTGGCACATGCGCTGAGGATGCTAACGAAAGTGACCTTATTTGGCTTGATGCCTTGTCGCTGCATTTGCCCAAAGAGTTCAAAAGCCTCATCACCATGACCATGCTGAGCAGATCCTGCGATCATTGCTGTCCATGATACCACATCTCGCTTAGTCATTTTGTCAAACACTGCTCGCGCATCCATTACACTCCCGCACTTGCAATACATGCTGATAAGGGCAGTGCCCACTCGGACATCCGGCTCGAATCCAGCTTTGCTGATGCTCGCATGGAGCTGCTTGCCCTGTTCCAGAGCTGCCGGGTTGTCACATGCGTGGAGGATGCTAATAAACGTAACCTTGTCTGCTCTGATACCCTCACTTTGCATTAGCCGAAAGAGTTCGAAAGCCTCGTCACCATGCCCGTGCTGAGCTAATCCTGCAATCATAGCAGTCCATGAGATTACATTCCGTTTGAACATTTTGTCAAACACTTGCCGCGCATCCACAATACTCCCACACTTGCAATACATGCTCACAAGGGTGTTTCCGAGAAAAATGTCTGGCTGCAATCCACTTTTGATAATGTGAGCATGGACACCCTTCCCAACTGCAAGGGCTTTCGTTTTCGCGCACTCCTGCAAGAGACACGCACATGTGTCGGCATATGCAGCAACCCCTCGTTGCACCATAAGATCCAAAAGATGCACTGCCTCCTTCAATCGTCCCTCCTTCCACAACGTGCTCACGTCCTCACTAGTTTCACAAGCCATCTCGATGCATCCCTCCACCTCTCCTCTTTGTCTTCGCCCTCCATAAGACGCAGTGGCAGTATTGATGGTAGGCGTGCCACCGCTAACTCCCTTTCCCCAACTCTGATCCAACTGGGTCTGATTCCCGACTTGAAATTCCACCTCCTTGGGTGGAAGGGATTGGCTTGAGCACAGCGTCTTCCGAATCGACTGTTCTGAGGGGAGCAGCATCGTGCAGTTCATCATGGTCACAGGTCTGTCTGAGACCCCGTGCACAGACTTGCATGACCGATTGCGGCATGGAGCTGGATTGAAACGACAGTGTATATCACTCTTCTGTCTCTCTACAAATCACACCTGCATGTTGCACCCGTTCCCAAACCTTCTCTGCCATACCCCATCTTCCTCCTAGCTCCAAGTACTCCTGATGGGAAACCCTGCACTGATCCTTCTCTACTTGTGGATGGCTATTGTATGGCCACGAGTTCACTTGATATTTGTGCTCCCTACATGGAGAGTCCATCACTTCACGATATAAACCCTACTAACTTTTCGGCCACATGATCCTCGAGTAGTCAGTCGTGAGGTGTTGGCTTCTCCATTGAAACATTGAGCCGCAAGATTGGAAGCTGGTTGCAGTGAGCAGCTACAAACAGTACGACTGTTAGATGCAACAGAAAAACGGGACTCGGAGACGATTATACACTCGTACAATTTCATAGATCTTCTTCCGTTTTCAAAGCATGGAGGGCATGGCAATATAGGAATCAGCAACAGACATCGGTGTGCTGTCGTGTAACAGGCTGCGGCCCTCAACAATCTGGACGGATAGAGAGATCAAGGAAGGGCAACCTCACAATGTCACCTTCTTTAGGAGGATTATGCCGAACCATGCTTCCTTTACGTTGCAGTTACAGGCAGTCTTTGCTGATGGAGGCTTGACTGGTGCAGTGCAGTATACTTGTGCTATCATTTGACCTTGAAACAAAATTCCACTTCTGTGGACAGGCCATATAAGAAAAAGTGGACAACATGCATGTCCTATTTGAAACATGTGTGCGGACCTTGGGCTTCTCGTCTGTCAAACAGGGAAGAGTCAGACAAGATCCACTTTGTGAACATTTAAGTTGGATACTCTGTAAAATGTTGACACTTCAATCCATTCAGTGTGCAAAATGCGCTGGCTCAGACTGTCATATCCTCCCATATATCACAAGAATTAAAATGCAAACCTCTTCATGTACTGTTTGGAAGTAGGTTCTTCGTCACTAGCTTTAGATGTCACCCTTGTCAGGCCACTTGCATGGAAGCTTCCAATGATGGCTGGTAATAAGAGAGGCATGGAGACAGATACGGTAGAGTTGAAGGTGCGTGGGCTCAGACTGTCATCCTTACGTACACCAGACAGAGAAAATGCAAACCTTTTCATATGCTGATTGGTTTCATCCCTAGCTCTTAGATGTCACATCTCAGGCCAGTATCAGCAATGACACTTCCAATGATGGCTGATAGGAAGAGCCATGGAGATGGACTGGGCACACCAATGATGTGACTATTTCTCCCCTAGCAACGCAAATTGCAGCAAGCCCTGCAACAAGGATCGGAGAGGATGTCAAAACTTTCAGGATTAAAAGCTCCAATTCCTTTTCACACCCAAACTAGCATAGAACTTTGGCAATCCTCTACTTTGATTTCATCACTCAATGCCTCTCCCTTCCCAAGAATTCCCTCTTTGTATACACCCAAGAGTCTGTTTGTGCCGACTTGTTACCTGAGGTGCTTTCTTTAGCAATTTCACAACATGGTAGAATCCGAAACCCTTGCCATATGACAACGCCACATCCAACGGTGTATTCCCATCCTGCTTTCCAGCACAAACATGCCTAGAGCCCATCAAAGTCTGTTTATAGCTACTCCCCCTCGTTCACCTCATGAATCTGCTCCTTCTAAATTTGACACAGGGCCTTCACAACGGCAAGACAACATGAAGGCCCATCTGATAGGTACTTTGCTCTCCCTTCCAGTCTCTTTCAGATGAGATCTCTTCCTGCCATTGCCTCCTGTCCACTTCAAGTTTTCTTCTCGTGTTGACACCACAGTATGTATTATGGTCATATTCAGGGAAAAAATACCTTGTTTGGAATAGTGATGTCAGCACCGCGACTGAGTAGGAGCTTCACAATATCCGTTCTCCCACTTTGCACAGCTACATGGAGTGGAGTCCACCCTTCCTGTCCACCCACGAATACTAAGAACTGATTCAAGTTACTAGCCACATGACATAAATATGCAGAGCATATCACTATGGAGTCACAGTGAACTCTCTATAAAACCATTGTGTTTGATTTTAACTATAAGGTAGTTCTATCTGTGCAAGTAGCAAGCTGCAGAAGGTGAAGGGTTGCACATCATCAGATGCGTCCACAGGGATATGGTGCCGGATCAAGAGCTTGATCAAGTTGCTGTTAGCCGCCTGAACAGCATAGTGCAATACCGTGGCACCAGCCTGCAGTGAAACGAAGCTAAAAATTAAATGTGGACAGAACAAAGCAGTAAGGTGTAGAGAGAGAGCTCTGGATGTCTGCGACATGAATTGAACCAAAAAATCAGAAATTCATGTGGGGAGGGAGACAGAACAAAGAAAAGGGGAAAGAGCATAACAGAAATGAAATGAAACGAGAAGGGAAAGGAGGAAAGCATTAGAGAGGCTTGGGGTAAAAAAGGAAGGAATCAAGGGGGATGCTAAGTGCACCCATAACACTGAATGATAAGAAATATTCGACCAAGAGGAGCACTTACTTTGTCTCTGGCCAGAGCATCTGCCCCAATTTTAAGTAGGTGCTTAACCATGGATTCTCGCCCATTGAGCACAGCACGATGCAATGCTGTCATTCCATCCTGGCAACATCCATCAGTCCCATCATGAGTACATAGACAATTCGGTGGACTACTTTTTCAGACATAATCTGGGAGGATGTGATCAAGCTGTCGTGATGCACACAACAGTTTTTGCCAACATTACTTACTGAACAGACTGCCAGCCAAAAACCTGAAGAATCCAGTCTTGATTATCAATGATAGTGCCAATGACCATGGTCTATTCTGGAAGATCTGAATGGTGCAAAAGTTGCACTTGTTGCATTGATTTAATATACCCACCATATCAACAGCGTTCAGATCCACTTGGTGCCTTAAGAGCTGGGTCATAAGATTGATTTGACCTGATGCTGCTAGCGTGTGTAGTGGACTCCACTTCCCCTGCATTTCACATACAGTTAAAGCATCATCAACCAGGCAGAGAAGACTTCGCGTTAGCGGTGACTCGAGAGGCCTAGAGAGGTCTTCTCTGTGCTCGCCGTGTGTCTGGGTATATGTGTCTTCTAGAGAGGGAGACACAAAGTGCTGATGTATGGCCACAAAGCTTGTGGCCTATTGAGTGATATAAACCTTCCAAATTGAATGGCAACCTTGATATGATCTCTAACAGACAACACATAACATCAGCCCATTTTCAAAGTTAAGCATTCGAACGACCTATGGCTCTGACTTATCCTTACACAGTCCTCGCAGGTTAGTGACCTATACAGTTTCAGCTCACTGGCCTACATGATGAAATTGCCATGGGGTTAGCACACAACAACGAGGAGCTGGCTACAGGGGATTAGCCTGACTTAAAGCCTAGCATGACATTACATTATAATGCCTGAGATTGATTGCAGCACTGCTCCTTTAGATCTTGGCTGTGACACCTGGGGCTGTGGTTGTACTGTCTAGACATAAGTTCAGCATAATGTAGCTAATGAGATCATATCAAAGCACAAGTAGGGGAAAGGACAAAGAGGAAAGCCATAGACCACAAGCAAGAGAGAGTGCTTGAGTGGTGATTCTAACAGGATATTTCAACACTCACTAGTTGGGGCTGCACTTACAGAAGAGATTCTGGCAAGGTGAAGTTCAGGGCTCCTCAGCATCGCCTTTTCCTCTGCTGACAAAAGCTTTGAACCTGACAACTCCTACAATCCAAACAGCAATTCACTGTCAGGATGCAACTAGTCCAAACAATCTCCTATTTGCTCTTTATGTACAGCAAAACACACAATAGACCTTTGCATCCAACCAAATAACACTAGACTATTAAACATGAGGGAAAGCTCTGCGAAACTTTAATCAAAGGACCAATGGCACTGCAAGGAAGCTCTAGTTACGACTACTTGGGAGATCTAGGGACGTCAAGAGTTCGCCAAAAAGATGACGTTATCATCCTTCCCATGCCTAACCATATGATCTTAAGATGCCCCATAGCCATATATTTTCCTTGTTTGTTGCAGAGCTACATGACCACTTGACTCTCATTATTTATAGCTCCCCCAAGGCATTAGGAGGATGATATCTGCCTAAGTTCCCAACTGACATGCAAGATGTACTTTACCATTGAGCTCTTACTCATTCCATACAAAACTAAGACAAGAACTGCAAGAAGACCCAGATTGTATCTCATTCACTAGTATTCAATTAAACAGAACCTGACCTTCCTTGAAGAGGGTTCCAGCAATCAATTCTACCAAGATTGTAAGCCATACTTGCCATGATCGCTGATATCTAGTGTCAACTAGTTTGACATCGAAATCTAAGATTGAGATGACAAGTATCAGCCAAAAAGATATCCATTATTGATACAGGACAGGAAAGCTGTAGCTCCAAATTCTTCCTCAGATTCAACACATTAAGACATGATACTATTCCATCAAATCCAAGTAAAGCAGAAATCTCACCAAACAGTATTGAGGGCTTACTTTGGTTTCATCATCATTGTCTCCTGGTCTACACTCTGATTCCTCTCTTCCAAGTTCTTCAGCATCCTGTGAAACAGTTGCCACATCCTCAAAGGGAGTATTGGACAGTGACAGCCGTGGATTCCTCGGTGTAGCCCGTTGCAGGTTGAAGGGGACTGCGTCAAATGTCGGTGCATGTGCCTTCTCATCCATCTTTAAGAAATCTATCAAAGAAAACTGTACACTGTTTGACAATCTGTATACACACTAGAAATGACATGACCATGTAATGATCAGATAATGGAGTCCGCAGCTTACATGAATAATTGGCGGACTAGGCCCTGAAAGGCGGGCCATGCAACAAACTTACAAAAGCTTCACAGAATTTGGAAGACTGGCGAGGCTTTGTTAGTGAAGTTTTGAAAGTATCTAAAAATGAGGGCTCACCAGTTTCATCCATCTCTGAATCAGAGGTTATCTCCTCCCACATCTCGTCCTCTTCTTCATCAACACTTTCCTTGGTCTTATCTTGCAAACGTGTTCTGATACTACTACCAGCTGTGCTCTCTTCCACAGCACTTGAAGGTACCCCTGGAAAAAACTGATGGCGGTCTTCTTCATCTCCAGCATCAATACTGAGCCTTTTCTGCACCTGAATTTTCTTCGCCCTCTCTACAAGCATGCCTATGATTTCCCTCTTTTTCTCTTTTTTGGTCTTCGAGAGCTCCTTCTGCAAGGGCTTCCATTCATCGGGAATCAAACTAGAACTTCCTCCCACTTTTGTGTTCACCTTTCGCATGGAAGGGAAAGTTTCCTCAAATATCCCCTCTTCACTAGGGAAGCTGTCTAGAAATCCAGCCTGGTCTCCTTCAAAACCTGGCAGTCTGATGGTCACCATCCATCTACCTCAGTCAGATTAGAAGTTGGACATCTCCAACTTGCCACATGATGAAAGGAAGGGATTTGTTGGCATTCACTTTAGAAGCTAATGACACTGACCTCTCAAACACCAGCGGTTTGTGGGAAGTATATCATTCACCCGACTTAGAAGCATCTACTTCGCTAGGCTACTTGATGAAAAACGGAAGCCTGGAGTCAATCGATGGTGATGGGAAATGACCAGTGGATGTGCACATATACTCAATGAAATTTCAACCCTCTAGATTTTTCCTGTAAGCACATGACTGCCTAGCCATTACACTTGCGTCCAAGAGGGTGGCTTCCTCCGAGTGACTGGATTACTGCAATTACCCATTCTGAAATTTGCCTGAATCTTCCTCTGACGAGATTGGAACTCTCCGACCGGCAGACACAGGTCTCCACTGAGTATGTTTTGGTTTCCATACACATGTCCTGGCTGTTGTTGATTGGCATGAAGCCCACCTGCCATTCTGCCACTTGCTTCAGGGAGAAGGTTTACAAAGAATAACCCCGAACCCTCAAACTAGTACAGTAACCAATGCAGCCAGATAATCAGAGTTCTCAGTGAAAAATCCGCTTTCAGATCCTTTCTTTGTCCAGATGAGCTAATGCAAGCCGCTATGTGAAGCACTGGATCAGTGTCCAGCAAAACGGGGTAGCCCATGTTTAACACACACACTTGGCACTTATAGCTCTCAAACGTCAAACTTGAAAATCCCAGCTTCCAAAACTACCAGAACGCAGGACTGGCGAATGCCCACATATATCCTTGTCCAAGATATGTACGCCTCCGCCCAGTCCCCATGAGAAAGAAGGGTTGAAGGGCAGATACAAGTGCAAGTGGGAAACACGAACACGAAAAAATCTTACCACAAGTATTAGAGATGGAGACCTTAAAGTCACTTGACAAGGCGTTTGCACAATCTGGAGCTCCATGATAGCCCAACGCCAAATTGTACCCACTCTGTCTCTCTAAGAATCTCTCGCTGTGCACGCAGGGTTTAGGGTTTGGCGCAGGGAAAACACTTGTGTGGATGAAAACAGTCTTTGTGGGTTCCTGTCTTTCATGTCAGATCACGCCTTTTAGTGGAGGGTTCTCTATGCCACTTCTTTCTGAGCCTTTCATTTATACTATTCCCTCCCCGAGAGACACAGAGAGTTGTCATGGCAGCTGAGTCAGATGCCGTGGCGGAGCGGAGGGAGCGGCTGCGCGCTCTGCGTGCTGCAGCCGAGCTTTCATCAACCGATGAGCAAGCCGCCCTTGAGCAAGAACCTGCTCCCGAGCCTGACGTGGACGTGTAAGCTCTCTTTCTTTTTTTCCAGGGCGGTGATGCATGCCTTTCAGTCTGCGAATATGAAGTTGGGAAGTCGTGTAATAGCTTAGCATTCCTTAACCTCAGTAGTTGCAATGAATTGCAATGAATCTGAAGGAAATGTCACATTTGTCTCGTCATTGTTTCTTTCGGTAGAAGTGGAGTATCTCAGTATGTATTCCGCGTGACTATCCTTCATGTTTTGTCCTGGTGCGTTTGTTTTCCATCTCTGAAATCACTTCTTTACATTCGATGTGAGTTCAGGCTCAATAGTTTATATCAGTAACCTGTTGAATCTCCAGGACACCCACCCACCCCCACCACCACCGTCGACCTCCTCCAGCCCCAAGCCCCCACCTCTCCCCCCCCCCCTTTCCCACACTCTTTCACCATGACCAGACCATTGGCCACCTTCCCACGTTGCACCTGGATTCTCGTTAGGGTGTGCGCAGAGATAATCTGAGCAATGTAGAACCCTAATCCAAGCTAGTAGATCCGAAACTGAGGCATTGGGGATGCTATGGGAAAGATTATATCTATGCGATTGGCTCTTCTAGTGCTTCATGGTGTCAGCGAGTTCATCCACATTGCAATTGTCTTAGTACCTGCAATTCATGTTGGCGTGTAATTCCACTGGGTTGTTTGGATTTGATTGGCTTGCTAATGGAGATTAGGAGGTGAATTTTGAAGACCTGAAAATATGACCGGGAATATGCTGTGCAATTGAAGGGTTGAGGGAGGAGTGGTTGGATTTTCGAAGGGATGAGAGAGTACTTTTTATGGTTGCCGAGCTAGACTGAGTTCCAACTTTGGGTAGAGTTTTCAGGTCGTTGGAGGTTTTGGTGGGCGGTGAGTAGTTTACTAAGCTTGATTTTAAGGGGTTTCCTTGGCTGACATCTGAAAGGTGGACTTGGGTAGCAGAGAAGAACAGGATATGAAATTCCGAAATTATTTTCCACGCGATCAGCAGCTCCAGCAGAATAAGCGCCCACCCCCTGTGCTGCCGAAGTTTGAGGACCCCGTAGTTAAAGCAGGCCTGGAGAACAATGGAACCGAGGTAAGGAATCACTTCCTCTTGAAGAGGCCTGTCATGTTTGAGCGTATGTGAACTCGGGGATCTGCCTGCATACGTTCTTCAGGTTTGACAGGTTGCACTGTTCCTTCTGTATGTCTCTGCTTTTCTCCTCCTTTACTTCAAGCTGGTCAAAGCTGAAGATGTGGTTCTCTAACCATGTGAACCAGTTAACCAAATGGTTAACTGATACTTCTCTGCTATATGTGCAAAGTTTGCCATCCTTGAGAATTGATAGTTGCTATGTTGATCCATACAGCTGCTCAAAATAGAAATCGAAGTTGACTCGCCTTGCATTGGGGATTATGTAGGTGCAGGACCCAATAGTGAGCATCGCACCCAAAAAGCCAAATTGGGATCTTCGAAGAGATGTTGCTAAGAAGCTGGAGAAACTAGAGCGGCGCACACAACGCACAATCATTGAGCTTATGCGTATGTATTGTACCTCTTTTGACATGTTCAGAGAACTGGTTTCAGGTTATGTGCTTTTCAAGTCAGATGAGAAAGGTTGTCAGAATGGTTGTGCATGCATATGTGTAAGCATGAACTAAAGCATGTGGTGTGTTGCCACTGTGGTTCACAGAAGAGGAAGAGAGGCTTCGACAAGCTGCTGCTGAAGATGGCATGGAGCAAGACTAGTCTTTCATGTCGTTTCTGTGGCTAATGTCGCTTGCTTGTCCTAGCATCTCCTCTGTCTTGTGAGCTCGCTTCCAGATTTAGTTGGTTTCGCTGTACTTCAGCAGAAGTGCTCTATTTCCCAAGTGTACAATAGATAGGCCGGGTCGTGCGACCTGCTGGCTGCTCCGACTATAAACCCTCATTTGGCTAGTTCAGTTAACAAAGCTACAGCAGAGAAGAACACCCAGTTCTGGAGGACTCCATAGTGTCATACATAAAATCAACCAATGATAGGTCAAAGCTTGATTGAGGACAAACCCTCTGGCTGTAAGGTGCCTGCAATTTAAGTGCTCATACCTGGTCATGGGAATACTAGTTGGAGGTAACGTTAGAGTTATTCCTCTTCATTTTTTTAAACACCGCAAAAGTGTGCACATCTTTATATCATGAAAATGACTCTCTACAACACTACTCTCTCAAGGTCCTCAAGTTCCAGATAATGCAATTAGGGTCTTGACCGTTGGGTGGTTCTCCAAATAGTGCTCGAAAGAAATCTGGGGATCAAAAGCCCAGCTTCTTGCACAAAGATTTTGTAGTAGTAATGAGCCAGTGGAGGTAGAGGTAGATGCTTGTTCTCTCTTCATTTGTGTACTCTGGCGAAGGCTATCTTCTCAAGATCAATCTCGCCCCAGAAAACCTCACGATTACAAAACTCAAATGAAGATACTTGGATCTTTCCCCTACAGACCTCTATGAGGTCTTAAGTACGAAGAAGAGCTGAAAAAACGGCCATGAACTTGCGTAGAAGCTTTCCGTTGGCCCGTCCCACATCTGTTGCAAGCATGCCCTCACACACATTTCTTTGAAGAATCCATCACAATCGAAGCATTGACAGCCATGGCCACAAGTTAATGCTCTCAAGCGATTTGCGTTTCCTGTCTGTGCCTTCCGAACAGCTGTGCACGTTTTCTTGATCAATTCAAACACAAGTGACGGACACGTGTCGGTGTTATGGCGGGATTTGAATTCCTTGGTCTTTCCTCGTCTTCCCCGCAAATTAGGATGCAGCCCAGCGATGCGGGTCTGTGGATGCTGATCGACAGTCGGCAGATTGCTGCTCACCGCCTTGCTTTCAGCGCAGTCCATTTCAGTTTGTGTAGCACCAGAGTCCGCTATGTCTTCATGGTTACTGCCCTGTTGTAGTTCTCTGAATCTTTGGTGAGTAGGAATACTGCTGGCATGTGTCTCTAGTGTATAGAAGGCGTAGTTGGAGGAGAGGCAGACGGACGGAATGAAGGAGTTGTGTATAAGTGCACAAGTGCTTAAATACTGCACACTGACACAGTGTCTGCTTTTTCCTGTACCAGGAAAACCCTGATTCCATCCTCGAGTAGTGTCTCCAGAGTCCAGAAAAAATGCAGAAAAAGGTAGGTGTTAATTTGCATGTCCATAGAAGATTCGCACGTCTCTCTGTCGAACAAGAAGTTGACATGCTGTGCTGAGTACTTCCACACCACGGTTTGGATAGCTGGTAGCTATGTCGAATTCGATGCGTGTATGATGCCTCCATCTGCTAATTTAAGCTTACCTCCCTCCTCGAAGGCCATGTCAGCTCCTCTTGGCAAAAGGAAAAGTATTACTGAGCTCCGGGTACTTTCCTCCTTTCTCCATGCCCGTGCAATTTGTTGACATTTTTCTGAGTCTTGATTTGGTCAAACAGTATTGTGGAACATCCCCAAGTTCATGCTCTCTTTTTTTTGGCATAAAGTCTGGGTTTTTTCTTAGAAAAAATCTGAGGGGGATTGTGGGTTCTTGCAGCGGGAGCAGGTGAAGCGCCACCAGACATCACAAGAACGAGGGGCACACGAATCCCCCAACTCTCAGGGGTTGGTTTCACTCACTTTCAACCTGTTTGACTAGTTCTTTGCACACAGAATCTACCCATGCAGTACTGTGCCAAAGATTAACATAGCCTTTTCACAGCTCAGTAAGCTTAAGTTCTTCTGGTGTGACGTTTGGCAGAACTCCAGACAGCGCTGAAAATGGTCAACCGGCGGCCCCTCCATGTTCGCTTGGTGATACTCGTTGTGCAGACAGCTATCCACCCGTTAAGCCTGGAGAAGGGCTGCGGTTTCACCCATTACGTGACAGTAAAGACAAGGTAACGTGCGCTTGGCCGTCTTACTACTGTAAATCATTGTGGAAGTCATATAGTATCGCCTAGTTTATATGAGTGTGCTCACTGGAAACTTGGCTCTGTCCTTAACTTGCTATAACGTAACTTTTCAGTCAATGGGATGCCCTATGTCATTGCTATTGCGAACTGCATTAGCCAATTGCTGTGTCGGCTCATCCTCAAGTGTCCTTGTGTCTGGAAGCACCATGACAATGGCAAATTAAGATGGATATGAATGCTTCAAAAACAGCTGTTATGGATCTGAAAAGAATAGGTATGATATTGCAGACCTCTCATGCATTTTCTGTACATTGCTCAAGTATTTTGGTTTCTTATCCAGGACCAGCAGCGAATCTCTCCACTGGAGGCAAGTCAAGATCAAAATCCTGCCACTTCAAATTGGTCAGTTTTCTGTCAGTTATATAGACTGATGGTCTCTTGTTGAAGGAGAATATCCTGTATAGGGAGCACCACCGTAAGTGAAGGAGTTTTTGGTTCACCTTCACATTTTCAAAGGATGTGGTCCTAGGTCTGACCCTATGCAACAGGGGTCCTCATTCGGATTCTTCCCTGTAACTGTCTAATATGCGTTAACTTACTGCATATCTTGGTTGCTAATCAGGAGGAAAAGAACAGCCCTTTCCTCCACCATTGCAGCAAAGGTTCCAACGGGAAGAAGCCAAGAGGATACCAGTGCAGGTGGGAATGGAGCACTGCGCTTTTGCATTTTCCGGGATGTCAAAGAAATCTCCTGTCAAGGCCAACCCAAATCAGTGGAGCCTGGCATAAATATGGTCTGAGACTCCATACTTCTTTATGCTGTTTCTGTCTGGGGGCTTTTGAATTTTCAAGATCTACTTTGTTACAGATGGAGTGCTGTCAGCACCTAATGTTGTCAGTTTCCATAGTTTCGCTACCTCCACAGTCTGAGAAGTGATCGGATGTCTAACAAATCATTGTTCACTCCTGTTCTGGGTTTTGCACTCCAGGCGGAAGCTTTGAAGAAATTGGCACACCGCAAGGCCTTGGGGCCTTTCAACCCAAACATGGGTCCTCCTCTCACCTCAAACGTGCACAGCTCTGGAACCAATGGAATGTTGTTACTGGCAGATTCCGGTGGTGCACCACAAACTAACCCTCTTGCCAAAGTTCCTTCGCTAGCACCCTATGCTCCTACAAGCAATGAGCAGTCCTCTGCCTGGATTTCATTTAAAGGGAACTTTGCACCACTGGACCTTAGCCTGAAGACCAGTGCTCGATTCTCATCTTTGGACACGCTTCATTGGTAAGATGTGCTTTCACATCTTCCCTCTAGGTCATTGCAGTGGGTGATCAAGTCTGGGGTTGAGAAATTTGCCATTTCCAGATGGTAGTCATGTCACAACCCATCCAGCAGTTACATGAAAGAAAATCATGTTTGTACAACCTCTTGCATAGCTTAGTGCGCAGGGTTTCAGATCATTTTGGCAATTAAGACCAACATTTGACATGGCGTATTTCAGTTGGGTGTTTCGAGGACCTTCTCTCTATATGTTACTGTTATTTTAGCCTACAAGTTAGATGTGTTTATGTGTGTGTTCCTGGCCATCTTGGAATGTTGTCAGTCTTCACAGACTTTCGGATTCATTAAAGTCTGCCTTCCACTGCAGGTGCCATAGACCAAGCTCAAACGCCCAATGCAAAGGTTTGCGAAAATTTACTGACTCCCTAGGAATAGCCAGCTGGGAGGAAGAAACAGTGGAGATGGTGGGAACTCTGGACAAGAATGGAGAGAAAGAAAAGAGAGATGCAAACTTCTGGCAAGCATTGCACTCGTGGGTTCACCCACATACTTCTTTGCCTCCCTCAGTGCTGTCTGCAATTGCAGATGCTTCTGCACGGGGAGGGGAGCCTGGTAAACTCTTGCCTTCTCCAAGGTCAGATTGTCACTGCCATAATTCTGTTAATGGTTTCAAGTGATTTGCCTCTCAGTTTCTTCACCAGGTTATCTCTATTTAGTTTGCCTGCCAAAATTATTTATTTCATTCTCAAAAGTTGTGGTCTATTGGTTGTGAGGCTAAGATTGGTTGTTCTTTCTCCAGAAAGTTCGTTCCTGTCAAAAAGGAATCGCATGTGGGAAGATGCATTTCGCTCTCTTTATTACATGTTCCGGTATCAAAAGTGCACTTTATTTTACTGTAAGCATCTGGGTTCCCTTGGGCATCAAACTTTAAGCCATGTATTGATTGATGACATTGATAACACTGGCCCTTTGAATGTACACTTCATGTGCTTTGCACTGAGAATGTATAGCTGGAAATGGACTGGATTCTGCCCCTCCAAGTGTATGATAGCCTTTGGTACCTACGTCATTTTTGACCTGTGTCCCAAAGGGCAGGCCCACACATTGGAGTTGATGAACCCCAATTGTATGATGATGACATGATGAACATGTTGCACCCCATCATCGGCTGAGACTTTTCATAGCCAATCCCCAAAGGCTTGTGCAATTGGACTTGGAGCTAAAGAGCTTAAAACATCCATACCACATAAGCACGTCTCCTGTTTCCATTTCCAGGAGTTCAACTGGATAGCAGCCATATTTCTTGGCATTTTAGACTATTGAGTTTGGGAGTTTGATGCATAACTACCTCTATGACTTGTCACCAAATGTCAAGTCGGATTATGACTTCAATGTGGCATTGGTTCATGTCACTATGAATTGTATTCAGTGAATCTCATTTGGGATTGGCTCTTGCAGTTTGTGCACCCCAATTTGTTGCAATGTTTGTTGGGGGAGCGGTGGGAGGAAGAAGCCTGGAAGCTTCCAGTGCCTACATCACCAGATCAACTCGTGGTCTGCGACACCTCCTCTGTGAACAAGTAAGAATCTGTCTCTCTTGGAACAGGCCTGAGGATCTGGTATGCTGGGTGGCTTACCTGCATTGAGGCACTCTGCCTTCGTGCAACACTTGGGATTTGAGCTGCTTTTTGCTTATGTGCTTCTACTGCGCTGCTTTACTCGTCCCTTGGGCCTTTAGGCCTCCCACGGACATCATAATCCTCCCCTGTGGATCTTATAAATTTTCTCATTTCTCTCCTGGATTTCTGACTCCTTTTTTTCAGGTAGAGGGTTACAACAGTGCCAGAATGACCTCTTACTTTCTGCTACGAGGTCAATGTGGGTGGTCATTGCCTAGTACTTGCTTCCCTTTAACCAAATTGACACTCTGTGCAAGAGCACCACAGTAAATCCCACCTTGAGTCATATTTTTCAGCTGACTAGGAGTATGCCCTCAAGGCCATGTCATGGCCAACATCTTCAGGGATGATCACTGAGTATATTCCACCTTTGTGCTACATGTTTCTGTGTTCTGTGACTCTTTCTTGTTCTACTTGTGTGCATTGAGTCCTTGAACTTCTTTTTCTCCTTTCTTTCTCTTTCCGCGGACCTTATAAAGTACCATTTCCTTTCATTTCATTTCTCTTTGCAGAGCAGGCCTACTTTGTGGAGCTCTTCAGCATTGGGTTGCTCTCTGGTTTCTGTGGTTGTGCTTTACTTGGTGACCATTGGACCTCAGGATGTCCTATGGAGATCTTGTCCCTAGCAAAAGCCTCCAGTTATGCCCAGAGTTCTTTACATGTAAACCTGGTGTCAACCCGGGTGGGGGAACCCCTAGTCTTTCCATGTGGCTGGGTCCAACACCGGAGGGCAGTCCCAGCATTGTGTGTTCTTGTGCAACATTTGGGTGCTAAAGTTGAAGTGGTGCTACTGGATCATCCCATGGGGCCTTCGTGCTCCCATGTCTAAAATGAGTTGCTTCTTTTTTTTCTGTGTGTGTTTGTGTGTACATGCATAAATATGGAGAATGAGGTTTCAAAAGCACCCTAGTTTGTGTTTTCAGTACAGGTAATTCTGGGAGCTGGCCATGTTTGGCTGACTAGTCAGTCTCTCCAGCCATCTGTGTTTCCCCTCACTTGTGAATTGAACATTCGACTACCGTGATGCAGGATATTTCTTTCTCAATGCCTTTTTGTATCTCTGTGGCCCCAACAACTAATCTGGAGGACCTGCGAGATTTGACAGAGTTTGAAAAATCTCATCCTGGCCAGGTTAGTCCGTAGCAACTTTAGTGATATGAGCAGATGGATTCATGGACTTGAATGGATGCACATATTACAGGCTGCATTTTAAGGCATTGTTTTCATGAAGCTAATCTTTGAGTTATTCAGCCTGTTAGTGCTCTCTGCTGGCATTCACTAATTGATGAGCAGGGGAGAGACAAAGTACAGTGGGTGATCTGTTGATAGACTGATAATGTGGGGTTTTATGAAGACAACTAGGATGAACGATTCAGAGGCTGACGGTCTCCCTACATGTTTGGAGGCAGACAAGACTGGTGGATGAAAGAGCAGCTGTAGATGGCAGTCCTCAATCTCTGGTGTGTGTTGAGGGCATCTCCAATGTGCATCGTCTCTATGACTTTCTTCTCAATCACAGGTGCTCTTGATTACTGCCTGTGTGATAATAATAACCTGGTAGTTCATTTGATTTGGGGTTGAAGCTGACGAGTTTAGTTGTGATATTTTTGACGTTAAGTCACAGCAGCAAATCAAATTGCACATTCTATATTGAGGGCATGGCCAATGTGCATTGGTCTTTAGACTTTCTTCTCAATCACAGGTGCTCTTGAATAGTTCCCCGTGTGATGAGAAAAAACCTGGTAGTTACTAGCAGCACATCAGAGTCCACATTTACAGGTTTCTGGCAGAAAAGAGGAGTAATATACACCAAAGATAGACCCTGTTGCTTGCAGGCTAAGTGTTAGGGTTGCAAACTTGTTTGTTTTGTGGATCAGAATGGCTGAAACTGGTTGAGCTTGTTGGTTGAGTGGGCCAGATCCCTTCTCCATTATACAGCTGATGCAGATGCTCCTGTCCTATATGCGCCAGTACCATTCCAACATGCCTCATTGACCATACCTGAGGTATTCCTTTTTTCCTGTATGTACCCTAGTGAATGGGGATGTCATCAGTATTTAAGATTGATGATGGACACGAGTCGTCAAATGGTGTCCAAGGGCATTCATTGAGAAGTTTCAGAAAGGTATCTGTGATCAATTAGCATAAATGTCTATTCATGACAGATATAGAGGGAAGGAAGATGATGACCCTGAAGACTGCCTCAAAATCAAGTGGGAGGGGTGTCAATCTTTGCCCACAATATTTGGAATGATGGGGGTCTGCACTTGGCTTTGTTGCAAAGGGTTGGGCTAAAGGTCTGAACTGGATAGAATAATCTGAGGAAATTGACGAATTGACCCCAGCTCCATAAACATTTCTAATTTGAAGTCATTCCGGTTGGAGCACCCAGCAGCGGCAGGCCGCAGAAATGGTGATGCTCATGTGACCATCCAGAGTCCCAATATCAGTGACGTTTTGAAATCTGACTTAACTTTTGTGGCATCTTTAACATCATTCCATCTGATGGGAAATTTGTACTTCTAAGATTGACCTCGTGCACAGGTAACCTGCAAAGAAATGCAGCGAGTTGATGCCCCTGCCAAGCGTGCATCTCAGGAGCTGCTCCGTGATAAGCAGACTCTGGCCTCAAAGCCCTCTTCAGAACCAGCTCTGTGCAAAACATACAGCATGGAACTGAAGGGAAATCTTTTAGCACCCTGGGTTACCAAAAAATTGTGTGGAGTGCTTCAGAAGAGCCAGCAGGCAGGGTTTGAAACACGGTAGGTATCTTCAATCATTTTCTTCAAAAACCTTCTGAAGTTGTACTACATCCTCTTGGTTTCCTTCTGCATACAATCAGTTTTGCATTGCTCTGCCTAATGTTTCTGACTTTTAACTTTTCTCACTCGTTTGCTCTTCTTCAGCTTTCTGACAGAGCCACTGACAGAGGGCCTCAACATTGCCCAGGGATCTGTGCACGAGCCAAACCACCCCAGCAGTTCTCACCATTTTACCAAGGATCTCACCAACTCAAAGCAAGCTGGAAATGTAGCTGGCAAAACTCAAACCAGAGCAGAAGCCAGCGATTCTTTGTCCATGTATGGGTTTGCTGAACCATCAGGTCTTGGACATGCTGTGATAAAGGAGCTCAAGTATAACGGAGGCCTGTACACAGCACAACTGACCAACCTCCAACTGTGACCAATTCTTCATAGCCCTAATCTGCCAATTTTGTACTCTAGCCAACGTCCAGCATTGTTGCTGAAATAAAGCATTTATCTTCTCGCTGACATGAGTCAGAATC
This sequence comes from Takakia lepidozioides, assembly GCA_030704615.1. Taxonomy (NCBI): domain Eukaryota; kingdom Viridiplantae; phylum Streptophyta; class Takakiopsida; order Takakiales; family Takakiaceae; genus Takakia; species Takakia lepidozioides. The sequence continues at coordinate 45,547,576 of CM060734.1, read as the reverse complement.
TCCCTCTATACCAAACTGTTCATATGGACGTTGACAGGGAAGAAAGAAATCGAACAAGTTCATAAGATAGCTCCGAGGTTCGTTCGAAGAAGACACCAGAAAGGTGGGAGAAGATGAGAACAAGTCTATATTCATATAAAGAAAATAATTTAGAAAAAGAAAATTCCTCATATTTTATTAAAATCTTTGTATGTCTTTCAGGAGTGGCTACTGAGTTTTGGAGGAAATAGCCATTTTTTCTGTTCATCTACTGAAATTTGGACAGAATCATCCTCCTTTGTATTTTCATTCATATATATCATCCATATTAGCGAATTCATCCTCAGTTTATGTTTTTTCGAGAATTTTGGCGATTTCATCCATGAGAAAATAGAGAATTTACGACGGAATATTCTATTTGTTTTTTGAGGTCGAAAAAGTGCGAAACAGAGTCTGTCCCCTGTCGGTTCCTTTAAATTTTTTTAAATAAATTGTTATTTAGAAAAATAGGTCACTGGTCGCTTCAGTGTGGTAGGTGGCATCGACGGCTGCGACGCACGTACGTGGCGCACTGGGGAGATGGCACGTGCGGTGGTGTGCCCAGCGCACTAGGCCACCTGGGCCGTGGTGCGCACAACGGGCGCCTCCTTGCAACCAGATCTTTGACAGAATTGGAAGCTTTGCGAGAGATTTGCAGGACGGAGATGGAGGCATACACCGTTGTAGTATGGATAGATTTGAGTCGGTCGGGGATGGGGAAGAGGAACTGAAAACTTGAAGAGAAATAGGGAAGGATTGAGTGTGGGGCCCGCTTTTTTTATACCGGTCTTGCCTCTTTCGGTTGGAGCGGTTCAGGACGAGGAATTGGAGTCGGGAAGATTGAACGTGCGAAGTTTGCTGATGCAGTGTTGCGTAAAGTGCTGCAACACACGATTGTTGAGGAGTTGAGATTTGGATTGCAGCAATTTAGATCTAGTTCGAACGGTTTGGCGTTGATGCCAGAGGGGCTGAGGGGAAGCGAAGGTGAGTGTGACAGAGGGAAGGGCGTAGGGGGAGGAAGAGGAGTGACATGGCGACCGAGAATGCTATTCAGCATGATTTAGTCTCAACGGTGGAGCAGAAAGAGGTTGAGGAAGACACCTCAAGGTCGCTTTCTGCTGACTTTGTTCCTCAGGCGCCTTGTAGATGTTATAAATACTGTCTATGTCTCTCTTTCTCTCTCTCTTCGTGCGGAGACGGGTCGTCCCTCTGTTGTAGGTGCTCTTAAATTGGCCATGAATAAGGAAGGCTGGACCTTTATAGTGACAAGTTGTTGTAGATAATCGTGACGGCGACGATGTGTACATCTCTCCAGTGTCAAATTACTGCTGGATTTGCAGAGGTTGACAACTGGATTTGACTGTTTTAGTATCTTATATTCAGTCACCTGGCACTATCAGATTGTCTTGGTAGCTCTTGAACGCATTGCAACTACTTACTGTGCTGATCGGAGCACCATCTGAAGGTAAAATAAATCATATTGTCTTGGTAGCTCTTTCGCTGAGAACGCATGACAGTAGACCTTACCTGGTGCTGATCAATGCATCATCTGAAGAAGCGTAAGTACAAGCACGCATTCTGCCATGGTGTCCTTCTTGAAGAACTAGTAGCCACCATTTGAAGCTGGATGAAAGAACTGGACAAATGTAGTTGTTGCCCCAGCATGTGACACAAGTTTCTGTAGTAACATGTGGATGTGGAGACCTGTCAAGGATGGACAACGTTGAGGAGATTTGTTTGTTCATTCTTCTAAAACTGATGGTTGACTTCTCGGTGATGATTTGAGGATACCGATCATTGATCGCTCGTAGTGGTTTTATTAAGCTTGTCATGGATCTATGACTGAGTAATCTGTAGACATCTATTGACTGGGATTGTCTGATGAGGAGTAACATATCTCTTCCCTCTTGAATCGAACTTAAGAATATTGGTCCCTGTATATGGCAGACCCGTGCAGGGTGTCGAGGAAGTGGGAGGCGATAAGGTGGATAACAAGAGGAAACTTGAGGCTTCTGATGCAGAGGTACCATCCGAAAAGGTACAAGGTGGGGAGGATAAACCATCCGCCACGAACGTTGTTAATGGGAAGGCGCCACTTTGCAGTGAAGAGGGGGATGGCGGACATGGTGAGGACGGGAAGGGTGAAGAGGAGCCCGAGATAACCGGCCAAAAGCAGGCAGGGTCCGATGCCAAAGTGGAAGACAAAGAGGTAGAGTGTGGAGATGAAGATGGTGGGGACAGGAGGGGAGAAGGGGAGTCCCAGAGATCCGACATAAAACTGGAAGGATCCGGTGCGAAAGTGGGAGACGAAGAGGTCGAGGGTGGGGGAAAAGAAGAACACGGTGCGGAAGATGAGGATCAGATATCCTTAAAACGTCAAGGAGAATCCAGTGCGAAAGTAGGAGCCGAGATAGAGGTTGGGGGTGAAGATGAGGCCAAGAGATCTGGGAAACGTCAAAAAAGTCTCGGCGTCAAAGTGGGAGACGAAAAGGTAGAGGGTGAGGGGAAGGAGGAATCGCCCAGCGTCAAAAGCACCGAGGATGACGGTGCGAAATCTGGTGTGCCGAAGGGAAAAGAAGTCGTCGGTCTCCAGGCACTGAAGGGAGAGGAGCAGGAGAACGAAGAAGAGGAAGTGGTCGAGCAGGCCTCTAAGAAGCCCTCCTCAAAACGCCTCAAAGTTGAGGCAAGTTACCATTTAATTTTCTTAATGGAAAAATGGAAATCCGTATGTGTGTAATCGGCGTCGTAGTCAGATTCTGATCTATATTGTATGGGGGACCTGGGCCACATTATTCTTGAAGTTGGTTGACCGTAACTCCATACTCTAGTGAGTCTATGCAACTTCTGAAAGATCTGTTACCCCTTTAGAAGCACATAGGCCTCCTGTACAGTAGTGTTTGACTTGTTGGATATGAGTATCTCATGGAGTTGAAGACAGATCTAACTTTCAACTCTTCTCAGCCATCACGTTTGTTTACTGTGTCCATTCTTTGCTACTGCAGCAGATAATAGAAGCTACCTCTGGTCCTGGCTGAGAAGGTTTCCTGCAGTGCTGGTAACTGAAGCGTTGTAGTCACAGGGCTTCTTTTTTCAGGATATGCATCTTGATGCAACCAGCCATTAATGCAAACTTGATTATGTCACTGCCATGCCTCTTTAAATCAATTGAGCACACATTGTACTCTTTCTCATGGAAGAGTGCAGAGAGGTCACAATTCCCAATTCCCAATTCATTGCAGGCTTGAACTTGTTCTGTTGTTCAATAAGCCTGACAGAGCTACATAATTTGCAGGAGAGAAGCGTGGCCAGTACAGCAGCAAGAAAGAAAAAGATTTCAAGTGCACCTCCTCTCAACCCACACCGCAATAAATTGCTGGAGCAGCTGCAGACTTTGGACGATATGAGGAGGGTCAGTCACTCTTCTACACAGCCCCCACCATCAAACAAGTGTCGAAATTTCTCTGGCTCTCTGTCAGTTTTCACTTCTACTCTGCGTATTTTATAATGAAGTGAGAGAGCATGTACTCTAAGACATTGTTTGCCATAGTGTTATGGCCGTTGACCCCGCACTCAGTTTGAGCGGAACTGAAGTGAGAGAGAGAGAGAGAGAGAATGTACTCATAAGACGTTGTTTGCCGTAGCCTTGTGGCCATTGACCCCGCGCCCAGTTTGAGCGGAAAAGAGAGAGAGAGAGAGAGAGAGAGAGAGAGAGAGAGAGAGAGAGAGAAGTTCTGAACATTAGTGTTTGATGTGCAATGTGTTATGTAGACAATTCCCTGTATGCATAGGTGTAGTGTTTTTCTTTGCAGACCTATGAAAGACCTTAGAACCGCAGGTGACTGACTCCCCCAGAGCGGCTTGTGGGACTCATCCTGGATTTCCCTTGTGCTGGTACAGAGCGATACTAATCTCATTTTAGAGGATGAGTGTGTAATATTCGAGCTATTTACACATCACGCCGGAAGACAGAATGTCAATTCCTGCACTGCTGTGAACACTGCGGCAAGTCACAATGTGTCCATAAAAGGGCAGACATGAGAAAAAAAAAAGTATATAACTCCAAGAGAAAGCACAAGGAGCTTATTGGACAAGTATATACATCACACACAAAGAGAGAGAAAGGGGGAGAGAAGGTTGGAGGGGAATTTGTGGGGCATCCGAAGAACTGATTCAGGGCTGCTTATTGCACATTTACTTATAAGATGACGTTTGCTGTAGCCTTGTGACTATAGACCCACACCGAGAGGGAGGAAGGGGGAGAGGATGTTGCAGGGGACTTTCTGGGTATGGGAAGAACTTATTCACGGCTTTAATTTTCTAGCGATATTTAATTCTGACCTTCTCTACAAAACTTCATCAGAGCTGGTCAAGACTTGATAAAGGCTAATCTCATTGCAGGTATTAGAAGAGCATGGGAGATCTGAAGCTGATTTCCACGTAGGTGATACTATTGTGGTGGAGGATTTGATGCAAAGTGACTACGAGTATGAGCTAACAGCACCTATAGGCAAGGACTTTGCGGAGGGTTTTACACCCAAATTCTCTCCTCGGGAGATGCTTGCTCTTGGCATCTTTGACGGCCATGCTATCCCTGATTGCATTTTTGAGCTTCCAAAAGAATGGTCCGCCTCCTATAACTGGATTTGACTTTACTTTCAGCAGCTGCCATACTATTCTGATTCTGAAGCAATGAACCTCTTGTAAATATTATATCCTTTTTTAGTATTGGAAGTTGTTTTCTTCTTGGCTTAAGGTTCCTTCTTAGCTCCTGCTTCAGGCACTGTCCTTCCCCAATGTTTCAACTTCAACCCACTTATTTTTAGGGAACAGAGTTTGTCCTACATTTTTAGGGGCATTGCGGACTAGCAGACGAGATGTGGGTGCCTTTAAGTAAAACTCTCAGTTTTAAGTAAAATTCTTAGGACTTGCCTATTATATACAAACTTCATCATGAGACGGAGAGGAGAAGGGTTTTGGTGGGGGGGGGGTTGCGCTAGGATGATGTTTTAATAAGATGGTTAACTGATGAGTGAGGGCGTCAGGTACGAGGATGCCCTAAAGAATGAGACGCTCGCACTCGGGGGCCCTGATGAGGCTAAAAACCACTTCAAAGTGAAAAGTACTCATCCTGCCAAGGTAATAATTGGAGCTAAGAAGCTTTATACGCAGGCTGAGGAGAAAGATTCTTACGGTGGTGTATAACTAGTAGTTGACCCTTGTTGTACTCTGTAACTAGTAGGGAATTCTAATGTGGTTGTGGGTCTTTCCATAAGAGTTGTCTGTTGATGTAGATGACATTTCCAGACTCTCTGACAGCTTTCTGCTACATAATCGAGAGACCTGGAATACTTCAATTTCGTCGCTTTGACAGGCACACTTTTAGCAGTTGATGGAATCTGCCAAACAATTTAGCTTGTGTTGAATCTTGTCCTTTCAAAATTGCCCCTTCTGGTTTGCTTGGTGTAAGAGCCTAAAGTATGATACTGAATTTGGCAGGAACCACGGAAGAGAGGGTGGATTCCAAAGAAAGATCCACATGGTTGGTTTCAATGGTATGCCTCGTTTCCATGCTTGCTGCTGCAATCTTCTCTACAAGGCTAGTAGTGCATATGTTTCTCTCTATCATGCATTCTATTTGACAATGCTATTGAACTGTTCCAGCAACTGGACTTTTTGTTGTGATACTCTCGAAATGACAGCTGTCCAAGTATCAATGCGGGCCTTAAACGATATTTGGAAGTTCAACTTTCGTCTAGACACTGAAAACAAACCAGTCTTGCCATTTGGGCGTTATCATGCAGTGCATGCTTAAGCTTTCCAGTTCCCACTTTCGAAAAGGTTGTAAAGGAACAGAGGACAAAATGTTAGCTTCTTTCATGCTAGGGTTGATGGGGTTGGGAAATGTGGATGTTGATAAGCCATAGTAGCTGTTGTGAGGTTATAGGCCTTTTTAATCAATAGAGTAATCAATTGTCACCGAGTAAGTAGGAGTAGATTTTGTCTCCAATAGCTGAGGATCAGACTCCTACCATTGATGATAGTCACAGGAAGGGTCAGGCCAATGTACAAGAAAGTGTAATGTGAATGAGTCACTCCTGTTGTGCAAGCAGTCTTGCATCTGTGTCATAAAGCCAGCACTGGAAGCTGTCATTAGAAGATATTATGCAAGTGTAAGGAGTTGGATTCTAAGGACAGAGTCTTGTGTAGCAGGTTTTGTAGATACTACCTCGGGCGGAGGCTTGAACCAGATGATGAGTATCAAATGTCACGCTGGCGTCAAATGCGTAAGCATGCTGGCCAGGTGTGTTTCATCTGTCCTCTGTTAATGTTGTATTCTCCTTTTCTTCCTTCCTTCTTAGGTGGTGTGAAGTGCAGGTGTTGGAAATCTGCACAATGTGATATCCTAAGAGTAAGTTACCAACTTTACATCACAGCAATTGCTCCAACATCTATTTAGTGCAAGTACCTTCAATGGGCCCCTTTTTATGTAAGAGTGTTTTTATCTGGTCTCAGATACTGTCATTATACTGAGTAAGGAGGGAGGTATTAAAGAGAGAGAGAGGAGCTCATTGAATTGAAGGGTGGTGGGACAGATAAAAAAGTTTTGCAGCCCAGGCGATCTCTCCTGTCGGGCTAAGCAGCGCCAGACACTACTAAACTTTTCACATGATTGTTTCATCTGAATATAGTCCTCTGTCAATATAGCTTAACGCAGCACATTCATAGATGTATTTACTATGTAGAGACTTTCAAGGAGGTATCATGTGTGATAGCCCAGTGGGAATTGAGGAAAAGACAAGTTAAAACTATGTAATCTGTCTCTCTTTGGGACACACACAGACAATGGTTTGCCGTGTCCCCTTTTCTGTTGGGTGCAGGCTACAGCAAGCAAAGTCAAGTAAGCATGTCTTTCCTCGTGTCTATCATCAGCTGTATGCACTGATTAAGCTTGCAGCCGCCGAATTATGGATGGTACTGTCAACACCAGTCTCATGCCCTTGCGGATGGTGAATGTTTAATTGGCTTCGGAAGTTTAGTATTTGCAATCTGCCATGATAGACCGCCTCCATGACAAATTTGTCATTCCAATAGTAAGTCACTCAATTGCTAAACATATTAGGTTGAAATATGGCTAGCAGTTCGATTGGTGCACCAGCAATCATTCAATATCCAAGTCTGAGATGGTGTTGTATCCTTACCCCACATCCATGCATTTAGTAAATATTGCAACCATGTCCCCAAAACTAAACAAGCCCCAAACTGGGAGAGGCTCTGTCCATTTTTTTATTTTTGGCCCTGCCTTCCTTAGGTAAGACTGCGTAATGTGTTTCAGCTGTTTTAGCACCGATACTTTCGATTAGACTTCCAATTCGACCAAGACAGTTGTCAAGAGAATATTCTGTCTTTTAATGAATGACATCCGTTCAACTTCTTGTGCATGCCATAAATGAAAGTCCATTGGATATTATGCCACCTGGGTGATTCAGGGCTCAAATCCTGTTACCTTGATATTTAGACTAATTATGTAATCTTCCAGATTTTTACTACCTATTCATAATTACTATACGGCGGGGCTTGCATGAACTCCATGCATTTATTATTTTTCTGTCCATTGAAGCAACAATTTTGACAAGCTGCCACGTGGTTTATACTTAAGAGCTTTTTTAGACCAATCATATTCTTGACACGGTGTAAGGTCCGTTGACCACATTTTCCATTCACTTCAACACGATGCAAAATCTCTGTCCTGAAGGGACAGAGCCAACAAAACAAAACGACAAAAAGACTAGGTAAGCTTCCTTCTCAACCCTATTTCGGGTTGATCAACTAGCGTATTTTGGAGCCATACAACCAATTTTGCACCCCTCATATGAGCCAATCCATATATCACACATTTCCCTTTTATTGCTATCTCTACCAAAGCTAGATTCTCAGACATAGCTCCTATAAGAGACTTGCATACCTTCATGGTAGGAGAAACCAAGGAACAAACTCAAGCCTCTTGCCACTTGCACCAATCCATACATATCCAACTGGGTTGTTTTTCAGCATCTCCTATATATATCTAATGCACAAATCAAACAAGCCTCAAACGGCAATTGGCTCTCTTGCTTTGCTTTGGCACAACATAAGAGAAGGTAAGACTAGGGAGCGTGACTCGGCACAACACACCAATCAGCCTCTTGACACGGTGTAAGGTACTTTGACTACATTTTCTCCACTGACTTGCATGTCTCCGCCAAGTCTCTCTCTACAAGAGAGCCAACAAACATTCCAATTCCAATATGGACAATACATAGGTAAACTATTTTGGCCAGCACTATACTTGACAACATTGAACAATATGCTCCGCTCGACCCCAAGAGAAACATGGCCGCATCTCTACTTACATTGCGAATATTCCACACTAAGTTACATGGTCTCATAAAGCACCTCAAAATTTTGCGTAGTGTATTTTTATGGCGATTATTACATAGAATAGCATGGCTATGGCGACCAGTGCATTCCATGGTTTTTTTCTTTATCTTTACAACGTGCATCTTTTAAAGTGATAAGGGGGGTACAGAGTTGAGAGGGAATGAATAAAATTTTGAGTTGCATTCCCCTATACAAAGTAACTCTACATAGTCAAAGAATCTAGCAATTCCAAAATCTCTCCTATCACACCCCACCGTCAAATGGTTCAACCTCATCCACAGTGGTAAAACACCACTTGATTTCCGGCAAATTAATAGCAAAGGTAAATTTTACATAAAAACACCACTTGATTTTATAAGATTTGACTGTACCATGGAATAGGCTAGCAGATGATATTCTGTTGAGCTGACTGCCAAGAAAAGTGGCTACCCCGACGGCGGTGAGACACTTTTTCAAGGTGGGCGGCGTAAACTTGGCACAATGTCATCTCCCTCGCCCATTACATTGCGTAATAGTCAGTACACGGTCAATTTTGACCGCGGATGCCCTGCTGAAGGCCAATAGAAGAAAAAGTTCATGGTGTCAACATGGAAACTCAACATCATTCACATACATATATACAAATGACGCCAGCCGGAGTTAGCGTAAATAAGAGCATAGTGGTCAATAGTTCCCCTTGCAGGTACTGCCCCTTTTGAGGGGTGGGCTCTATCAGCATTGGGACCAATTGCACAGTGGCCAGCTGACCAGCTGACCACTTTCAATCTTGCGCTTGTTCAGGATTAGAAAGCGAGTGATGTGATAGTTGAAAAATGGATGGTAGAAAGGAGGTGGTGTGGTTAAAAAGTAGTTTAAGGTTTTCTTTTAGGATGTGGATATTATGGCTATGTGCACCCCTTGACATGCGGTGATAATAGTCAAGGGGGCCACATTCCATCCATGCTGACGAAAGGGCCGTTATGAGGGGTTCGTATTTGTCACATTTATATGTAATTGATTGGTCTTGGTACCTATCATGGTAGAATGTGAATTCTATAATATGAACGGTGAGAGATGGGAGTGGCCTTGTTGGTAAGGCCGACGTGATGGGGGGGTTAGTAAAATGTGAGCAGAGCGTATCACAACCCACAGTCAGGGGGTTTTATCTTTTTAAACCGCGGTCACAGGAGTTATATGTTTTCAAAACGGAATAAAACCATTGGCGGATATAGAGACATGGTGCATTTATAGAGTTTATGTCCCTATTTATGTCCCTAAATCCTAAACTTTCATGCGAAATAGGCACCCATAATGTATATCTACAAGCTGCAAATTCCACATATTTATAGTTTTGGTCTCCTACAAAAGAATAACACATTAGGGAAAAACAAAGTGACAATAACCAGCACCATCTCAAACGCCCCTCATTTTACAATAATTGGGACGTTATGGCGCACGCGCGAGCTGACTGGTGGGCCCCGCGCACGGACGCCCGACTCCCCCCACCCGGACCCCCCGCCCGCTGCTGCGCGCGGTCGCCCACATGCTGTCGCGGCCCCACCAGCCGCGCCCGCGGCAGCCCCGCCCCCAGTCCGGCGCGGCCAGTCCGCCCGCTCCGCGCAATCAAGCTTGCAGACTCCAACTGGCAGAAGGATAAGCTCCACTGTCCCTTCTGTAGTGAAATTATCAAGGACAAAGTGCAGCTAAACCGCCATTGTGTTGACACGGGTTGCAAAAACAAGCGCTATATCCCACCTGGCTTCAAGCCGTGGCCAGTTCAAAGTTCAATGAGGGTGGTGAATGCGGCCACCGCCAGACTCTGTGGCGCAAACCCAAAGGCCCGCACTTTGGCGGAGGTGCGCGCACGGTATGGGGTGGGTTCAGATGTTTCAATGCAAGATGTGCATGACCTGACATCGCCATCGCCTGTGGCTCCCAGAAAAAGGAAACTTAGTGATGGGGCCCATAAGAAGGAAAGAGAAAAGGCTGCAAGGTCTGCTCAGGAGGCGAGGGCGAAATCTCAACAGCAGACTCGTCCCCAAGGCAGTCGAGAAGTGTCACGGATTGTGCCAGGGAGACGGTCTATGCAGCAGACACAAATCATTAGTACTTCGAGTGAGAGCCAGTCTGCTGAGCCGTCTGCAGACATCATTCGGAATGATGAATTCGCAGGTCTAGGAGGTGTCTCATCTCCCGTCGACATTGTCTTGTCTGACCAGTCGAGGGTTCACGTGGACGAAGTCCAGTCGAAAGAGACTACCAGTGGAGTCTGTCCTGGCACATTGCGCCTCATACCTGTCAAGTTATTTTACCACTAGTGTAAAGTTAGCTAGGAAATAGCTAGCTTTTATATATTAATATAGGATTGACCCCAAGTGTCAATCCAGGGGCCAATACATGTTTGGGCACCTGGCGTTATTATCTTCACGGCAGATCGCGGTGGGCTCATCTTTCTCGAGTTGCTTCGCATTGTTGGGGACGACAAATACCTGCAGAAACATGTGTTGTCTTTTCTTCGTATCTGTAGGGGGCAGCTTGTTGATATTCTCGCCAAGAGTGCTGCAAGAATGTTGCACCCTGCGGCAGCAAAAAGTTTCCGTCCTGTAAATGACAACAACAATATGTCGCTGAAAAAGAAACGAGATTTCGTTGAGGCATGGAAAACGCGACCCAAGGTCTTACGCAAAACAGGGAAGAGGGTTGGTGCCCCAACACTTAGGAGACCGGCAGCAGACTTACCCAGACGTTGCTGGCAGCACACCCGAGCAGACTGACCTTGCAGCGTACTTGCGCAAGTGAGTCTTCCAGCGGACTTCGCTAGAGGACATTACCAGCGGACTGGTTTGCCAACAGACTTGCAGAAATGAATGGGCCGGACTTGCAGCCAGGACTGCGTTGTATGGCAGGGGACTTGCCGAAGAGACAGACAATGGACGCAGACGACGGACTTGTGTACATGAGGGTACGTGAAACTTACGTAATGGCATTTATTTCGGCGTCGGCATCGTCCACAATGAAGGCATTGGGTCATCAGTCCGACATTTCTGCGAGGAGAGAGTCCCGCAAGGCTGCCATCCACGGCACCAGGTCTGTTGTCCGCTCACGCGCGCATATGATGTACGCGGGGGATGCTATTGTGTGAGCAGATCCCGCGAGCAGAAAATTTCGTGAGCAGAAATCTGCTCACGCTTGAGGACCTGCCTACCTATAACCGCGGACGTCCAGTCGACTTAGAAGACCTATTACTGCGCAGAGTGACTGGTATCACAAGGATCGGTTATGGATGCTGTTGGGATGAATGGCGGATGAATGTCTGTATGATGAATGAGTCATGGATGAATGAAATAAATGAAATAATACAAAGTTGTTTTGTAGTAGTAGCTCTGAAATCCCCCGAGCTCCGAAATCCTTTAAACCATGCTAGTCTTGCTTGCAAATCAATTGTGAAAGTGCAGTGTATATTGCCAACAATGAATCCACATTGCTTTGTGGATTGAGGAGGGGTTACTTGTCATTTTTCCAGGTATCCAAGGTTGAGTGAAAGGCTCACACCCAAATCTAAAGAAGGCAGAGAGGTGAACTCGTGCTTTATAAATAAAAATTTCAAAACACGTACTGGGAATTAAGATGTCGTTGACGACACCTTAATCCCCAGCACCTGCACACACCGCCTTACCGCCAAGGCTTGTACGCCATAAGATTTTTTTGGGTGAATGTTTTTGGGGTTTTTGATTTTTCCATGAATTGTCATATGCCAACTCGTACTGGGAATTAAGATATTGTTAACGACACCTTAATCCCTAGCACCTGCACACACACCACCTTACCGCCAAGGCTTGTTCGCCATCAGATTTTTGTGGGTTGAAATTTTTTGGGTGAAATTTTTTGGGGTTTTTGGTTTTTCCATGAATTGTCATGTGCCAACTCGTACTGGGAATTAAGATGTCGTTGACGACACCTTAATCTGCCACATTCGACGAGAAAAAATAAAAAAAAGAACGGTTTATTTTTATTTTTATTTTATTTGTTTTTGGAAAACTAATGAAGATGTCGTTGACGACACCTTAATCTGCCACATTCGGGGGGTTCAAAAAAAGAAAAAACCGTTTTTTTTTTTTTGTTTTGTTTTTTGTTTTGGAAAATTAAGATGTCGTTGACGACACCTTAATCTGCCACATTCGGGGGGGGGGGGGGGGGGGGGGGGCGGGCAAAAAAAAAAAAAAAAAAAAAAAAAAAAAAAAAAAAAAAAAAAAAAAAAAAAACGTTTTTTTTGGTTTTTTGAAAACTTGCTGGGAATTAAGATGTCGTTGACGACACCTTAATCCCTCCAACCTGCACACGCACCGCCTTGAAAATTCTGTTGAGGTTGTTGGAATTAAGATGTCGTTGACGACACCTTAATCCCCCCTATACACGCACCGCCTTCAAAGCTTTTCTAGATTCATTTTTTTCTGGTTTTTTGGGTTTTTCCATGAACTGTCATATCGCAACAAGTTGTGGGAATTAAGATGTCGTTGACGACACCTTAATCGCCCCGACTTGCACACGCACTGCCTTCAAAGTTTTGTTGGATTTCTGTTTATTCCATTTTTGGGCCATAATCTGAAAAGACATGTGGCAGCAGCTAGTGGGATTTAAGATGTCGTTGACGACACCTTAATCGCCGCGACCTGCACATGTGTCAGCTTTGTAGTTTTGTTGGATTCAAATTTTCTAGTTGTTTGGGATTTTCCATGAAATGTTTGTGGCAACAGGAGGTGGGAATTAAGATGTCGTTGACAACACTTGGACACACACCGCCTTCAAAGTTTTTTTGGGCTCAATTTTTTGGGTTCATTGTTTTTGGAGGAATTTTTCTGCGATTTTTGTTTTGTCCTCCACTTCTCATGTTCTATCCTCCTCCCTCCTTTGCAGCCCCACCCCCATCAGAAGAGTCCATAGGTAACTCAAATTTACTCCTGTATGTAATTGCCTTGTAACTTCAGCAGTTTCCTTCAAGTTCCCTCAAAGTAAGTACTGCCAGGATCAGCCGACAAATCTGAAATTCAGAACACACTCGAGATGCAATTGCTCCGCGTGAAACAAAAACGAAGTCATGGTTCATCCATTTCACTCATTTCTCATCCAACAGTCATCCACCATTCATCCTTTCCACTTTTCATTCATCCTGGAACCATTCATCCGTCGGCTTTTTCATCGCACATTCGTACCATATGGTCGTCATGAAGCTTGGATTGTCCTGTCGGATGGGGTGTGCATGCGTCCGTGCATTGTAGTTTTTGTCCACGGCAATAGGCCTTCTTCTTCCCTCGGTTGTAGGCTCCCATTCACTAATCTGCTCACGCTTGAAATCTGCTCACACTTTAGGGATTCTGCTCACGTTTTCCACTTTAAGCGTGAGCTGCTTACACGGTAGCTGCCCTCTGATGTACGCAACTGGTATACCGTTAAGCCACTCGTCGAAGACCATCAACGTGTACAATGGGAACTGTTCAAATGCAGAATGTCAGATACATCCACTACTTCTGCAAGTGGATAAATTGTGAAAGGGATGAAAAGTACCTTGTGGTGATTTGTCCCGAAGGTTGCATCGCATGCAACGATACGGACATGGCCTAATTGAAGCATTCGCTTCTTTTACCACTCAGTCTGTATGCCGATTGTGAATGTTAAGTCGCCATCGTAGTGCTTGAATGTTGGCGTCAATTTTTCCTCTTGATAGAAGAAGACCGATTTCGGGTTCTGGTCTTTCCACATGCGGACACTCTCTGCATCGTTGGCATGTTTTTTGAACGTTTGTCACGCCCGTTTCTCGGCCAGGTTGCGCACATCCAGCTCTAGTAAAAAATCGTCTCGTGTCCATGCATCCCCCAACCCGGTGTTGTTCATGACGTGCTCTTTATGTTCTATCATGATTTAGGTGACTGACAGGCCTCGGCACAGACACTCCATGACCCATGCTTTCAATTCCTCGCTAATGTGTGGTGCGTAGGCGTGGCGAGTGTTCCTCAACTCAACGGACTTCCCATGACAGGGGTTCCTTTTCGCGTATGCTCCATATTGTTGTAGTACGTGAGGACACAAATGTCGGGGGCGAGATAGCATTGCTAGACCTTGAAACAGCACTGACAACCACGCTTGTAAGACTCTCCATATTCCGACTTCTTTATCCTTGGGCCTTTATGATGGTGAGATGTTACAGCACCCAGAAGAGGTCCTCCACGTTTCAGTTTCGGATCCTCCACTATCGCATTGTTGGTGCGCTTGTCATTAGGACCATAACAGCATTGATACCTGGACATAAAAATCACAATGGATATCCATCGACTTCTGGAAGCATGAAATCACAGAATGTGGGTACGAAAAATGGCAACAGACATGCAATCAGACTACAAAAGGACGATGAGGATGGAGCACACATGATACTGTTTAGAGAACTATTGGCTCTTGGCTCTTTTAGCATACTGGGTTGCACTTTAGTATGGACATTCACCCGAAACTGAGTGGGGTAGTCCACCAAACTCTCCTTTCCAAGGATAAAGTCATCAACTCTATCCCACGGTATGCAGGCCTTTAGAACATTCTGTCTGGCACCCATATAACCAAGCGTGTCTCTCTTCCATTGGAGGTCCTTCCTGTTGAAGGGTCCTGGTTTGGGTGTTTGCAAACTTTGTCGAAGAGGCCGTATAATCCAGCATCCCGTTTTTAGTATATCATCACCTTCTGCTTCCACGTCCATGCCCTCTACAGTACAGAGGATACGCTTCAGAACCTGCAAGAAATGCGCCGCAGTACACTGGACACGATGGACAACATGCAATGAGCATTAGTGCGCACGTTCGCGGCTGCTGGCAAGTGACAGGGATAAGGTTTCAATTCATGCCCTAAAAATGGAGGGCTCAGATGGCATTTTCGAACGGACGGTCCAGATGCGGCATCATCAGTGGATTGGAGGAAAGCGGACTCATGGGCGGCGGACTGACGGGCACATTATTGGGTGGACTAGCCGGCAGACTGGCGATTTGGCGGACTGAGGGGAACTGGACTCACGGGCAGCGGACTGGCGGGCGGACTGGGGCCGCGCCAGAGCGCGGGCGGGGCTGCCGCGACTGGTGGGGCCGCGGCAGCAGGTGGGTGACCGCGCGCAGCGGCGGGGGGTCCGGGTTGGGGGAGCCGGGCGTCCGTGCGCGGGGCCCACCGGTCAGCTCGCGCGTGCGCCATAACGTCCCAATTATTGTAAAATGAGAGGCATCTCAAACACACAGATATCAAACAATAAATGAACAATTTAAATATAATGAGGCAAACTACGGGTTTCGCCAGCTAAATAAGTAAGGTATCGGGTTTTACGAGCAAAATAAATCAAGGTATCAGTTTCGCCAATGAAATTTCAAGGTATCGTTGTGTAGGTCATTATCCAATGGTTTCGTGGGCGAAACAAAATGAGTTGTGTTTGGTTTTGCATAAGGGACGACGTGAGGTTGTTTTACTTCGCTACCGAATTGTTACGTGCTTATTGCATAGGTCGTTACCCACGCTTTTGTGGGCGAAACAAAATGAATTGTGTCTGGTTTCACATATTAGTGATTGCTACAAGCGTCAACATCACATGATTAAATATGCAACTATTAATCAACGAATATTGTTGATGGAGATGGAAAGCATGTTCTTGGTGTAATGTAATGACAAACGCTCCAGCATAGGGCCCAATATCTCCAACTTGATCTCTGGTGCAAATCCAGCTTTAATGAGCACAGAATGGACCTCTTTGGAAAAGGATTCCTACACTGGCACATGCCTTGAGAACACAAAGGAACGTGACTTTTGTGGTCATCACCCCTTCCTGTAGCATTTTCTCATACATCTGGAGAGCTTCCCTACCACACCCATGCTGAGCATATCCTGCAACCATAGTGTTCCAAGCTCGTTGCACCATATTGTCAAACACTTGACGCGCATCCTTCATGCTCCCGCATTTGGCATACATGTTCACCAGGGCAGTCTCCAGAATGATATCTGACACGATTCCAGCTCTGATGATGTCAGCATGGATCGCTTTACCCTTTTCCAGGGCTGCGAGTGGCACATGCCTTAAGAATGCAAATGAATGTGACTCTGTTGGGTGCAGCCCCTTCCTGTATCATTTGCTCATAGATCTGAAAGGCCTCCCTACCACACTCATACTTGGCATATCCTGCCATAATTATATTCCATGTAAGCACATCTCGTGAAACAATTCTCACTGCAATTCGGCTACTACACAGACGCGCACAGAGTGTACTGCCCACATTTTGGTGGAGCGTTCAGCCCATGGCCAGGCTTGCAAACAGCATGTAGTCGCCTTGAGGAGGCTTGTGAGCGCACCCACCATGCGTAAATAAGGTGCCTTGCGGAAGAGGGATGTATGTTCCCACCCTGCTTACTGTATGCGCTGCCATGGCTCCTGTTCATCTTTTCAGCCTGCAACTTAGATTGAAGAACGCACTAATAATAAGGTAGTTGCTCTGAAGCACGAAATCTGAAATGTCAAATCTATGCAGATGTGTTGACTGCTGCAAGTTAGTTACTCAAATTCCAAAAAAATTGGGCTCGCGTTGAAGTGGTAAACTTAGACATTAGGCTAAATAAGAGAGATAGACTTGGGTTGTCGTTTCTTCCAAAGACTATTGCAATGAAGAAGATGAAGGTCTTGATTCCTTCTTGTGTCCCTCTGGATTCAAATACACAGCGATGGCAGCTCGTTCCCCGCTCCTCATCGAGAGAGAGGCCACACCGACGTTCCTTTACTCTTCGTGCGAATATGCGGAAAGTCTCACATCTTGCAGCAGCCAGGCTGTGGAGCTGAGATGGGTACCCAGGTTGGCAATGCCGGGCACCAAACCCTTGCGAGTGATGGCTCTGGGGCCTCACCCTCCAGGGATATCCAAGGAAGCTACGATAGGTAAGTGAGCACTTTTCGCACTTGGTGTCTAAACTGGCTGCGTAGGAGCTATCCTGGACCCATGCTAGCAGAAAGTTGTCCTCTCCTTCAATATAGACATTGCGTCTATCCTCTTTGCTTAAATGCCATGAGAGAGAGGTGCTTCTTTACATTGTGGCCATAGCCACTATCCTATAAACTTTTCTTTTGTGAAATACGTGAGAATTATGACATTGCGGGACTGCTGCTGCAAAATTCAAGGAGGTGCAATTACGAGCTCGAATGTAGGGGCCGATTACCAGACATGAGATACACATTGATGTGGTCCTCTGATGCAATGTTGACCAACAGAGGGATGCATATATGACAGACAGAGACGTACTTAACCTGCGAACGCTATGACGCATCCTTGAGGGCATAGTCCCTCGGGATATGAAACCTTTCTGTCATCAGGTTCTGTAATCTCAGTCTGCACACGCCAAAGTGTTCGCGCACAGCCAACGTTATTCGAGTTTTAGGGAATTGAGTCTTGATGTAAGGGCTGGAGTTGGGATCACGCAATGCTGAATCCACCTCTTCTGCCCTTGCCCCCAATTGAGATGGCACTGCCAGTCTCACTGCAGTTGAGAAAGGGTAGGGGTCTTACTGTAGTTAAGAAAGGGTAGGGAGAGAGAGATTGTACTCACAAGACGTTGTTTGTCGTAGCCTTGTGGCCATTGACCCCGCGCCCAGTTTGAGCGGGTTTGGTAGTAAGACTTACCTTCATATAAAGAATTAATCCGGGTTCTCCAGATATCCTCTAGAAATCCCTTCACACAAGCATCAATCTGCTGTGTGTGATTTGCCCAAAAACTAGGCCTCAGGAGGGCCTGGGCTTTTGGCTCAGCCTCGAGACTTTCAAAGTTGGTAAACAGGGGTACAGGCACAATTCCCTTGATAGAGTTGAAGAGAGCGTCTCTTTGGTGAGAGAACCCCGGACAGTGTATCAGAAAATGAATACTGTCTTCAGATTGCCCACACAATGGGCAATTGCACTCTCCCTTTCCTCTCAGCTTCTGTTTGCTGTTCAAAGGTAGGCTTCCTGCCCTGAGTTTAAATTTCAGTCTAGTGCCGAGAGTGGGTAGACCCTTGAGGTCATCCAAGATTTCCTCCCCCATGTCACTGACTGGAAACAAGTTCAGGGAGGTTTTCTGCCTAACTTCATTTTCATCAGACAATCTCATGGCAACAGACATGGCATCAGACACTACAGCCTCTAAATCAGATTTATCCAGCAGGGTCAAGACTTGCGGATCCAGGTCCAGGACCTTGAGAATCTCTTCTACTCTCTTCTGCCAGGACTTAGCCTGTTTGACAGGGCGGTCCTGTTTCCAAGATATAGAGTCGATTAACTTAGGATATCTGGTGTTGGGCATATGTTGCAGCTGACCCCACCATCTGACCTTGAATTCATCTCGTCGGGAGCTTAAGGATGGAATGCCAAACTCACCCCGAACAGCCACATTGGCTGTTTTGGAGCATGCTGACATACACTCCTTAAGCACCCCCACTTGAATGGATTCTAGAGACTTAGCCTGGTTGGAGTTATCAACCCATATAGCAGATCCGTACTCCAAGGCAGGTCTAATAACGCGGCAAAGCATGGTTTTCTTAACCTCAGAGTTGACCCCTCTGCAGTGGAAAAATTTAGTGAGCCCCAGAGCTTTGCCCTTGCCAGTTTGAACAACTTTCCGGATATGTGCATCCCAATTACAATTGGAGGAAAATTCAACGCCCAGGTAAGTGTAGGAAGGGAGGACCGGGATCTCTTGGCTACCCCACTGCCACTTAAGATCACTTCCTCCCTCTCCTCTGTCATTGAATGCTACCACTGCACATTTGCTGACATTAGCCTCTAGCCCCCAAAGATCAAAGTATCTCTTCGCGCAATCAATCAACTCCTGGAGATTGGTTGGAGTCTCCCCTATGCCTGCGAAGTCATCCGCAAACATAAGGGCTGGTATGGTGGTATCACCCACCCTTAACCCAAATCCCTCACTTTCCACATCCTCGAGGAGTTGATTGATAAAAACATTGAAGAGCAGAGGGGAGAGAGTACATCCTTGAGCTACACCTTGGTCTATGTCAAAGAAGTTGGACTTCTGTCCGTTAACAGTGACACAGCTTTTGGTGTGAGCATACAAGTTGTGGACAACTCTCCACATCTTTCCCTTGATCCCACAAGACCAGAGGCGGAACCATAGGCCATCTCTCCACACTGTGTCATAAGCCTTTTTGACATCCAGGAAAAAAACATAAGTGGGTTTCCCTTCTTTTTTCCTTCCCTGGATAATCTGGCTTAGAGTGAAGATATGATCCACACAGCCCCTGTTTCGCCGAAAGCCAGCTTGGCCTTCGTGGAAACAACCTCTAGACTGCAGATCAACCTCGAGACGAGTACTTATAACTCTGCAGAATGTCTTGCCAACAGCATTGAGGAGCGTGATGCCACGGTAGTTCCCCGGTTCTTCTCTGTCACCCTTCTTGTATAGATTGACAATGACCCCCTGTCGCCAGTGAAAGGGGATCATTTCAGTCTTCCAGATAAGGTTAAAGAGGAGAACTAGGGCCTCTATCATGGGAGGGTCCCCTCTGTGGGCATGTAAACACAACCCACAAAGAGGTCCTTCGTACTCATGCCGCCCTTCAGATTCAGTTTTAGCCAGATACTATGCTCGTACCTCAAACCCTTGTTGATAATTTCACAATTATCAAACAAGAAATCACGGACAAAGAATCCAACCCCTTTTTGACCGCGTTTGGCAGAGGCTGCCTTGAGAGTACACATCCTACCTGCCCATTTATAACCATTGACATCTCCAACCAGTTTATCCGACGTTTCCCATGTTTCTTGCCCAGCACAGATATGAATATCATTAGTCCGAAGGACTTGTCCCACTTCGAGTTGTTTCCTTTGGTTAGTAAGCCCTGAGAAGTTGAAAGTGGCCAGCCGCAAGCCAGCCCTTTGCATGTGAATTGTTTGTCGTCTAGGTAGCTTTTGATTGCTCCTGGACGGGAACCGTTCTGCAAAGGTTGGACAGCTACCCCATGTGTAGATTTTGCTCGTCTTGTGTAGACTTTGAGAATTGGTAAACCATTCAGGGTACCAAATCCTTCAGTTACACGACGCACAGGCTCCGCACACTTAGGGGCATATTGTCCGTCAGACTGCTTGGGGACAATTACCCCGTGTATAGATTTTGCTCGTCTTGTGTAGACTTTGAGGATTGGTAAACCATTTACAGTACCAAATCCTTCAGTTACACGACGTTCAGGCTCTGCACACTTAGGGACAGATTGTCCATCTGACGGCTTGGGGACAATTACCCCATGTATAGAATTTGTTCGTCTTGTGTAAACCTTGAGGATTGGTAAACCATTCAGAGTACCAAATCCTTCAGATTCAGGACGTTCAGGTTCTGTACACTTAGGGGCATCTTGTCCTTCTGGCTGTTTGGATTCAACCTCATCCAGAGCATCAAACCGATTAGAAACTCTCAAGTTGAAGTCCTTGCCCTTGGTTGTCTTCCTAGAGCGCCCCATTGAATCACCAATGTCTAAGACCGCTCTCCAGCCAGTCAAGGGACGAACTTCTTTGAGATTGAATTGATGTGGGACTCTATTAGAAGCACTTTTGGACATTGCAACCTTCAACGTACCCCTGTTATCAAGTCTCGAGATGGAACCATTAGCCAAGAAATCCAAGCCTAAGCTAGAGCATGTAGTTTTAAAGGACACATCGTCCATCCTGGGATTCACCCCAAAAACTACACATGAAGCCCTAGATTTGGCATAAGTAACCAATTCCCAGGAATCACCCTGGGGAGTGTTGATGTTGATAGGAGCTAAAATATTGATTGATCTCGCAGGCTATAAATTTAAGCACAGGAACCAACCCGAGCCCCAAGTGCCGAGTATGCTATACAGAGCATACGACTGCCCAAATTGGGCGGAGGGGCTGCCCCCAAGCGGTAGGGGTCCGCTTGTTACCATTCAGAGATCACACTCCAGGGAGTTGCAGGGAATGGCCCGTGTAGGCATATTCTAAAGAGGGAAAGGCCCCAAGCTTTCCAACTAAATCCAATGCACTACCTTACCTGGAGCAAAGCGCTTCAGGTCGAAACAAACAAGGACACGAGGTCACAAGGCCGGCATTTAGTCACAGAGACATTAATGTACTCCCGTATCAAGTCCACCCAATGGCAATAGGCTTCCTAGAGGACAGGGAGAATAGGGGGAGAGAGAGAGAGAGAGAGAGATTAAATTGCCTTGTGCCAGCAGTTTTTAAGAAGACTTGGTAAATTAATAGCTGCTAAAGATCTCTGTGTATTGTATTTGCATGCAGGCCAAAGAACGACCAATCAACAGCTCTGGCGGGAGTTCTTCTCAAATCCTTCACAGTGGTGGGACAACAGGTTTGATAAGGTGTGGCAATCATTATGACGCAAAAGAGTTTGACAGTGACTGAATCTTGCGTGCTTTTGCGGACTGATTTGAATCTTCGGTTGCTTAGATGAATGACAATTTAGCTGAAGGCAGCTAAGGTGGTTCATATCATAGCCTGGTCAAGTGAGACTGTGGTTGAAGGTGTGGCTGCTCAGCTGCATAGTTGTGGCTTTTCTCAGAAAAGTCCAAGATCGCCAGACTTCAGACATAAGCGCACGAAGGAGGTCCTTTGGATTGACGGTTGGTCAAACCCTTCTTGGGTGAAAGCAGAGCTGTCTGCCATGATACCAGGTCGAGCACAATCTATTTCTAATGTGGGTGTACACCATGGAGCTCCAGGTGGAGAATACAACTGGTATTGCTTTGATGATGATGCAGGGTTTCAGGTCAAGCAGATAGCAGTACAAATTATTCTCATTGTAGATTATTTCTGTGAGTGTGTGAACCCTGTTCATATGTGGAAACAAGCTTCTCCTCATGAGAGATCTTTCTTTAAATTGTATAGGGGTTTTCAGATATATTACTTGAATTCGGACTCATAGTTTGTACCTAAGACTTTTGAGACATGCAGGATGGCAGGATTGGAGCAGGCACATTCATTGGAATCAGGCATGTCCATGATGACCAGTGCTTTTGCACCAACAGAGGGAGTCAACAAGAACTCTCCCAACACTTGTGTGAATGTGAGGACATTATGTAAGGAAGGACAACTGAAAGAAGCGGTGCACAATTTGAACCAAAAAGGCATTTTGGCAGATGCCAATACGTACATATGTCTCTTGCAGGAGTGCATTAAAATTAAAGACCTGGATATTGGGAAGCAGGTGCACGCCCACCTTATGCAGAGTGGATTGAAGCCAAACACCTTTCTACTCAAGACCCTTGTCAACATGTATGCCAAGTGTGGCAGCTTGGTGGATGCACGCCAAGTGTTTGACAGAATGCCTGAACGAGATGTGATTATCTGGACCACAATGGTGGCAGGATATGCGAAGCATGGGTGTGGTAGGGAGGCTTTGGAGATCTATGAGCGTATGGTACGGGAAGGGGTGATGCCTGACAAGGTCACATACACTTGTGTTGTGAAGGCATGTGCAAGCCTGGGAGCCCTGGAAAAGGGCAAAGAGGTTCATGCTCAGATTATCAAGGGTGGCATTGCGCCAGATATCATATTGGAGACTGCTATTGCTGACATGTATGCCAAATGTGGGAGTGTAAAGGATGCACGTCAAGTGTTTGACAATATGGCTAACCGAAATGTGGTCTCAGAGAACAGCCTTATTAACATGTATGCTAAATTTGGGAAGATGGAAGATGCGCGTCATGTGTTCAACAATATGGCACAACGAGATGTGATCTCATGGAATGCAATGATTGCAGGATATGCTCAGCATGGGTGTGGTAGGGAGGCTCTGGAGGTCTATGACCGAATGATAGCAGGTGGGATGGCACCTGACAAGGTAACATTTACTTGCGTTCTTGATGCGTGTGCCAACCTGGCAGCCCTGGAGAAGGGTGTAGAGGTCCATGCTGACATGAGCAAAGCTAGCCTGGCACCAAATATTATTCTGGAGACTGCCCTTGTCGACATGTATGCAAAATGCGGGAGCATGAAGGAGGCACATAAAGTTTTCAACAATATTGCTCAACGAGATGTGGTGTCTTTTAACACCATGATAGCAGGATATGCTCACCATGGGTGTGGTAGTGAAGCCCACCAACTATTTGAACAAATGCAACAGGAAGGCTTGAAGCCCGATGGTATCACCTTTATATGTCTTCTCTCTGCATGTAGCCATATGGGCCTAGTGGATGAAGGCCATCAGTTCTTTGGTTCGATGAGTCGAGATCATGGCCTCACTCCTACAGTGGAGCATTTTGGCTGCATGGTGGACCTTCTTGGCCGTGCAGGACAATTGGATGAGGCAGAGGAGTTCATTAAGCAGATGCCAATCAGACCACATGCTGGGGTGTGGGGGGCCCTGCTTGGTGCATGCAGAATTCATGGTGATGTGGAGCGAGCAGAACGTGCAGCAAAATGCCTTCTCAAGTGGGATCCACAGCATGCTGGAACTTATGTACTGCTATCGAATATCTATGCTGCAGCTGGCAGGTGGGATGATAGAGCAAAGGTGAGAAAAATGATGGAGGACAGAGGTGTTAGAAAGGAGGCAGGGCGCTGCTGCATTGAGGTCAACAAGCAGGTGCATACATTTGTTGTAGAAGACAAATTACATCCACAAATTGAGGAAATCCAGGCTGAGCTGAAAAGTTTGTCTTGGCAGATGAAGGAGGCAGGGTATGTGCCTGACACTCGCTTTGTATTGCATGATGTGGAGGAGGAGATGAAGGAAGTGTCTCTGTGCCACCACAGTGAGAAGCTGGCCATTGCTTTTGGGCTCATCAGCACCACCCCGGGGACCGCCATACGGATTACCAAGAACCTTCGAGTATGCGGTGACTGCCATACTGCCACCAAGTTCATCTCGAAGATTGTTGGGCGAGCTGTCATTGTACGGGATGCCAACCGCTTTCACCACTTTACAGATGGGGTTTGTTCTTGTGGAGATTACTGGTGAAATGAGCAATGCATGTGACAATAAATGGGAAGTAAGAGTGGTAAAGTCATAATTTGTCATTGTTTTTGTCAGCAAGGACGCAAACTGAAAGTGGATACAACAATTAGTACTGGATTTTCTGTGAGCTGCCCACACTGATCATCATAACAAGTATTGTCATGAAACAGCCGCAGTGAAGTCACAGAAGACTATTGCAGAGGAGTTGCCAACAGATTGCCAGGAACAAAGTGATGAAGATGGGGATTTTACTTTTTGCATCAATGGGGGTCCCAAATTTTTTTGTGGACTGGGTGCATGGAAGGCAATTTCCTTCACACTGGCTGGGGAATGTCCAGTCAGATGACACAGTTTCACTGAGAGGCTTTCTATTCACTAACCTCAATTTCCATCCACCAAAGCCCCAAGATGTGGGAGTTCACTTGGCGGTTTTTCAGTCCATTTCAATGACCATTTTACTTTTCAAGTTCTCCTCAGATTAACCATGCATACACCCAGGTATTCTCTGCATTTCAGGTGTGAATTTGACTCAGCTTGTTGAGCTGAAGCTTGAAGGGCGTCCATAAGTGAGTTACGAAGTCTGTGTGTAGTATTACAGGTCCAAGGTGTGTTCAAACTCGACCACGAAACATGCAATACCGTCCGGTCCGTCCTGACACTACTAGTGTTGTGGTTGGCTTGCTTGGAGTGGACACAATGGACGTGACATGAAAGGCAAATATCCTTCCTAAAAGTAGGGCACCCGGTTGATTTCCACTTCGGCCATTTTTTCCCTCGGATCCATTTCCTGAGGTTTCATATTTCATTCGGAAATTCTGGAATTCAGTCGGCTAGCATGTAACTGGCTGCCGGTTCTCCCCGGACGTTGGTCCGAACAAGACTTGCAGAGTCAGTTACTGACTGATCTGTACACACGACTGAGCACTGGAGAGTCCATCAAATTATAGGGACGCACACGGGAAAGTTGCTCTGCTTTGCCTGCACTCTCCACGTCGTAGGTTAGCTTTGTGGGTCAGGCCCTCGCAGGCTCGTCCCAGCGCTGGATAACGTTCTTCCTGACACTTTAGGTGCAGACTGCAGACATCACTCATGCACGCTGAACAAAGTTGTTTCATGTCATGTGCGTCTTGCAAACGGCCTGACTTTTGAACAGAGACATACCTCTGTACAGGTGCCATTGAGTTGGCCAGTACAGTTCACGTGCTTTCCAGTATCAGTCATCCGAAGAATGTTTCCTGCCAAATTTTACAAAACCACAGATCCAGCTCGTTGAATTCCCAGGACTCTTCTGCCACAGAAGGTGACGGAGCAAGAGAAACATTGTGAATAGTGGAGACTCTTATCATCACTGGATGTAGGCTAGGTACTGTAGAAAACCGGGATGCTGTCACGTTTCTCTTTGTTATTTTACCTTGGAGACTCGATAGGATCCCTTTCTTAAATGCAAAAGCTTGCGAAGCAAGCCTCATATCCATGGGATCCGCTCCCTGCATCGTTTGCAAAGCCCGAGAGCACGGCGCTGAGCACATCCCAAGGGGCTGTCGGCGGCGGCCATGGTTTCTTTCAAAGCTTGCCACACTGTTCTTTACCGCGCTGGATGGCCGAGATCCCTAGAACTAAAATAAAAGAAATTAATTTAATAAAGGAAAGATGACAGGGCGTAAGATCCCACGGTGTAAGATCCCATCCTAGGGTCTTACGTATAGGGTAAGTCCCTGGACCTCGGGCATTCACTGATTTGAGGGCACCTACTCGCCGCCCTCGTTGGTGCCCTCAAATCAGTGCCCGAGGTCCAGGGACTTACGCAGCGTAAAGCACGGACAGAAAATTTTCACTTGACGTCATCATTCTTTGCTGACGCGTCATCATTCAAGTGGTCCATCCTGTCGCAGGATGTTCACAGAACGCGTAACGCCCTGGACAGGCTGGCGCGGGATGTCACAAAAAGCATAATGCCCTGGACAGCCTGTCGCGGGATGTTCACCAAAAGCGTGATGCCCTATCTGGACTTGCCTCAAATCTTCACGTGTAAGCGGACGTCCAAATACACTAAAAAAGTTCTGGTAGTGCTTTACGGGTAAGGTCGTAAGTCGCAAGGTCCCTGCCCGCTGTTGACGTGACATTCCGTCAGAGAACGTTGGTGCAAATACAAAGGGGAAAAACCCCTAGGTTTTTAGTTTTTACAGAGACCTATCTGACGAGTTTAAGACGCGCACTTGGGAAACTTGGCGGTACGGTTGCAGCGGCTGACCCCAGGGGACTTGGCCTGCTGTCAAGTCCTCACCCCCTGTGTGTACATTATATACATTAAAAGGTCCCAAACGTCATTTTTTCATTGCTTTTCCATATATATATATATAAATATATTTGATGCCTGCGTAGATTATGGTGTCTGTTGACCCCCAAGGGCTAACTTCCTGCCTTCCAGCAGGAAGGTGGACCCACAACCACTTCCGAGGTGGTATGTGCCCCTTACCACTGGGCTATTTTTCCATTTTATTTCATCAAACGGTCTCCGACGGCCCTTGATTTTTAACTATAAGTATTAAAGGAAATTAGGAGCGTCAGATCACAATGATTTAGGCCCTAATAAGTTTATGATGATTATGCCTATTATAGGGGAAATAATGTTGGAAACATGCAAACAATTAATTTCAGATTTGTATATTTATTTACCATGACAAACATAAGTTTTGTTGTAGTTGCAATCCACGTATTATAAGGAAATTTTGAGGGGAATTTTCCCTGTATTATAGAAAAGAATCCAATTAAGAACATTTTACATTAAGTCGTCGTATTTTATGTCTATTCCATCGAGACAATGAGACCGGAGTTGTCCATAACAGGTTGGATCATAGAGTCATTATTGTTATTAGATTTGTTTGTTGTTACGTAGAAAAATCCGTCACTGAACCCAATTGTCATAGAATAATCCCTACAAGTCTCAAGTGTGTGTGAGTTGTATGTTTTATTTTATTATTATTAGGAGAAAAAAATCCCCTGCCAAATTAGATTGATAAGTGGGAAAAATAACCACAAAAGGGCTCCATAGCAAAAGTCACTAAACAAATGTGCCAACTGGTAGCCAAACAGGGAAAACAGGAAAGAGAGACAAGACCTGGATCGTAAATGGACTGCGAAGTTCCTGCCCTGCACCCTGTCTCTTGGAAACCTGTCTGGGCGGATATCTGGAAGAAGCACTTATCGTCAAAATTATTGCTTAATAGAATCGTGCCAGTAGGGGCCATTTTCTCTGATGCTCCCTTTCAATGCTCTACATGCAATCTTCAGTTGGTGGAGAACATTGAACATTATTTTGTGCACTGCCCTTTTGCTACTTTTGTGACATGTCTGGCATCATGCTGCCTCTTTCTATTCCAATTGGAATATGCACCTGAGCTTCTCTACCTCAACCTTGCTTCTGAACATCAACGAAGGGGCCATTTGTTGTTATTATCTAGTGTGGGAGTCCCTTAGGAGGCTTGTCCTTTGGCATATATGCAGGAAATCTAGATACTCATTGCTCTTTCAAAATGACTTTCCTTGTCTGCTGAGGGTGTTGTGCAGGGTTCACTCAGACTTAATATGTCCGAGGCTTGCAAATTGTGGGTTGTGCTTTTTATAGCTCTTCGCAAGTGCGGGGATAGAAGAAGAACCCTAGCTTTCGACCGTTGACAACTCTTGAGGGCCGAAAGGGCGAGTCATCTGCAAGAGAATTTCGAACTCGAGAATCGAATGGACGACTCCATCCCTTCCTATTGGCAGCTCAGTTCGTGCCAGGCGTTCCCCGATCGAGCCTGAAGACTCAGAGGTGAACTGGCAACATCGTCGAAGCTTTCGAAATGGCAAATCCAAGGCGTAGTTGTCTTTCGATCCGCCTAAACGCAAGAGATGCAGTCTTTAGTCCTCTCTCCCAATCTTCTACTAGATCCATTATTTATACTCTTGGGTCTCAATGGTCCTTGGTTAATCTTCTCTCTTTCAGTTTCTCTGTCTTCAACTCTTGGCTTAGAACAGTGTCTCGTTTCTCAGCCTCTATGGCTTTTGTAAGGTTATTCTTTCCTTACATTTTTGATGTAGTTCAAAAGGGCTCCAATCCCCCTTTGTTTTTAAAATGAAACCTTTAGATAAGCTTTAATGTTTGAGTCCAGTAGGGTAATGCCGCTAGTTGAAGTCACCATCAGCCGGCAAGCCACAACCCCAATCCGTGGGGGGTGAATCTTCCGTTGAAAGTACAAGTCAGAAACTCTAGTGCTGAGGAAGCCGCCCTTGCCCTAGATGTCAAAGCCCTTGTAAGAGCATCTCCAACGGTATCCCGCCATCGGGCCCCGCCGAGCTGCTCATGGCATGGAGTTTGGCGTGGATTTAATGCATCTCGGTACATGAGACCGGCGAAATAACGTCCACCGGGGTCATGCTAAATCCAACGTCAAGTTGGGCTAGCCAGTCTGCGGATGCCACATGGTGGCTCCAGGCTGCGCCACACCTGCTATTCCTATCCCCACTTGATTCTCTCCAGAATATCTCGTTCTCAAAAGCTCTTTGTAAACTTTTTTCTTCTTCGTCTCTTCGTCTCTGTTTTTTTAATTCATGTTTGGTCTCTATTCTCCTTGGAACAAGAATCTCAGGTCTTCATGGCTGTAAGCTTTGAATTTTTTCCCCACTTGATTCTCTTCAGAATATCTGGTTCTTGAAAGTTGTTCGTGAACTTTCTTCTTGTTCATCTCTGTTTTTTTTATTCATGTTTGGTCTCTATTGTCCTTGGAACGATCATCATTGTTTCCCATTTGTAAGCTTTGATTCTTTTTATTCTTACAAGGATATTGATTCTCTTCAGAATATTTTAGAAGTTTATGAACACCCATACTGAAATTGGATAGGATCGTGCTGAATTTCATTGGGGAGAGAACATGGACCTAATTAATTTGGAGGCAGAGGCAAGCACAGTTGATGAGAGAGCTCACTGATGACTCTGCTGACTTGGATTACGATATCCATATGTTGCTTCAAGGGACTGCTCTTCACTAATTCGAACCTGAACCTACTGTTAGGGGCGAGAGTAAGCTTGGTAGGAGGCCCAACCTTGCAAGAGACCATGTTGAAGGACACCGGAGAATTTACAAAGATTACTTCTGTGAGAATCATATGTATGACGGAAAAATCTTCAGAAGACGATATCGGATGAGAATGAAGTTTTTCCTCCGAATTCGAGATATTGTTGCAAACTATGATCCTGTTTTCACACAAAGGTATGATGCATGTGGCAAACCGGGATTGAATCCCTATCAAAAAACAACTGCTACTTGAAGAATGTTGGCATATGGAGCAAGTGCCGACTCACTTGACAAATATTGCAGGCTAGGGGAATCTATAGCTATTGAGTGCTTGAAAAGGTATTGCTCCGTTGTGAATCACTTGTTCAAAGCTGAATTCTAGTTGAGGCTGCCTCCGGAGGCTGATCCCCAGCAAAAGCCAACATTCACAGCCCTGACCTTCATCTTTCCTATCTCTAACTCCACTATTGGGTGAGACCGTGCCCCTGTTGATTCCCAACAGGGCAAAGTGGAGAGATGGACATACAATATAGAGTCAGTAGGCACATGAAGGAAAAGACAACGAGAGCATACCAATGACGCATAAGGGGTGCTGGGTCGTGGCTGCGGAGCAATGGATGGAGTAGTTCATCGAGGGCAGCAAAGCCGTGAGCAGAACCTATGAGCAGATTCCTGGATTCATGAGCAGATTCCCCGAAGCGTGAGCAGAATCAAAGCGTGAGCAGATTTCGCTTTCGGACCCCAAAACCGTGGGGACAAGTGGGCCTATTTCCGTGGACGCCAACTTCACTGCAAAGACGCAGTCTCCGCTCCATCGGACCAAAGACAGATAGGCTCTATGACGACAAAATGGCACGAATGCACGATGATACATTCACGGATTAATGGATTTGGGATGGACGTAAAAGTGTAATGGATGAACGTTGGATGAAGCACGGATGAGAAATTATCCATATGAGGGGACTATGGAGGACTGTATGAGCATGTCTCCTGTGGGATCAGCAAGCGCATGCACCAAGCATTAAGGTGGCGTCAACGACATCTTAAATCGCATGCTCAGCATGAGAAATGAACCCATGAAAATCGTTGCAAGAAGAAAAATGTGGCCTGCAAAAAACCATAGGGGGAGTTGAAACCCTGCTCAGGGAATGACGAATTAAGATGTCGTCAACGACATCTTAATCCCCTGCCCTATATATATGTAAGCCCAAAAATGGAGAAAGGCTTGGGTTTACTTGAACAAAGTGGATCCATGAATGTCTCGTGAGGGATCAGCAAGCGCATGCACCAGGCATTAAGGTGTCGTCAACGACATCTTAAATCGCATGCTCAGCATGAGAAATGAACCCATGAAAATCGTTGCAAGAAAATAAATCTGGCTTGGAAAAAACCATAGGGGGGAGTTGTAACCCTCCTCGGGGAATGACAAATTAAGATGTCGTCAACGACATCTTAATCCTCTACCCTCTTTGAAAATGGGAATTTCACCAAACAGGATAAATCACTATATATATATATATATGTAAGCCCCAAAATGGAGAAAGGGCTGGGTTTACTTGAACAAAGTGGATCCATGAAGACTGACTGCATTAGTGGATCTATTAAAACATTGGTGAACTCGCGATAGTGGAGCATATAAAATTAGATTGGCTGGAGAGAACCATAGGGGGGAGCTGTAATCCTGCTCAGGGAAGCACGAATTAAGATGTCATCAACGACATCTTAATCCCATGCCTTGTTTAGACATGGGAATTTCACCAAATACGATAAGAGACAAAAATTAAATTAAATAAATAAATAAATAAAAAGCCCAAAAATGGGGAAAGGTTTGGGTTTACTTGATCAAAGTGGATCCATGAAGAGTGACTAGTCTCATTTCCAATAGTGGACAAATTAAGAAACATTGGTGAACTCGCGATAGTGGAGCATATCAAGGGACCCCTGTCCTGGGAAAACACTATCCTGGATGAAGTCGTATCGACTTCTGCGCTTCAATTCTAGGATGTTATCTACATATCCTTTGTTGTCTGCCCCAGTCCTAAGGACGTTGATTTGATAACGAGCATTTGGAGAAGCTAATGTTGAGAAATGGTCCATCACAAAGTCAAGCAATGCACTATCAAACTTAGTCGTTGTCTCGTCTGACTCCCCCAGCAGATGTTTGTGTAGGAAGCCTTTGCTTGCTACCATAGCAATGGCTGATGGTGATGCAGTGGGAGCATTTTGAAATTCTTGCTGAAGCAGCGAACGCACTATCTCAACACTCTCCCTGCAATCTCCTCGCGACACTGGATGGGCATGGGTGCCAAAATGGATACAAGCCCATGTGAGGTGGTTGATACGGTGCAGCACGTAGTACATCCGTGCATTGCATTTCGCCATGCATTGTGGCACGACTTTACAAAACTTGCAAACGACAGAACTGCTCTTTGGAGGAGCACACCCTACTTGAAATGGGTTGTCGCAGACTCCCTCCCACTCCGTCTCATTTGCCACACCGGCCATTTGGAAATGCTGGCAATCCGAATTTGCACAACGCAAGTGCCCAGTGCAAATGGATCTCCGAAACTTCAGGCCATGCGGATTACAGATATTGGAAGTTTTAGTCCGACACCATGGGTGTCCATCGTGTTTCTTGTCCATGCCCACCATGAGTCCAGCCAAACCTCCACATGACGTCGGAGGTGGCAGTTCAAAAACGATGTCTCCATCAAAGTAAGGGGGTAGAAATTTCGCTCTTTGGATCCGCTGTGTTTCCCAAACAATGCCTCTCACATCGCTCTTGCATCCTGGCAACCCTCTCAACGACTGCAACTTGGGAATGACACTAATGATCTCCTGGACATCGGGGTCTACCAGTATAGGAGGGTTCGTAGGAAGAGGGACCTCCGTGACATCGTCTTCCGAACTGTCCGAGAGCTCGACAAATGTCGTGGAGGTAGTTTCTTCTGTCTTGATGGGGACCAACTTTGGCGCCTGCGCCACCGAAGCTGCTGTTCCGGGCGTGAGTATAGTGTCCGATGAAAGGCGTCTCTGATCTCCATGAACGCGGTACTTGGCGGGTGGAACTCTCCACTCTCTTCGACCATCCTGTTTATGCGGCTTCTGAACCTGCGTTCCCTCGACCTTCCCACTACTGTCGTACACCTCTCTGACCACATGGACGGTCCCTGGCTCAAAGCGGAATGTTATGCAAATCAAATCCTCCTCAACAATGGTCAGGCCATTGTCGTCGGCCACGGCGCTCATGTACTCGGCTTGCAGAGGGGAGTACATTGTTACCATGTCTGAGGTGGGAGACATGGTACGCATGGACTGGGATGAAGCACACTGGACAATGTGGGGGACTCCTATTCTGTGTTTATACTGCTTATCTTCGCACAGTGTACTTTCTCTTTTCCATCATTCTCATGATAATCTTACAGCATTTCGCCGCCCTAGAAACAGCTCAGCAGTATTAAGAATTACGAGGGTGCGTTCAATTTTCTGACAATGACATATTTCCCTCGGACAAACCCGCAACCCATTCCATAACGACCTCTATGTTGGTGGAACACCAACTGACACCCACGGGTACGTGGTCTCCATGCAGAGGTTCCACTAAAAGGGCCCAGACCGGCAATGATGGTCCATGCCAGTTGGCCATTCCCAATTGCACAGCAGACAACCCCCCCAGCCGCAATTCGAACAAGTCAATTAAGAGCCGTTTCTGTTTTTTGGGATAATCCTAAACGGATGATTTTGGAGATGAAACCCCAACCGCCATCCATCCATCTGTTTCGTGGACCCTAATGGAGTGTTGGAAGATGAGTGTCCCGTTAGTGTCATTTCGAACTATTCACACTGGAACCTCCCAAGAACGTCATTGTTAGTGCAAAGAAGAGGACGCGTAGGAAGTCTCTTTACTACATGTCGGCGAGGCAGAGGTTGAAAGCGAGAAAGAGGATGAGGACGACTCGGAGGGCGCTTGATCTTTCCGAGGGGGAGAATGACCGTGAAGGGGAGGGATCTGCTGGCGAAGAGTTACAGAATAGGGGAATTGCGGAGCCGTCTGTGGAAAAGCAGCTGGAGGAGCTTTTGGAACTTCCCCTTTTGCGTGAGGCTGGGATGGAAAGAATGCCACCTATAAGAGAGGAGGAAGGCATGCCAGGCAGTGATGTTACTCCTGTGCAGGAGGTCGTAACGAAGCAGGTGGCCATGAATACCCGGGAGCACCCATCCAACACAGCGCTGTCTTTGCGGGCGTTGAAGGACAAGGCACAAGTGGGAGGCAACATGCGAGCAATGGATTTGGAGACGGACAACGCTGAACAGAGTCTCCTTCAGGTAGCACCACCATTGTGATGCATAGTTCAGTTTGTTTTTGCATTGTTAGAGATAAAAACTGGTGGAGCCATCGAAGTATGCCCTGCATTTTAAGATGTCGTTGACGACAGCTTAATCTGCAATCGCATCCTCCCCGCCTTACCCTCCTCTCTATTTCCCTCATGTTCCAATGTAGTGCCAAATTAAGGTGTCGTCAACACAAGCTTAAAATGGGCCTGATTTGTCTTTCAAACAATGTGTGATGTTTTTCAGAGGAAACGGAAGAAAGCCTAGGAGAGTCTCCGAGAGTTACCAGCCGAGAAGAACGCACCAGACCAGAACCCTGAAGTGGTTGTCAACATGGTGACTGAGGAGGAGGTGCCCAGGGTTCACTCTCCGCAGCGGGCTGTGGCAACAGTGGAGCAGCCAGTGGACACACAGCCACGAGTGAAGGGGAAGACACAAGTGCAAGGAACAATGCGACCTGCGGAGAAGGGGTCTTCCAGCGGCCGTCCAAAGCCTGCGAAGGTTTGTTCTAGCTTGCCCATTCTCATTTGTGAGGGTTGTTGTGAAGCAGAAAAGAGGTGCTAAAGTTCGAAGTCTGCCATGGTTTTTTGAAGCATAGAAGACAAGGCTGGTGGGTTATTCAAAGACTTTGATACGGACAGAAGGAGGCTGATTAAGGCATCGTTGACGATAGCTTAATCTGGTCAGCCATTCAGATATTGAGGGTTTTCTTTCAAACATAGAGGATCACGATTAAAGCACAAGCTTCCGTTGTATGAGTGGACTTTGAAGCAGGATGAAGAATGCAGATTAATACCTTAATCTGCTCTGCTATTCCCAGGGTTTCTTCGAAACAGAGACGAACAGGCTTACTGGTCGGCAAAGTGAGGGGGTTTCTGAAGCAGAATGAATCAGGCAGATTAAGGCATCGTTGACGACACCTTAATATAGTCTGTCATTCCCGGGTTGAGTGTTTGAGAGGTGGGTAGTCTGCACAGTGAGGGGATATCTGAAACAGAAATGAGGAGGGGAATTAAGGCATCGTTGACGATACCTTAATCTGGGAGTTAGAATCCGTTTTCCGAATACTTTGATGCAGAGAGGAACACAGTGGCTGTTTTTTTCTGAAACATGGAGGACGATTAAGGCATCGTTGACGATGTCTTAATCTGGCTTGTAAAATGTACGTAGAGGCATAGTTTGAGGAAGAGATGAATAGGTTTAGGGGTGGATAGTCTGACTAGTGAGGGGACGTTCGAAACCATAAATGTGAGTGGTATTAAGGCATCGTTGACGATTCCTTAATCTGGAGTGAAACCGAGTTTTCAGTGGACTTTCTAGCAGAGATGAACAATATCCAAGGTGAAGAGTATCAAAATTCAGTGGCTGCTTTAAACAGAAATAAGGAGGCAGATTAAGGCATCATTGACGACACCTTAATCAGGCCTGTCAAAAATACTTTCATGGCATACTTTGAAGCAGATATGAACAGGATTAGTGGTGGGTAGTCTGCACTTTGAGGGATGTCTAGGACATAAACGACGGAGGCAGATTAAGGCATCGTTGACGATACCTTAATATGGAGTGTAAAAGCAGTTTCTGTGGATACTATGAAACAGAGATGAACACGATCAGGGGTGAAAAACCATCTCATAGAAGGGCTGTTTAAAGCATAAATAAGGAGGCAAGTTAAGGCATCGTTGACGACACCTTAATCAGGCCTGTCAAAAACACTTTCATGGCATACTTTGAAGCAGATATAAACAGGATTAGTGGTGGGTAGTCTGCACTTTGAGGGATGTCTAGGACATAAACGAAGGAGGCAGATTAAGGCATCGTTGACGATACCTTAATATGGAGTGTAAAAGCAGTTTCTAGGGATACTATGAAACAGAGAGGAACACGATCAGGGGTGAAAAACCATCTCATAGAAGGGCTGTTTAAAGCATAAATAAGGAGGCAAGTTAAGGCATCATTGACGACACCTTAATCAGGCCTGTCAAAAACACTTTCATGGCATACTTTGAAGCAGATATAAACAGGATTAGTGGTGGGTAGTCTGCACTTTGAGGGATGTATAGGACATAAAAGAAGGAGGCAGATTAAGGCATCGTTGACGATACCTTAATATGGAGTGTAAAAGCAGTTCCTGGGGATACTTTGAAACAGAGAGGAACACGACCAGGGGTGGGGAATATGGTCATAGAAGGGCTGTTTTAAACAGAAATAAGGAGGCAGATTAAGGCATCGTTGACGACACCTTAATCTGGCCTGTCAAAAACACTTTCCAGGCATACTTTGAAGCAGATATAAACCGGATTAGTGGTGAGTAGGGCTGTTCTAAATACAAACATGGAGGCAGATTAAGGCATCGTTGACGATACTTTAATCTGGAGTGTACAAAGTGGACTTCGATGCATAGAGGAAGAGATTCGGGTGTGGAGAGTAGTCATATGGAATGAGTGTTTTAAACAGAAATAAGGAGGCAGATTAAGGCATCGTTGACGACACTTTATTCTGTGCTATCAACTAGACCTTGATGTTGTGGGAAAACACAAATGAATGCAAAAAAAAAGGAAGAAGGCGGGGGAAAGCCAGCCTGCACAGGAGACATCTGCTCCTGATACTCAAGATGAAGACCCATTTGACAATTACGAAGATAAAGTGCATTCACTGATGTACACCTCCAAGGTAAACTCCAAAAAGGTCATAAATTCCATGGAAGTTCGGGATGACACTCTTATGATTCCCCTATGCAGAATGATTTCCATGCCTGCCGTTCGTCCAACCTTGCATCATGATATCAAGAAGCTTCAGGGTGATTTCATCCACGGGTACTTGAAGGGCTCCACAGTTTTTTACGTTTCAGTGACAGATATCCAGGGATCAGAGAAAATGGTTGACGAAGAGATTACGGCCGGTTGGGATCCGCTTTGGAATGAGGTGAATTCGGAGTTTGAGGCAGAGCTTTCCTATAACCCATCTCACAGGCAGTACATGGGGAAGATGTTCTTCGTATGGGATGGTAATCACCGTTTGGTTGCCTGGATGGAATATATCACGAGAATGTATGCCGACAACAAAGACTGGCATCACCGAGTACTGTCAATGGTTTTGGATCCACAAGGCAGAATAACACAGCTTCTGACTGCCATGCACGATGTCAACAAGTAAGTCTTGTTTGGTTTTCTTTTATGAACTACATGAAGTCCCTCGCTTCAAGATTCTTGTACTCATTTGCTTTCAATGCAGGGGCACGGAGACATCACACGTCACCACGAATATAGTGCATACATTGTTTCGGATGCAAAGTATAGGAGTCATGCCGTTGGAAACATTCGTCAGCGTCTTGTCTGCGGAGACACTGAAGAAATGCCAAACAATCAAGAAGTTTGAAACTTGGTACAATCTGACAAAGGAAGCTTTCCTCGAGTACTTATACGCGGTAAGACTAGTTCATTTTCAATCTTGAGTTTTCTTTCATTTTGGATTGAAGATGTAATAATAGGCCAATGTTCTTGTGTCACAGCAAGAAATTGCGGATGCTGGAGAGAGAGCGAGCGAAGCTGGAGTATTATGCCACTACTCCGGAGGAAGAGATAACAGTGAACGGGATGGAACCAAACTGAAAGATGAGATGGATACGGCGAGGAAAAACCTCAAAAGTGCGTTTGACAAGCACATACGAATTGCTGACCCTGGGTTGGGAAAGGGGTTTCTGGAGCAGATTCGGATACACTGGAACAAGTCCACCAAGCTTGAGATGACACAGGAAAAGATCCACCGTCTGTCGATTTCCATGGTTGAGCTGGCTCAAAAAGTGAGGTGGCTCGAAATCTGGAACTCGGATCCAATCGTCCGGGACACCAACAATTTCCCAAAACCGCATAGGGACCCTGAGACAAGAGTGGTAACACCTATGAGCGACCGTGCATTTGAGACATGGTTGCATAAAGCTACCTTCTAGAGGCAGGTAAGAATTTTCAAACGTTCCACATTGTTCGCAATGACTTCACTGGTTTTTGGGTTCAACCACTGAGGGTACATCGTTGTTTTTGCAGCTGGAGAAGCGGGCCATTGAAACATTGGAGAAGTCACTACTAGACTACAAAATCACCATGACATCTCCCAGCATCAAGTTTGAGTCCTACGTTCGTAAATGGAGAAGAGAGCTCTGGAAGTATGCATTTTTCCGGGAGTTCAAGAAGGAGGGAAGGATTCTTCGATCTAAAGATTTCGATCATCAGTACAATGGCGAGGAGGCAATGAAACGTCTGCTGTATAGGTGTGTGCACTAACTCAATTCTTTTTCTGTGAGGGGGAAATTAAGGTGTCGTCAACGGCATTTGAAATTGAAAGCAAGAGCGCGTCTTCTTTGATACCAATGTGCGACGTGCACACACCAGACTTGCTTTCGAGTGCTTGGGCGTGCACGTGCACGCTTGGCGGAGGTTTGACGAGGTACGCCAAATATGTAAAATATGGCGTACCCCCTGACCTTGGCGTAGGTCCCTCCCGCTAAAAATTTAGTGTTGGCAGGGTGAGGTGGGTCACGATCCAAGAAACAACCTGGCAAAATGGCGTTGGAATTGGCATAGCATACATGCGTCGGGGAAGTTGATGGCGCCCGTGCTCTTTTACTGGGAAAAGAAAATTAAAAAAAAATGCTCAGGTAGATACATGGGTTTTTTTCTTTTTTTTTTCTTTTTTTGTTAAGTGGATTGAAAATTTTTGCAGTTTTGAAAAGAAACCAAAAACAAAATTTAGAAGAAACAAAAAAAAATGAAGAAGAAACGACATGACACTTAGGGCCCGTTCCTTCTCTATGGTAAAACTAATCTCCGACTTAGTTGGATTAATACTAGGATTTTATTTTCATTTGTATTTTATTTCACAAAATGAAACCTTAATTACAGTGAGATGAGAAACTAACATCTTTCCAAGTAACCTAGGAGGGGCACCAAGCAAAAAGAGAAAGCCCAAGAAAAACAGAGAATATACTACAATCCATCATGGTAGCAGGATTCAAGCCCACGGAGTTTACAATCCAACAAATCTACCATCTAGTAGTACTAGAATCAAAATGAAGACATGGAAAACATAGCCATGTAAAATGTGGCTACCATCATTTGATTGGCTAACATGGGCTATATATATATATATATATATACAAGGTCGACTGAATCCAATAATCACAATCTCTTTTGTAAGTCCATGGTAGCCAAACTCGTTTCAAGTCCCTCCTTCTACTTCTTATTGTGAAGCACAAAAACCAATACCCTTATATCTTTGTCTCTGAATTTTAGTTGGGATTGTAGTTGGTTATGTACATCTGAGCGAGGATAAAAAATAATGGTGTGCAGGGAGTTATTTTTTTTTGTGCATTGTTTCTTGGAACATGTAGAGTAGAATGGCGTCTATGTTTTTCATTCAGACATCACTTTCATCCAAGTTCATCCATGGAAGTTACATAATGAATGAAAAATAACACGACCCATTTGAAAAATAAGGATGAGAGTTGTTGAATAAATAAACGTTAGTTGAGTGTAGTTGCCTTATGTACATCTGAGCATAGACAAAAGATTATACCATGCAAGGAAATAATTTATTTTTTCTTACTGTTGTTGGCGCCTGTGTAGACACCTACGCTTTTTACAATTCATCCAAGTTCATCCACAGAAGTTAAGCCATGGATGAAAAATAACGATCTGTTTGAAAAATCAAGATGAGAGTTGTTGGATGAAAACATGTTCCGAGGGCAGCGTGACAATGTTCATTTAATAACTCCGACGCAACAATCGCATTTCTTTTATGTATGTTCATGGTAGTCAAACTGGTTTCAAGTCTCTCCTTCTATTTTATTTTTTGAGAATAGGGACGGTCTACTTCTTATTGTGAAGAAAAAAAACCAACACCCTTGCATCTTTGTCTTTAAATTTTAGTTGAGACTGTAATAATTGTAAATAAATTAAAAAAAATTGTGTATGTACATATGATGGATAAAAAATTATAGTATGCAGGGAATTAATTTTTTTCATGGCACATCTTTTGTTGTATCATTAGTATCCCTTCTAGTCTTGCCGTATTTTTACCAAGGTGTAACACATTCAATGAAAAGAGCCGCATGAGGATTCCCTTGAATCCCTTCAAAGATAAATAGGCTGTTGGAATAGAATGCAGGCCTTGGTCGACACTATGGCAATAGGTACTCTGGAAAGGGCAGAGGGTGGCGAAAGGGAGGAGGGGCTTCACGGCAGGGAGCGGTAATCAGCTTAATTGTTCAGTCAGAAGGCAGTAGCCCTTGGGGGTCAAGCCACACCATAATTTACGCTTCCTTCAGGAGGCCTCATATATTATTATTCAAGTGGATGGCTTTGCATCCTTCCATATTTTATTTTACTGTCATGTCTTTGTGATATTTGTTTTTATGTGCCTGGATCGGAATGGGGGCGCAGGAATAGCAAGATGCAAAACTATTCTATTTGTATCCCAATCTTTTTTCTTTCTTTTTCTTTTTTTCTCCCCTTGTAAGGGCAATCTTTCAATCTTTCAAACTTATCTAATATATATGTCATGAAGAAGCTTATCCTGAATCACAAGTTATACATTGGGACATGTTTTTTATGTCAGACTATATGCATTGCGACTATGATTTTTTAAGCTTCTCATTTAACAATTATAGGGTCATGAATGCCTGCGCGTGTGGCTGCGGTGGGGCCTGCGTGTGGCAGATGGGGTCGCGGATGGTAGAGGCGCCCTACCCCAACCCGGCGAGTCTGCCTGGCAAGCGGTCTGCTGGGTCACAAAACACATTAGCTAGTTTGCTGGGCCCACAATATGCACATAAAGCATTAGTTATTGCAAAGATTTGTAGAAAGTGGCACGAAGTGTGGTGGTTAAGAACAATGTTTTATAAACATTATTACTGCGGTCATAATGTGTGTTAATAAATATATATTTTGTCGAAGGGTATGCTGGAGGTCTGGAGGGTACAAGCCGGTCTGGAGGGGGGTCTGCCCAGTTTGCTGGGTCTGCTTGGAGGGTCTGCCGGTCTACTGGAGGGGGGCTGCCCGGTCTACTAGAGGGGTGTCGGTCTGCTAGAAGGTTGGAGTCGGTCTGTTGGAAGGTCTGCCAAGTCCGCTAGAAAGTCCGCCACGTTAGATGAACAAGGACTTAGAAAAATTTCAGAATCTGGCTGACCCGATGAATGGGCGGTGGGTTTATGAGCTCACCCCAAGGGCCGTACTGGCGGGTCCTGCCCGTGCATTCACGACCCTATTATTAAAAAATGAGAGCCATTTTTTAATTCAAAAATTACATCTTCAACAGAATTGTTTATACTCTGTTACTACGCCGTATGCTTCTACACCAATTTTATAGAGGATTCGAGGTGAAATAATTCACTCGATATAAAGTCCTACCAAGTGTTGAAGTATATTGCACTGCATTGAAAAATAAAATAAAAATTAGCTGAAGTACAATCAGAGGGAGTATAAAATGTCGGGTGTGGTATTCTCTTTCCCCCTTCGGGCCTGGCCGGTGTCCCATTTCTACGCCTTCATGGCACGGTTACTGTGAAAGAGGTTATTTTCTCCTCTCACTATTAAGGGGCCTGATTTGTGAGCTGTCACTCCCAGGTGTTTCCCTTTTATTTATTTAAAAATATCAGCAGTGTAAAGTGTATAATGGTATATGTTTATGCGTCAAACTACCAATTTTATAAAGGATTCGAGGTGAAATAATTCACTCGATATAAAGTCCTACCAAGTGTTGAAGTATATTGCACCGCGTTGAAAAATAAAATAAAAATTAGCTGAAGTACAATCAAAGGGAGTATAAAATGTCAGGTGTGGTATTCTCTTCTCCCCCTTGGGGCCTGGGCGGTGTCCCATTTCTACGCCGTCATGGCACGGTTACTGTGAAAGAGGTTATTTTCTCCTCTCACTATTAAGGGGCCTGATTTGTGAGCTGTCGCTCCCAGGTGTTTCCCTTTTATTTATTTATTTATTTAAAAATGTCAGCAGTGTAAAGTGTATAATGGTATATGTTTATGCGTCAAACTGGGGGTAGGGCTTTCCAACAGAGAAACTCGTTGCCAGATACTTGCACGTCTGGCGAAGAAAACGCTACTGAATAATATGGATGAAACGTGACAAGATGAAAACGTGACATTTTTTTCGCGGGCAGCATGACATTCATTTTATAGAATAGACATCTGGGCAATTGGAGCCTTCTCGCCAGGTGCCAGTAAAGTGGATGGCAGGTGGCAGTATGCTAGTGATACCTGTGATAGTTAAGAGGAAATAGAGGTCAGGGTACTCGCGCACAAATGTGGCCGTTTCTGCGAGAGCACTGTTGTGGCACTTCAAACCTTGTGTTGTGTTCCTGGCAGCGCGCCTTTACTGCCTTTACTGCGCTACCGCCTACGTGCCTTCCGTCCCTCTACTTCCCCTAGCCGATGCTCCATCACTGTCCCGTCCACGGAGCGTGCGTCCTCTCATCCAACGGATACCTTCGTCTTCAATGCTGTTTCCCTCCTGCGAAACTGTGAATTGCGTACTGCATCGTTATGTTCAAACAGGTAAAAGGTTGGAGGGGGAATGATGACAGCAAACTCCTGTTCTTTGTCAAGGAAACACCTGGACAGGTCCTGGAGGTCGGAATCTGCTGGCATCCCGGTTTTATAGCAGGTCGTGAAAGTATACTGGGAGCTCTGTGTACGAGTAGAAAGCGATGAATGCGCACTGAACGCTATTGATTTGTTTCAGGGAGAAGCGAGCATGTGTTCCACCAATGGGCCTAAAGTGACTGAGAGTCGTGCTAGTGGTAGTACGAACACTCGGCGTATGTTAAATTGTGAGAGAAATTCGTCACAAAGGTGAGAGAGAGCAAGCGATACTGACTTCTGTCTAAGCAGCGTGAGTGCAGAACAGAGTGATATTGCTTTTACAATGGAGGAATGAAATGTGAAAGAGACGGTGAATTTGAAGGGTTGAGCTACTTTGCAGACAATTGGAATGTGTCCATAGGTACGGCCCCAAACCAGCTGGAATTATGAGTGAGAGAGGGTGAGGGAGGAAGCCAGGAAGCAATGCCGATGATAAAGCGGAGAGATGTCGATAGTTGGAGGTAGGGAGCAAGGAGGCAAAAGTTGCACTTCACTGCTGATGTGATGCAATGTACGAGTTGAAAATGTGATTTGAAGGAGAGAGGGCGGGGGCGGAAAGTGGACACGTGATACATGCAAAGAAGCAGTCAACTGTTTGAACTGGTGTTTGCTGGGCCGAATTCATCCTTGCGCTGGGGGAGCGTAAAATTTTCCGCACATAAATTAGGAGGCCATTGACAACAGATACGCATCTCTCGCGAGTGTACGCAGTAACCATTTGCACACATAAACCATGGAGGCTGTTACGAGTGAAGGTGGAGTGGAGGAAAGAAGCTCGTCCAGGTGTATTGTGCGTCTGGAGCTGCATTCGAGATGCCAATGATATTCCAGTGAAGAGCACAGAAATAATTCAATTTCAGGAGTATAACTTGCGCATGGAAATTTTTTCTGTCCAGTTTACTGTTGTCTGGTTGAGATCATGTGATGACAACAACGGGACACCAAACGGCTTTCCGAACTAGTCTACTGAGACGAGTACATTTCTAGTGTACGGGCTTGTTCTCAATTTGACGCGTTAAAACCTCTATCAACATGTCAAACTTTGTCCTCCAGTCTTTGGCACCTTCCCTTAATTTTTCAGAAACGACAAGCAGTTCGCAGCAAGTTATGGTTCCATCAGCTACTAGACTGGGCAAGGTAGGGTGGAGGCACGATGAGAATGATGGAGGAGAGAAGTAATCCAGTCAGCAATACACTTGGTTTGAGAATCAAATGATTTTTTAGCTTCACGGATGCATGGGTACCTGTAGAGCGCCCCATTTCCTCTGGACTTGCGTCGGTCTGTTCTTAGTACTTAGTCCAATATCAATTCAGGGGCAGCAGGGGGTTAGTATCATATTCACCGAAACTCCCCCCAGTATCACTTCCACAACAAGTGCCACTTTACGGTTCAATTTGGTGAGTGCGAACGGCAGTGATTCGTGCGACCAATGTTCAATCCAATGCAAGGTAGGTACTCGCCAAGGTCGGAGCACGGCTGCAAAGGGCAGCGAGAGAGGTTAGAGTAGAAGCATTCTGGGTGTTACGCTATAGGTGGGAGCTCAATATGCTTTTGCTCAACTTAAACAGCTCATATCCCTCTAAGCAGTGATGTCTGCAAGTTTGTGTATTGTAATAGAGCCAGTCTGACGCATGAGAACCACGATCCTGTAGGGCTTGTCAAATAAGAGAGTCCCTGTTCATAGACCTCTACATCAGATATGTACAGCTTCCCTGCCATTTATGGAGCTCTTCACTGTCACCGATAATGACTCTAATCATCTTCTTTGCTTGCAAATAAGAACATTGTGTAGTCATGGTGGCACAACCTCACAATGTCCACCCCTACTTTGGTTAGAAAGTTGCATTTGATCTATGCTCAGCTACATTTATTAGCTAGACATGTATGCAAAGTCTAAGATATGTTTCTT
This sequence comes from Takakia lepidozioides, assembly GCA_030704615.1. NCBI lineage: Eukaryota > Viridiplantae > Streptophyta > Takakiopsida > Takakiales > Takakiaceae > Takakia > Takakia lepidozioides. The sequence continues at coordinate 45,503,237 of CM060734.1, read as the reverse complement.
CCACTGTCCAAGCAGAATTTACTTTAAAGACTACATCTTTCCGGAGATCGAGTTCTTGAAATCTTGATGAATGTAATTTGTGGTGCCAATATACAGTTGGATCAGAACCGCTTCCAGGATTGCCAAAGCCGCGAGGACTCGTTTGTGAATCTCATAGATGGGAGACATGTCTTTGCTGTATCAGTGAATACATCTTATGGAGCACACTTTTCTTCTCAATATGGCTGGACTGTAGGTAAGCCCACTTGTATGTTTTTTCTCTACGTGGTTGTCCAGCTTCGTGTCAAAATCTATATCAAGGTCTTTTGAGTTGGTTGCTGAAAATTGTTGCCCAGGAAGAAGTTTTTTACTTGTTGATTAGCTCATAATGAACTTAGTATACTTGGAGCACATCTTTGAGCTATATGCAAATAATGGCTTTGAAAACTTCTTAGCATGTTAATTGATGCCTTGTTCCTTGTGGTAGGTTCTGAAAACATATGCACTTTGAAATCAACTCAGACCATATAGCAAGTATCTGTTATTCTTCAAGCTGATTTGAGAGGCTTGCATGGTTGCAGATACAGTTTCTCCGACAGCTTCTATTGATGCAGGTCCTGCGTTCACCAATGTGGTGAATGCCACTGTGAACATAACTTTTAGTGAGATTTGTGATGGAAATGGAGGTTTCGTATGTTCAAGCTCGAGCTCCTGTGATGTAAGTTACAAAGTGTTGTGGCACACCCTTTCTCTCTGCACTGTTGGTGAAGTTTAGAAAGAGAGTTCAAGATAAAAGGTAGGGAATGGGTTAGGAATGAGAATGATATACAGAAGTCAATGGGAAGTACATGTAGACAAAGAAAGGGAAGTTGTGAGAGAAATAATTTTTGGTTCAAAAATTCGTTCTTGTACTCAAAGCAATGGAAACTTATTTGAGTGCTCTCCATCTATGGTTGGATACATTTACTATAATTTCAATATCTTTTCTAATGTTGTGTAAAGATTGCTTCACTGTGTTGTTACATGTGAAAGTTTTGCACGTAGATCCTAATACTGACTCCTTTTTGTGCTCTTACTGAGTCTTGGCCCTGTAATCTTATCTGGCTGGGATCCCAGTAGCCTTCATCTTCATGCACATAGTCAGTCTTCTTTGTGTGCATGGTTGTCTCTTAAACAGCTGTTGGTCTATGGAGCTGCGGCTGTGATACCCTCTACATTGAAGGAGATTGTACGTGGACTTGTTTATTCTGTCCAAGTTGGTCTCTCTACTCAAATTGAGGCAGGGAGGGCACAAATTGTCATGGCAAGAAGTTCTTGCACTGATGCAGCTGGCAATCTCTTTCAAAGATCAGAAAAGTCTAGTTTTACTATTCACTTTGGTATGTATCTTGCTGCCAAACCAAAATGCTGGAAACAGAAAGCTCCAAGTATGTTGAATGCACAGTGGAAAGTTAAATGATTGCTTGCTTTTGTAATGTCGTATTACCAAAACCAATCATGCCATCAATAACCTGGCGCATTCAATCTGAAGTCATTAATCTACTGTGTAAGGTATTATTACACCAACTTCTTCATATTGCTTACTTCCAAAAGAGAACTTTGCAAACCTTGAAGTTACAAAATCATTTGAAACTAAGAGCATGGAAATGACATGATCATTTTATGTGACATGGTTTCTTGATCTGTTTGCCTGATGTTACTCACTCATCCTTGCTTTCCAGGCAGACTCATGGCTAGTATCTTGTGTACTCTCAGTTGGCTGCTATGTCCATGGTGTTTGGGACCCATACAAGCAGTTTGAGGATGACTTCTGCACTTATTCCTTGATATGGGTTGTTTTGTATACTAGAGTCAGGTGCAGGTAACTTGAAGTAGATGAATGTACAGAGTGCATCTTTATACAAGGTGCTCAACAGAACTATTTGCATCTGTATGTCTGATTTCTGCCATAGTCATTTGAGTGCTGACTTTTTAGTTCTCTGCAATCTTTCTTGCTGGGTATTGAGCAGATCGCACAACACCTTCCGTCAACCTCTGGACGGCTATACCTGAATCTCAAGTTGTAATTGGTAACCAATCTAGGACAATTCAAGCTACGAACAAGTTGGCAAAGTTGAGGATCTATCTGGATTTCTCTCAACCAGTTCTTAATTCAACTGAGGAGCTGCTGAGTGTACTCAGAGTCAGCAGTGGCAATCTGACTACAACTGAACGGAGAAGCTTTGGGAATCGCAGATTTGGTTACTTGGTAAGACTTGCACCATTCAAGGATTGATTGTAGGGTTTCCATTGTGAATATAGCCTCCTATGCAATCTTTGCAAAAATACAATATGGTAATGTTTGCTTCGCTTTGATTTTTTCTCTTATTTAATCAAGGCTTGCATTGGTGAGATAAGTCCGGATAGATCGTTGTCTGAAATCTACTGGTTTTGTATTAAGAATACAGCTTAAGGAATTGAGGTGTTCTGAAGACTGAATTGCAAGCTGCCAGCTAGAGTTTCCTATCCCAGTTGGCAAACAACTAGTCGTGTCTAACATTAGTTTAATATTAACTGCAGCTTCGAAACATTACTGGTGTTGCTGTGGTGAGCGTTATACTTCCAGGAAACTCTGCAATCAGTAGATATGGCTCAACTGTGGCACAAACAAGCAATACCACGTTTCTTTATGGTATGTGTGTGTGAGTTGTCTGCAGATTTTGGAGGTCATTTTTTCCATTACATTACATTATTCCATGTGCCATACATGTTTCAAATATAACTTCTACACACTCTGGACTCACAAAAAAGAAAGTTCTCAATGAGGAGACTATGCAAGCACTGACCATGAGGTCAATATACAGTATTGTGGCTGAATCTATCCCCCCCCCCAACATAGTCTTACAACCAGTAAATCTTGTAAGTAGGAAGGACATTTGAAGCTAGAGGACTAGATGATGTATTTACCTCTCTCTCTTATAAAGTACCATTTCATTTCTCTATCTTAGTCTCTCTTTTCAGGGCGAGAAGCCTACCTTTGAACAGCAAACAGACGCAGAGAGGAAAGGGGGATTGCAAATGCCCGTTGTGTGGACAACCTGAAGACAATATCCACTTTCTGATTCATTGTCCTGGGTACCCTCACCAGAGACACACCCTCTTCAAATCCATCAAGGGAATTGTTCCTGTACCTCTGCTCACCAACTTTGAAAATCTCAAGGCTGAGCCAAAAGCCCAGGCCCTTTTGGGCTCTAGTTATTGGGCAAATCACACACAGCAGATTAATGTTTGTGTGAAGAGATCTCTAGAGGATATCTGGAAAACTCGGTTCAATTGTCTGTTTCAAGGTAAGTCCTACTACTGGCGTCAGCCCCTGACAAAGGTAGTTATAAGGTACCATTTCATTTCATTTAATTTCCCATAAGTTCTGTGAGCTTCCAGCGGATGCTGTAAATATCCGTCATTGTTATAAAGTACCATTCCATTGCATTTCTTTCTGCTGAAGGACAGACAGGTTGATCAAAAGCTGATTTTTCTTTGCTTTGCTGTATCAGATAGAAGGAGGCCACAAGTGCAGCTCAGTACAACAGCACTTTCGCTCACAAAAGACCACAGTGTGCCCGTTGCAATCCAGTTCACAGAACCTGTCTTTCTCTTCGAGTCCTCTGATATTACAATAACAGGGGGAAATATTAGAAGGCAGGTGCATGGAGGGCAACCCAACACCTGAGTTGCACATTCTTGTTCAAGTTCTTGCCATGAATCTTGCATTTTCAACTTACTCAATCTGAAACATGCTTGTTCAGCCATGGCCTCTGAAAATGGTAGTCGATTGGTCAGATGTATTCCTAACCTCACATTTTCAGGTCATAATATGACGTTTAGAAGCACCCCATTCCACCATTGTGAATTGGGATTTGTTTGTGCAGCTTCAAAGAGGTCTCCAAGAGCACATATGCTATGGTACTGTATGTCATGGATAATACTATGGTGGCAGTATCTGTAGCTGAAAATCAAACATCAGATATTTCGGGCAACTTCAATTTGGCTTCACCTATCTTGCAAGTGAGGAACTGTAAGTTTCTGCTACATCACCTGCACTTATACCGTATCTCATAGTCTTGGATATATCATAGACTCTGGTCGCTGTTAACATTACCATTTGCAAACCAATCAACTGTTGTGTTCCTACATCAGCAGCAGGGTGCTTGCAACCATGTGTTGTAGAAATCCACAACATGGATGCAGTGAATTATCCTGCTTAGGAGCAGGCCGTCCTAGACTGAGGGGAGCTACTAATCAAGTTGTATTGACCAATGTTGCTGTAGATGGCATTGCATATGACAATCTATGGAAGTGTGATTGTAACAGCATGTTTCCTTTGAAATGGAGAGTGGGGGCATTCCTGCATACTAAATGAGGGAATTTTACATGAGGTAAGCCAGAGTGGGGTTTTCACCTGAATACAGACGATAATACACCTGCAGTTTCAGTGGTGTTATACTCATTCACCACGGCAGGCTTGCTGGCTACAGCCTTGGCTTCAGGGGCTCTCTCCGTGTCATCAGCAACTCTAGCAGCTGCAGGTGCACTCCTGGGCCAAGCATCTGGCTATGTTGTTGCTGACCCGTCCAGAAATCTTCTAGTAAGTTGGTCATCCATTATCATGGCAATCATGGGATAATAAAAAGCTTCGTGTGTTGATAGGAAGACGACATTTCATTTCTGCAGTGGCATATATGCAGTCTTCAGGATTTTGTTGATTTTGGTACTCAATGGAAGGCATATTAATAATCCATGTCTTTTGCCTCCAGGGTATGCTTGGCCATCTACAGATATTTGCATTATCATATTGGCTAGATGTGAGCCTCCCAATCGAGTACCGTGAAACAGTCAGGGGTCTTCAGTGGGTAATACCGCATGCGAGCACTCCATGGCAAAGGCATGACGAGCAGTCATTCAATAGCACCAGCAACTTTCGTACCAACATTGTGGCCAATCGGACAGCAATTCTTCCGGAGTCAAATAAAGGAAGACGAGGCCTGCGTGCAGTGGATACTAGCTTGGCTAGAGACAGATACCATCAAAAGAAACCCTGCCAATTTCCAAAAAGACTCATACGTTGGCGTTGGAGACGAAAAGTACGGACTACATTCTATACCCAATGAACCACACTTTGTTAGATTGTAAAGCTGAACTTCTATGCCAGGATTGTCTCCACTTTAGTCATCTGCTAATGGATCAAGTTTACTCAGAGAGCTAGGTTTTCGTCTATGTTCGTGAAATATTTCACAGATCGATGCTGATTTGTTCAACCATGTGATGGGACCTTTCTGGTGAACATCATATGTAGGGAGGAAACAGATCTCGCTGTGCTGTCTATACATTGTCAAACTGTTCAAGCAGAACATTTTCCCCAGACAAGCTTTCCTTGGTGGGAAGAACCAACAACTCTAAGAGGAGACCGGAGCTGAATGATTTCACGTATAGAGCACGTAGGCTGGGTGACAACACGATCCAATATGGTCCAGCTCTTGGAGCTAGTGAATATATGCTTTACTTTGTGGTAACTGTCTATCTCTGTTTCTCTCTGAATTCTCCTTCTTTCTTACTTTCTTTTGTTCCATTCTGTCTCTTGCCCATAAGCTCTTTGAGCTTTCCATGAAAGTTGTGCAGTATCATTTTATTTCATTTCTGTTCTCTCTTTTTTGGTTTTTATCACCATGTGCTCTTTGGGCCTCCCATGTATGTAATTATTTCTTTCATGTCATTTCATTTCATTTCTTGCCTGTCTCTTGCTTACTCAACTCTAACACTATTTCATCTGATTTTGTCTTTCGAGTTTGCCAGACCTATATTATCAGCACAGTGGACCTACTGCATCTTCTGTCAGAATGGGAAGTTTTTATCTCCACACTCTGAACAGCTGTTTGATTTATGTTTTAATTGTTCTCTGTGCTGCAGGATCATAGCTCCAACGCACAAGAGCTCAAAAGTGTTCTCGACACAAGCAATTACACGGGGTTAGCCAAATCTTTATATCTCATCTGGCTCTGATGTGTGTGTAGATCTTGGCACTGAAATGGTTTGAGTGTTGAACCTAAGTTGTGGAAGACCAGTGCATTTTGGAACTTGAAGCTAGTGCCAACTTGTACGTAAAGTTGTAATTTTTGCAGGTGGCAAGACTTTGAGAGAAATATGTTTTGGCTAGGGGTCGTTGGAGGAGGCCTTCTTCTTCTCCATATAGTCACGTTGCTTTTCCTGCGCTGGCGAATGAGGACATCGTTAAGGGGAGCCCTCAGTTTCCCTCGCTTCGAGCTTTTCGTCCTCATTTTTGCTTTACCAAGCATGTGCCAAGCTGCTGCCTTCATCATTAGAGGTAACGTTCAATGAGCAACATGCATTTAGACACAATAGAACAATCTCTGCAACTTTGTTCCCTAGTATCACTGGAAATTCTATGGTATAAGCAAGGCCCGTATTACCCTGGTGCTGTCTGTGCATGAGATTTGTTTGATTCACATTGTGAAGTGTTACCACGGTAAACAGACATTGCAATGTGCAATATATTGGGAGAAATTGATAACAATCATCTTACATCCAGCGAATTTACGAGCCTGATACTCATACAGCCTATGGAGGGGTCTGTGGAAAGTTGAAGGAACTTTTTTGAAGGTTTGACACCCTGGTTGCATAGGCAAAGCACAAGCACCCAAAGACTGGGCAAGAACGAAAATATGCCTACAAAGAGAAGAGAAAGCAGGAAACAAGAAACAATGCCTACAACAAGCAGCACAAAAACAACAAAAAGAAATGAAATGAACTGAAATGGTACTTTGAAGAAAGAAACTTTGTAGTGTCCACAGGAAGCTCAAAGAGCTTATGGGACAAGAGAAAGAATTTTACCAGAAAAGAAGGAAGGGGATCTGAAGGGTACAGTATAGCAACACTGTAGGGAGATTTTTAAGAGTGTTGAGCGATAGATTATTGATGTCTCTGTTAGATTTTCACCAGTTTCCCAGCACCTTGTTTGACTGTGACCATAGGAAGGTGGGGATCTTTAAGATTGTTGAGGTACAAATAATTGATGTCTCTGTTTAGGGTTTTACCAGTGGTGTTTCCCAGCACCTTCTTTGACTGTGACCACTGGAGGGTGCTCTGTCTACCAGGCAGCTGCCCTGAAGATTGTTGAGGTACAGATAATTGATGTCTCTGTTTAGGATTTTACCAGTGGTGTTTCCCAGTACCTTGGTTGACTGTGGCCATTGGAGGGTGCTCTGTCTACCAGGCAGCTGCCCTGAAGGGTGAAAAGCTAGTATTCGCTGCGATGACAGTCGCCTCCTGTTTACTACTGTTCATGCTGTATTACATAAACATTTGAACAACTGTTCACACGTCTGAGGTGCAACATCATACACTTGAAAGAACCTTGACATTCTACTGTGGACATTCTACTGAAGTTTGACCAGTTTAGACTAGTGGCCTAGAGTTTGATCATTTGTAGTGTTCATTTAGTTGCCTAGCCTTCCACGGGATCAGAGAGATTTTTGAGGTAAGACCCATGGGGGTTGTTCGACTGAGGACACAGTACAAGATGAGCAGCAGACTATATATGACTCCTTAATCGATCACCCACCCAAACTTCAGGTCGAACTGGCAGTGGGCATACTTAAAAAAGAGTGTTGGGGGGGGATTGCCGGGCATCATGGGAGGTGGGGGGGAGGGGCGTGTCCCTATTGAAGGACCAGACAAGCTAGCAAAGAATGTATATTCTTCATCATCCCTTAGACATACATACAAAGGCTCTCACAACTTGAGGTCAAACTGTATGTGCAGGGGGCACAGTGGTGGGCATCATTGTGGGCGTGTTAGTCTTATCAATCCCATCATCCTTTGTAATCACTGTTGCTATGTTCCTCACTTATGCCGTATTCATGGAGAAACTGGTGCAATACAAAGAGGTAGGGCGTGAGTCTCTGCAGAATGGAGCTTCTCCACCTCCATGCAGCAGACCCCTTGCACTGTTGGCTGGCGAAGGTTACTCAGGCAAGTGGGTGAGGAAGAAGGGTGTAGCTGCCACCTTCCTGCCAAGATACGGCTTGCTTTTTGAGGATCAGAAGGGGCCAGCAAGGCTGGTTACAGCTGATGGAATGAATGGCCACAAAGGGGTTGACAGTGTGACCAGTGGGATTGGAAGTCTGAGGCCAGCGAACTCTGACAATGACAGTGATGAATTTGCTGGATCTGGTGCATATAAGTTGCTAGGGTGGGCCAGACCGGCATACTTCCTGTTAGACCTTTCCAGGCGGGTGGCTCTGGGGATTGCTTTTGGTGCATATCCTAGATCTGACCAGTCGTGGGGTCAGGTCTCTTTTGTGTTTGCATTCACATTGGTGCAGCTTTTATACCTTGTACTGGTTAAGCCTTTCCGGAACAGAGTAGTACAAGTCGTTGAGACGGTTTCTCTTCTTTGTGAGACTGGACTGTTTGCCGCCGCTTTGGCCTTGCTTGCTCAAGGACAGCCAGCCAATGACCACCTTGGCGTGGGACTTTTTATGCTTGGGCTACTCCTTACTTGCTTTGTGGTCCAGTTGATCAATGAATGGTATGCGCTATGGAACCAGCTATTGCAGTTGTGCCCAAATCAGGAGAAATCTGTAAAACAGGCACTCAAGATGTTTGCAGCAGGTTTCCTTCTTCCTTTCATCCCCCGCAGCAGATGGTCAAGATTCATCACTGCACGGCGACGACCTCAAATGGGCCTCCTGAATCTTCCATCGAGTCCAGAGCCAGGTAGTATTGATCAAATAAGGCGGAGTACTTCTGTCCACCATGGGAGCCCTATGATTGCCCCAGTAAACAGAGCTGGCATTGCTGTCTATGACCCGGGGTCCAAATATTCCTTCACATTGACTGGGGAAAGACTAGAGAGCCGGCCACCATCAGATGAAATTCCGGCAGAGTCAACATTGCAACGATTTGAGAGCCAGACAATCCAGCAACCCTCCTTGGAAGGGAAGAGATCTGAAGATTCGGATGAGGAAAGCAGGGCACAATACGTAACGATGCTGGAAGAGCTTGCCAATGCTAGATTTCCACACTCCAAGCAGACTCCCAGTGGGATGCTACTATCTATCAAGGACTACACTGATGACTCTCTCTCGGACTCATCGTTGAATGGGAATTTTTCTCATGAAGCTCCCCTTACTGTTGTTGCTTAAGATATCCAATGCTGGCAATCCTGGAGGTCTGACCATAAGGGGTCAGGTGGCAGCAACAGTCTATGTGCAGACCTTTCTTGGATAGATGCAGTTGCACAGCCAATTGGGTGTGGGAAGAAGAATGTCTCTTTCTGTTGCAGTTGCTTCTTGCCTAGATCTCTTTTGCTTATGCCACGTCCTGGCAAGAGTTTATGGCCTTGGCACTTCCTCTAATGCGTGAGCTTTTCTTAACGTTTACAATGCAGGTAACCTACTTATTCCCATCAACTATCCACTGCCATGCAGTGGAACCTGATGTCTTTCATCGGATCAGGAAACAAACACTGGTGAAAAGCCCTTGACTGCACTTTATAGTGTCCTTTCCAACCCCTGGAACTCACACAAGACAGGATTTCTAATCTGGACCACTGCATAAACTACGATGCCTCTTGACACTCTGTGTTTATCTTAGCCTGAGTGGGAACAGGTAGGGTAACATGGTGCGCTTGGGACGAGACACTTACTCACGATAGTCTTGCACTGTCTTGTGGAAGGAAGTGCAATCAAATCCGGTAAACTCTGACCATTGACTTTTGAGTAGTACTACTCAAAATCCTTTTTGGGTCATGGATTTTCATGACCCAACAATTCTTGTTATACACCATGACTCTTGAAAATAAAAAGTCACTTTTTCTATGGCCTATCTGTACTGTTGTCTATTGCAAGCCACCAATCCTGAGAAAGCTCCTGCAGACTTGTCTGGCTAATGACAGATTTTCACTTCCCTTGGTCTCTAGTCATCTGAGGAATATGTTATTAGTTCATCTGTGTTTGATTGACCGACCCCTTGAACTATGCATTGATCCTCCACATCTGTGATGACTCCATAGAAATTGGAAGAACAAAGCAAGCTTGGCCTTCTCAAACGAGAATGGGTCCTCCTAATTTTGCGAGGGCAACGAAGCAGACTTTGGGACTTCTCCCCCTCTTTCAGCAATAATGTCAAGCATTAGTCCTGTATCTGGAAGTTTTGGATTTGCTGCAGGAGAGACTTGGTTCACGGAGGACCCAAGCTGCCACAGGTCATATGCAGCTTCTGCACATGGAGACTGATCAGCAGCGAAGAGGCCGGCAATGTGAGAAACTGCTTGAAAGAAGTTTTCTACACACTGAGCGCAGAAGCTTACAGGGATAAGACACAGCTCAGACACATCTTTGAGTACGTTGAAAGAATCCGGCAGACACGAAGTGCAAGCGGCTGTCCGCTTGAAGGTCTCTGGGAAACGCAGGAAGTGTGGAAGCCCAGTTTTCCGGATCTCTCCCGATAAGAGCTAAGTATGTTGTTCACCAATGAGTGCAGTCATTTCAATCTTTGCGGGTTATAAATATCCGAGTCTAAAATTACCCGATAAGGGAGCCACTTTTGCGGGGTCATAACTATGTGAGTGGACAACGTGCGACATTCCAGGAGAGTCCATCAAACGCCTTGAGGAATTAATGTGACAGCTCTTGTGCCGATATTCCTGGGGCCCTCCGAGCTGGTTACAAGCATGTGACCTCGTATCGCTGATTCGCTACTCAGTGCTCACGGATGATATGACCCTCTTGCTGTGCAAATTTAGCTGCCGGAAGAGATGAGTGGGGGGGGCTTCACAAAGGCCTGTAAGTTAGCTTGCAAGTTGCAAAAACATCTTTGTTTGAAACTCCAAACTCCACACCTGAGATCTCATCCAAGATGAGTGTCGAGTTCATGTTATTTTGCTAAGTTCCGAATTGTAAACTTGCCTGTCAAACAAAAGGGTCTTGTCCAGTGTTGGGCGGTTACCCGCCGGGACCCAAGTTAACCGCCGGTTCAGGTTCAGGTTAATCGGAACCGGGCCCATTCCTACAGAACCTGACCCGGAACCTGCGAATGGGGATCGGTGCAGAACCGAACCGGCGGTTCCTGCTGGGTGTGAGAACCGGAAAACCGGGGCGCAGGGGGGTAAAAACAGGTTCCGGTTCTTGACCCCTTGGTGGGGCTGGTGGCCCAGGGCAAAACTTATTTAATGCTCTCAAGCTCATGAGATCTTGGGTTCAATGCTTGAAGGCCATGAGATTCTATGTTCAATGCTTCAGCGCCATGAGATCTTGGGTTCAATCTCCAGCTCCATGATATCCTGGCTAAGTTCATTATTAAAATGTTTGAAGATGCCAATACTTGCCAGGTAGCTGAATAGTACTTTCAACCCATAAAATTTTACCCATTTTCTTCTACCAGTTTATTTAGAGTATTTTTGTTTGTTTTTTTGTGTTAGTGAAAACTAACAAAATCGTTGGATTTTAGTTCAAATATGTGAATACACTGCTATTTAATCTACCGGACTGATAAAATATTTTAAATCTAATTAAATTAAACAAATATATTTTTAAAATAGAATCGTAACCTAACCGGAACCGATGGTTTTTATCAGCAACTAACCGATAACCGGAACCGCCCCCATGTTTAAAAGTTGGATCCGGAACCGGACCGGAACCAGCTCAAAAAAAATACCGGAACCGGATCCGGAACCGTTTCTTGAAATAATTGTGGAACCGGAACCAAAGGTTCCTTCACAAATGCAAGAACCGCCCAACACTGGTCTTGTCGCTGTCCCACAATAGATAATGCCATATACGATGAAATAATCCCACAATAGATAATGCCGTATACGATGAAATAACCACGGCACAAGCTGACAATGATTGAAGGAAAGGAAAGTAGAAAGTTAAGGGAAGCTGACACTGTCTGGAACATGATTGAAGGAAAGGAAAGTAGAAAGTTAAGGGTCTAGCGACTTTATTTTACATTGCAACTGCAAAGGCAATGCTGGAGAAGGGATTGAACTGGGATTTCCAATCTCACGCAGCATATCCCAGAGGTGACGACGATCCATGATTTGGTCACCACTTCAATTTTCAGAGGGCTACCATGTTGGATATCCAGGCTCTGGATTGCCACCATGGACTGGATGTCATGGTGGGCCCCGGCCATCCGAAGGCTTTCTGATTCCGGGTCAGATTGAAGAGCTTCCAACAGAGGATTGAGAGCTTTCTAAACGCTATCTGCCGCTTCATCAAAGGGATGGCTCAAAGTCCAGAATTCATGACACGCCATGAATTTTACCGAATAAAGTTTTCTAGGCCTGACCCCGGTTCTTTATAAGAGAGATCCTATGCCCGCTGTCCGAATGTGGCTTGCCATTGGCCCAACGAAAGGAGGGGTGAAAGGGGTCCGCTGCATGGCCTACAACTAAAGCAGCATGTGAAGGCAGGTATGGGGGTTGGCCCTTTGTGGGACCGCCCTTGGTTCATAAGGGGCTTATTGGTGGATGAGCCCCTATAAAAAGATAGAAGGATGCCATACCACTTCTAGACTTAAGTGGAAGAACGAGTTGCATATAGCAATAAAAGATTTAATAGTTTATCTTTATATTTTAATCATTGTTTTAGTTATTTTTAGTATTCATCTTTTTAGTCATAACCTAAACTTATTAGAATCATTAAAAATTATATTACTGTACGAATTAAATCAACACATATTTACTATTAAAAATAATAAAACATTATTCAAAATTTAACTTTTATACAACCAGTCACTTGTAACTACACAATGCTCTTAAACATGTAACAATCATATATATATATATATATATTCAAAGATCTATCACACAACATTCAGTCTCACTTTCATTATCTAAAGATCGGACATGTAACACTCTGATTCTAAGTATTTCAATCTATTTTTTTCTTTCTACTGTAACTAATTAAGAGAGTCGGACTATAGGCAACATTGTCAAAAACTGCGGAAGATGTACATGTATGTTGGAATAGGCTAAGCGAGATCATGAGAGACTTGAAAACTTGAAAAGAAAAGAAAATTTCCTAAAGGAAATAGAAAAAATGTAAACTACTATAATAAATGTATCAACTTTGGTCATCATATTTATGAGTCACATATACTATATATTGGTATGTACCGACAAAATTGGTAGGTTGTCATTATTTATTATAATTAAAACAAAACTTTATTTTTGATAACGTTCAAACATCCATTCGTAATGCATTGACATCCTTTTTTGAAATAAACCTTTACGTGTTAGTACCAATGTTGGGAGGTTATTTAGTCTTGTCTCTAATAACAGTTGGTTATCTATCTGGTTATATATATATATATAACCGCAGGAGATGAAAAATTTAAATAACCGGTCCCGGAAGGAACCTGCAGACTGTAGGCATACAAGTAACCGGTCCCAATAGTAACCGGCGGAGGCCAAAGCTTTAAAAATTGATGTAGACAACCGGTTGGGTGTTTTTTAAATGGACGGTTATGAATATATATATTGGGTCTAATAACCTAAGGCTATGAGTGGTGGTTGTGAGGTGTGAGTCCTTGGCTAGATTCATGAATGAGATTGCCAAGGCTTCATATATTGAAGCACATTGAAACATTATGATTGGACATTTTTTGAAATCCCCATTGATGAGCCCAATTTATTTAGTAATTCCAGATGCATGCGTCAATCTGCAGGCCAGCTCCATTGTACTGATGCAGGCTTGAAAACATATTTATGATTGAAGTTTCAACTATAATTCCATATTCTTTTTTAAATAAATATACATAACCGGTTGTATAACCCTCGGTTATAGCGAAATGATAACCGGATTTATGGATACCCGGCCAAAAAAACATATCACTCTTAACCGCAACCGGCAGGTTATTAGAATGTCAATAAATTGAAGTAACCAGCCTACAAGGTTCTTTCAATATTGAGTTCCAATGTAACCGCAACCGCATGGTAGCAAAAATATATAAATAACCGCCCAACACTGGTTAGTACCTATGTTAAAAATAGAAAAATAGTAAGATATTATTTATAACTTGCCCTAAGGAGTCCTAAGAGGGGGGAAATGAAAACATATATATTATTATTTATAATTACCCTTAGGACTTCTTAGGATAGTCCTAAAGACTCCTAAGAGGAAAAAAATGGAAAGAAATAAATATTTGCCCTTAAGACCCGTTTAGGCAACCTAAGGGGTTATAAGAGGAGGAGAATGGAAACATATAAATTATTATCTATAATTGCCCTTAGGACTCCTTAGGGCGGTCCTAAGGAGTCCTAAGATGGGGAAAATGGAAATATATAAATTATAAGAAAATAAAAATATATACATTATTATTATAAATTACCCTTAGGACTTCTTAGGATAGTCATAAGGAGTCCTTTGAGGAGAAAAATGGAAAGACATAAATAATTGCCTTTAAAACCCGTTTAGGCAAACTAAGGAGTTATAAGAGGGGGAAAATGAAACATATAATTATTATCTATAATTGCCCTTAGGACTCCTTAGGACTGCCCTAAGGAGTCCTAAGAGGGGGAAATGGAAATATATAAATTATTATTATAATTATCGTTATGACTCCCTAGACGGCCCTAAAGAGTCCTAAGAAAGGGAAAAATGAAAACATATAAACTATTATTTATAATTATCCCTAGGGTTTCTTAGGACAGTCCTAAGAGGAGAAAAATGGAAACACATAAATAACTGCCTTTAAGACCCGTTTAGGCAGCCTAAGGGGTTATAAGAGGGGGAAAATAGAAACGTATAAATTATTATTTATAATTGCCCTTAGGACTCCTCGGGACGGCCCTCAGGAGTCCTAAGAGAGGGGAAAATAACGTATAAATTATTATTTATAATTACCTTTAGGGCTTCATAGAACAGTCCTAAGGAGTCCTAAGATGAGAAAAATGTAAAGACATAAATAATTGCCCTTAAGACCTGTTTAGGCAACCTAAGAGGTTATAAGAGGAGGAAAATAGAAACATATAAATTATTATCTATAATTGCCCTTAGGAGTCCTAAGGAGGGGAAAATTGAAAGATGTAAATTATTATTTATAATTGCCCTTACGACTCCTTAGGGCACCCCTAAAGAGTCCTAAGAGTAGGAAAATAAAATGACATAAATTATTATTTATAATAGCCGCCTAAGAGGAGGAAAATAAAAAGATGAATTTTGTTATTTATAATTGCCATTAGGACTCCTTAGGGCACCCCTAAAGAGTCCTTAAGAGTGGGAAAATAGAATGACATAAATTATTATTTATAATAGCCTTCTAAGAGGGGGAAAATGGAAAGATGTATTTTGTTATTTATAATTGTCATTAGGACTCCTTAGGGCGGCCATAAGGAGTCCTAAGAGGGGAAAATAGAAAGATGTAAATTGTTATTTTTTATTGCCCTAAACTAGAGAGTCCTAAGGGGAAAATAAAATAAAATACTATAATAAATATATCAACTTTAAGAATCACATGTACTATTTATTGGTATGTACCGACGTAGGTGATACCATTTATTACAATTAAAACAAGATTTTGTCTTCGATAAACGGTCATACAGTTATTTGTAATGCACCGACATCTTTTTTCAAATAAACCTTCATGAGTTAGTACCTATTCAAAAAGCGTGTAGGATAAGGTTAATAAATAGCAACTTTTCATTCTGTTTTCATCCAATTATTTCATTTTTCATTCATTCTTTTTAGACTGTACCTCAATTTTTTCCCTATAAGTATAGAAAACGATGATCATTTTCTTCTCTTTCTTCCGCAAGTTGTTTGCAGACAATAGAATCGTTTCTCAGTTTTGCTCTTTTACCTTCGTTTCTATGTTTCTTCTTTGTTTCTGTTGCTTGTTTATGTTTCTCTGTCCTTTTGGTTAGTTATTTTCAGTAGTTTCCTTTGTCTTTGTTCTTCACTTTTGGTTCTCTATTTATGTTTCTTTCTAATCTCTATTCTTTGTCTTTCTGTGTGAGTTTTTCGATAAAATAGAACTTTCTCTTCCTTTTTCTCTTTCATTCTGTTGTCTTTTTTTCCTTTGAAAACTCTATAAGTATGCAGAACGAGGATCATTCCTTCACTTTCTTCTGCACTCAAGCTTTTTGCATAGAATAGAATTGCCTCTCAGTTCTGCTCCTTTGTCATCGTTTGTGTTTCTTCTTTGCTTCTGTTGTTTGTTTATGTTTCTTTGTTCTTTCGGTTCTGTGGCAAAATAGAACTGTCTCTTAGTTCTTCTCAGTAGCATTCATTTGTTTTTTTCTTTCACTTTCTGTTCTTTGTTTATTTTTCTTTCTGATCTCTGTTCTTTGTATTTCTGTGTGAGTTGTTCAGCGGAATAGAACTTTCTATTCGTTCTTTCTCTTTCGTTTTGTTTTCTTTCCTCTTTGTTTGTGTTTCTTCTTTGCTTTTGTTGTTTGTTTATGTTGCTTTGTTCTTTTGGTTCTGTGGCAAAATGAATTGTTTCCTAGTTCTAAGTAGCCTTCATTTGTTTTTTTTCCTTCCCTTTCTGTTCTTTGTATTTCTGTGTGAATTGGACAGCAAAATAGAACTTTCCATTCTTTCTTTCTCTTTTGTTTTGTTTTTCTTTCCTCTTCGTTTGTTTTTCTTCTTTGCTTCTGTTGTTTGTTTATGCTTTTTTGTTCATTCAATTCTGTGGCAAAATAGAAATGTCTCCTAGTTCTTCTGAGTCGCCTTCATTTGTTTTTTTCTTTCACTTTCTGTCTTTGTTTATATTTCTTTTTTATCTCTGTTCTTTGTACTTCTGTGTGAGTTGCTCAGCGGAATAGAACTTTCCTTTCTTTCTTCTCTTTTGTTTCGTTTCGTTTTCTTTTCTTCTAACATATTTGACACACTATCAGATAACTACCAAAAACACTATCTTATATTTCCAAGAAATCATCAAAATTCATTACACTGTGATTATGCCACTTGAATATTACATCATAATCTATAGTGTATATGATATTCAAGCATGATATCAATATAGTATATACAACTTAAAGATTATAAATATTTAATTATAATCAGAATATATATATATAGTATAAGTAAGTATATAAAAAATAAATATTTATATTATAATAAATATATATATATTTAATAATAATTAAATATATTTAAGCATTTAGCTATAATCTATCGACGCTACATAAATCAACTATCATTCCATCAACCAGTCAATTATCATAAATCAATCATTATCAGTTACAATCATTTGTTATTTTTCCTTACTACATAATTATTTATTCATATCACTCTATATCTTATCACTATATTTTTATATTTCAAATTAAAAATATTAAATATTTATATTATTTATATAAATGAACATACTAAAATATTTATTTAGAAGAACCAAAATTATATATATATATATATATATATATATATATATATAATGATGTATATTATATATCATAAAAATAAATATATTATCAATTTATATCATGCTTTCAATGTCAGATTCATCATTCCAATTTAAATCTAATCAATCAAGTTATCTATCATATTACATCTCAAAAACTTCAAATATTTCAAATATACTATTTATATTAACGAATAATATAATAATATGTATTAAATAATTTAAATATAAATCAATATATAGTATATAATGTACAATACTATATTATATCATGTTTTCAACCTCAGATTTCATCATTTCAAAAAATTCAAAATCTATTCAATCAAATTGTTTATCATATTATATTTCAACATCTCCAATTTTTTGAACCTTTATGGTTAATCTTTAAAGGCCTGTGGGCCATAATTTTGTATGCTTTAATGGATAGCTATGAGGGTTCGAATCCCTATACAAAAATAATTTTTTTTGTGAAAAGCAGGGCTGAAACCAGTCCAATCTGATATAGGAGTTAATATTCCTATATTGTATAATGTGTATATATCCATATGTATACATCAAATATGACATGTATAATATTGATCGTAATCTGATATACCAATTCAATCCAACGACGCAATAAAAAATCCTTAGAGTGATTCTTCTTAAGAGTGAATGTGTTGTTTTTTTCATCACTCTAAGAAATTCTTAGAGCGGCTCAGAGCCTTAGAGCGGCTCTAAGGGATCCTTAGAGCGATTGCAAATAGCAATATAGTTTATTCTGTTTTCTTACTCTAAGTAATGCTTGGATCAAATGTGAATAGCCATTTAGATTTTTTTGGTTTTCCCACTCTAATAAATCCTTAGAGCGGCTCTAAAGGATCCTTATAGCAAATACAAATAGCAATTTAGCTTTTTCTGTTTCCAGCTGTAGAAAATCTTAGAGCGCTTAGAGCGGCTCTTAGGGATCCTTACAACGAATGTAAATAGCAATTTATCTTTTTTTATTTTCTCACTCTAAGTAATACTAGAATGTAAATTGCAAATCAGTTTTTTCTGTTTTTCCACTCTAAAAAACCCCTAGAGCGGCTCTAAAGGATTCTTAGAGCGAATATAAATAGCAATTTAGCTTTTTCTGTTTTCTTATGAAATCCTTAGAGTGGCTTAGAGCGGTTCTAAGGGATCCTTAGAACGAACGTAAATAGCAATTTAGCTTGTTTATTTTCCGAATCTAACAAATCCTTCCATTGGCTCTAAGGATATTAAGGGATCGTTAGAATAAATGTAAAAAATATGTTAAGGTTTATCTTCTTCGTCATGGTTACCCGATTTGTTTTCCCGCTCTATGGAATCCTTAGAGCGGCTTAGAACTCTATAAGGGATCCTTACAACAAAAGTAAATAATAATTTAGTTTTTTGTTTTTTTTTCCAATTTAAGATATCCTTACATTGGCTCTAAGGGATCATTAGAATAAATGTAGAAAATATGTTTAGGGTTTTTCTTCTTGGTCATGGTTGACTGTTGAGGCCGTATGGCATCCTTTGAGATTTAACTCTTCTTCCCCTTCAATAATTCAACTATTAACAATATAGTTATTTGGCTAAAAGTAATGTAATTTTTTGGCTAAAATATATTAGAGAACTTGTCGACGAAACAAAAACTTGGCACTAGCTAGCATCCTAAATAGGGCTGTTGTGTTGATAAGGGCCAGCCACAATCTTTTACAGCTTCAGCCGCGCGGTGTTTTTTTTTCAGTTTTCCAAAATCGCCACAAAGGCTACATGTAAATTCTACCCAGCGCCCATGTGGCGAAAATAATGGTTAGAAAAGTGGCTATATAATAGGTGTCACATTTTAACACGTCCACGTAGGAAAATTCTGGCTCCTGATATTTAACCATTGACACTTTCTGGGGGGGGGGGGGGGCACTTCCAAATATTCCCACTCGACGTGCGAAAAGATATAGGGTACAATATGTTTTGGTATATAAAATCTAGAAAATAATAATAAGCAGACGGGCGAGACTTGGATTTGGGGATTGGACTGTTGACGGCACTTGGTTCGCGGGAGAGGAGTTTGAGTTTATGGTTGGCCTTCCGCCGTTCTTCTCTTCTCTTGTGCGATCAATATCAATATCAACGCAATAATGGTCATCTTAAATTACTTTTTGATGTATGATGTAATTGATAGTCAGTGGATAGACTAGGGATAGACATATATTCAATCATTAGTTCACGTTATACTATGACTTTTGACAAAGTTCATAATGCTTACAGCTTGAATGCTACGAATGTACAAGTTTTGGATGAGTTTGACAACCAGCGTGTAGCCCAGTGGTAACGGGCACATACCATGTTGGATGTGGTTGTGGATTCAAACCACGGTCTGGTGTGTCATGAAGGTGTCCACCTTTCAGCTGGAAGGCAGTAGCCCTTGTGGTGAAGCGACACCATAAGTTACGCTCCCTTCGAGAGGCGTCATTTTTTTATTTTTTTGGATGAGTTTGTTTTGACCAAGTAATGAACTATTTTATATTGTAAAAAAAAACTTTTATTGTATTGCTACTGGAGCGTGCCTAAAATTTGATAGTAGCAGTAAAATATAATTAACATAGCGTGTCAAAAAACCCAACATTTTATAAAATTATGTAAGTATAGGATGGCCAATAAAGACAAAAAAAAAAAAAAAAAAAAAAAAAAAAAAAAAAAAAAAAAACCCACATACAATTTCGTAGGAGATATATAAAAGATATAGGGAGTGCCCAGCCCCACCCCCCCCCTGGTCATCTTACTCTTCGCTCCCCTGCTACCCTTGATGAGGCTGGTTGTAAGGCTCTTTAAGGTAGTAGACCTTCGGGATGAAGTGGCACCATAAGTTATGCTTGCTTCAGCAAAGTCTTATTTCTTTTCATTCTTCCTTACTTTCCAAATAACTACCTCGAGTACACAAATTGGATCATGTTTTTCAGGTTTTTTTTGTGTTGTATTAAGTCTGTAAATCTAAGTGGAAGAATGTGATGAAACAAACATTGGCAAAGTACATATTGGAATACTGTTGAGAGAAGTGCAAAATCATAGATAAGAGAGATTTTTTTTAATGTGGTACCATATGATATTTGGGAGTTTTTTGTTATTAGTTCAAGAATTGGAAACTCTTCGTATAAAGTGCAAAACTGCAATGTCTGACATTTCACCTTCCTATCCTCATTGATAAGGCTACTTGTACAAAATAATAAATAAATGGGCTTGATCCCTTTTATTAAATAAAAATAAAAATAATTATGAGGGAGAAAATTTTAAAAAAATCGCCAGAAACGCCAGTAGTTGAATTTCAGGAGCTTGATTTCACCTACGTGGACGGACCTGTTAAAACGTGCCACCAGTTATATAGCCATTTGTTTAACCCTGCCACTTCGTTATTCTCGTCGCATAGGTGCTAGGTAGATTTACATGCCACTACGAGGATTTTGAAAAACAAAAAAAAACACAAACACACTGGATAAGAATGGGGACAGAAGGAGCAAGTAAATGCTATGAGTAAATTCTCAACTAGGATTAAGTTTTACAGTTTCAGTTTCAAACAAAAGTTTCAATGATAAAGTGTAGATTACTGCACTACAACCACGGGCCAATTGAAATACCACTATCAAAATATGGCAATTTTCCACAAGAAAAATAAAACACTGTTCTTACTCTTTCAAAATAGGCTTAGGTAAATGACATATGTCTGCATTTCCTTAAAACTTATTCCTTTGTTTTTATTACTAAGTTCCAAAGTTGATGTCAAAGATGTTGACGTTGTTTACTTTCGACAAACAAATTATGGTGTTAAGTTACATGATTGTCACTAATTGTGCTGAAGATGGAATATAAACTTGTTTTGCCATATCATTTATTCATTCAACGTAGAATTGACTAAAAACATATTTGAGGATAGAAAAATATATTGTATATTGGATTTTCAAGATAATTTAAGAAGTTTTAAAATCATGATGATAGTATCAAACACACCCAATATTATACAATATAATAATTTTGATTAAATTTAAAATATATATATACATCAACAATTTTGATTAAATTTAAAATATATATATACATCAACAATTTTAGACCTTGGGACCAAAATCCAAGATGATGTGGTCACCACTTTTAATTTTAGCTAGCAGTGGGTCCAACATGAGCAGTGATTTTCTTCAAGCCTACCCCGCAATAGCCAAAGCAAGAGCAAGCAAACACCTAATGCAATAATAGCTTGGTTGTGCAACGAATGAACCATGGTATCACGGACATAGCCCAGAGAAACTTACCAGGAGTAAATACCAAAAGTTACCATATTACCAGAAGTTATCATGACTTACCGATATTTACCATGATCTATCATAATTTATCATTACTTACCAAGTTACTGGGAGTTTACCAAATTACCAAGAGTAACTTGGGAAACTACTTAGGAAGCTTCATTTGGAGGAAACTTCTCCATCAAGATACCTCCTTTGTTTAATCTTGAAAACTTCTCCAGCAAGAAACCTCCATAAGGGAAGCTTATTAGGGAAGCTTCTTAATAGCCAGTAGGGATTTGTCTCGAGTATGATACAAAAAATTAAATTAAAAAAAAAACAAAAGCTACGACCTGCAAAAAATATCTTAGATCTTTCATTTACGTTTTGGGGCCTGAAAATGGCCTACTGGAATAGTTTCTCCAAATCTTCAATAGATTACAAGGGAACCAAAGATCAGTATGCCCGAGAAATTTGATGGGACGAGATCAAGATTTCGCAGTTTTGTTCAACAAGTACGATTGTTCCTATGACTATATCCACAACGCTACTATGATGAAGGTATTCAAGTGGGTTTCGTGGGCACCCTTCTATCAGGCATCCTATCTTGGTTTGCACCACTATTAGAGAAAAATTCGCATTTACTATACAATTTTGAAGCGTTTATGTCCGAGTTCACTGCAACGTTTGGAGAGAATGATAGAGAGAGAGTTGCAGAGACAAAGATGTGAAATCTTCGACAAGGAGCACGTCCAGCTTCTGTTTACGCTGCCGAATTTCGACAATTTGTGTGCGATCTTGACTGGAATGATAAGAGTCTTATTAGTCAGTTTCGATGTGGCTTAAGAGATGATGTTAAAGATTTGTTGCTGACAATGCCAAACGTGAGTACACTGAGCGAATTCATCACCCAAGTCATTGCATGCGATAATCGTTTGTTCGAAAGACGTCAAGAAAAGTGATCTGGATGGTCGACGACGCACCATGCCGCTGCTACTACGGCACCAAATACAACGATCCATCAGACATCCGGTAGTGATCCTATGCAGATTGATGCTGTCCGATTCAAGCCATTGACGCCACATGAAAAACAAAGACGGCGCTCGAATGGATTATGTCTTTATTGCGGAGAAAAAGGTCACATGGCATTAAACTGCCCCAACAAGAGAAGATTCAAAGCTCGGGGCACCACTCAAGTGTTCGATACGAGGAGGTCGGAAAACGAAGATGTCCAGTCACAGTAGAGACCATGCAGCTGGACACCCCAAATTCATCACAAAAAAAAAGTCTTTTTCTACCTCCAGACCTTGTACCTTGTTTCACAGTTCCAGTAAAGATCAAGATGCAAAATCGAGATATCTCCGTAAAAGCACTTTTGGACTCGGGCGCTTCAACGTGTTTTATTGACAAAGACTTTGCGAAGCAACACAATTTAACGCTCGTAAGAAAGACAACAGGTCATCGATGGACGACCGTTAGCATCAGGAAATGTTGACCATGAAACTCGACCCCTTGAAGTAAAGCTTAAAAATCAAGCATCACAAATTGTTTTCAATGTCATCCAGTCTCCAACGAATCATGTGATCCTTGGACTTCCCTGGTTTGTACTTCATAATCCTGACATCGACTGGCGATCACGAAAAATTTCGACAAGACAAAAATGCAAAAGTACCAAAGGTATTCAACCCCTGTTTCTTGGAGCTAGAGCCTTCATGAGAGTTACGAAGAAAGACGCGACATTTTCACTTTATGCGACTCCGATCAAAACCACAACAGACCAAGGTACTTCGACATTACCCACTCAGTATCAAGATTTCAAGGATGTCTTTGAGAAGAAAAATGCAGATATGTTGTCAGAACATCGACCTTATGATTGTGCAATTGAGTTGCAAGAAAGAGCTCAACCACCATTCGGCCCAATCTACAATTTATCTCAGACGGAGCTGGCTGCTTTACGCGAATACATTGATGAAAATTTGTCAAAGAATTTCATTCAACATTCGAAATCACCCGCGGGAGCACATATCTTATTTGTGAAGAAGAAGGACGGATCGTTACGCATGTGTGTGGACTATCGTGGGCTCAACAAAGTCACTATAAAAAATCGTTACCCACTACCGTTGATTTCCGGACTCCTCGAACAACTTGGACGAGCAAATTTTTTCACAATGATCGACTTGAGAGGAGCTTACAACCTTGTACGAATAAAAGAAAGAGACGAATAGAAGACTGTTTTTCGCACAAGATACGGACATTTTGAATACAGTGTTTTGTCTTTCGGTCTTACAAATGCTCCAGCAATTTTTCAACACATGATTAATGACATCTTTCGAGAATTTTTAGATGACTTTGTAATCATCTATTTGGACGATATTTTGATATTTTCACATTATGAAGAAGAACATGGTCGATGTACGTCTTGTCCTTGATAAATTGAGGGAAAAAAGACTATATGTCAAGTTGGAAAAAAAAAAATTCCACCAATCTGAAGTCGAATTTTTGGGCTACATTATTTCCGACAAATAAGTCTTTATGGATCAAAAGAAAATACAAACCATCATCGAGTGGGTTAAACCAACTTCGGTCCGAGATGTACAATGTTTTCTAGGATTTGCAAATTTCTATAGAATCTTCATCAAGGACTACTCCAAAATTGCTGCGCCAATGACACGACTCACAGGGAAGGACAAATTTGTATGGGACGAGAAGGCTGACCAAGCATTTGAAAGACTGAAGCAGACATTTACAATGGCTCCAATACTGGTACATGCAGACCCATCTAAACCATTCTTTTTGGAAGCAGATGCATTGGACTTTGCACTTGGCGCGATACTCTCTCAATACGGTACAGATGGCCGACTTCACCCTGTTGGTTTTCGTTCTCGCAAATTTTCCGCTGCGGAGATCAATTATGAAATCCATGACAAAGAACTTCTAGCGATTATCGATGTTTTTGAGGAGTGGCGTCATCTATTGGAGAGAGCTCAACATCATGTCACTGTCTATACCGATCACAAAAACCTCGAGTATTTTATGAGTGCTCGTGTTTTGAATCGACGTCAAGCAAGATGAAGTATGTCACTAGCAAGGTTTGATTTTGTTATTACCTACCGTCCCGGACATCTTCAAGGAAAACTAGATGCTCTTTTTCGACGATCGTATCTTGCGCCAAAGGAAGGAGATGCAGCTTTTGACCAACAGAAATCCATCATCTTGAAACCAGCAAATCTCCAATTGAATATGTTATCCATGTCCACCTATGACGATGTAGAGATCATAAAGGAGATTCATGAAGCACTGAAGAGCGACCAATTCGATATGACACTACGAAGTCAACTAAATCGACATCGAGACAATCCACATGTTACAAACGACTTCGAGTTCAAAGATGACTTACTTAATTTCAAGGGAGTTCTCTATGTACCTCCAGGACCTACACGACTTCGAATTCTTCAAATATGTCATGATCTTCCGGCTGTAGGACATTTCGGCTTAGACAAAACAATGGAATTGATATCCAGGGACTATTGGTGGCCGCAGCTGTGGAAACTCGTGAAAGAATTTATAAAATCTTGCGACACGTGTGCTAGAGCGAAGAGACCCCGACATCAACCTTACGGCCTTCTTCAACCATTAACCATTCCCAAGGGTCCATGGTCGTCCGTGTCTATGGACTTTATTACGGACCTTCCGATTTCCAAGACCACCGATTGAATCCTTGTTATTGTAGATCGTTTTACGAAGATGACACATTTCATTCCATGTAATAAGACGGTTACCGACGAGGAAACTGCAAGACTCTTCCTCAATAATATTTACCGCATTCATGGACTTCCGAAGGACATATCTGATCGAGGACCACAGTTCATATCAAATTTCTGGAGGGGATTATTTCACATATTGGATACTAAGATCAATCTTTCTATAACTAATCATCCACAGACTGATGGTCAAACCGAACGTGTAAACAAGATTTTGGAGCAGTATCTTCGCTGTACGATAAATTATCACCAAGATAATTGGACGGACCTTCTGTCATTGGTTGAGTTTGCCTACAACAACACTATACATTCTTCGACCCAGCAAACTCCATTTTTCTCCAATTATGGTCATCATCCTCGAGCAAACCCTTTCCACATGAAGACTGTTGGAAGCCCTGCTGTAGAAAACCTTGCTACTCATCTTGCTACGATTCACAAAGAGCTTACCACCTCGCAGAAGCTCAAAAACAATACAAGGAGTACGCAGATCAACGTCGCCAACTCCAACCCTTGTTCAAGGTCGGAGATCGTGTGTAGCTTCTTCGACGAGACATACAAACCTCGCGACCATCAAAGAAGTTGGATTATCAACCTTTGGGCCCATTCAAAATTATTCGACAAATAAATCCGATCAGTTTTCGGCTTGAACTCCCACGAAGTATGCGCATCCATCCAGTCTTTCATGTTTCATTATTTGAGTTGTATCATCCATCGAATATTCCAGGGAGAGTCTCCGTACCACCTCCACCAATCGAAGTCAATCAGGAAATTGAGTATGAAGTCGACGAAGTCCTAGACTCTCGCATCAAGTATAAACGTCTTGAGTATTTCGTATATTGGAAAGGCTACGACATCAGCGAACGAACGTGGGAACCTTCATCCAACCTCGCCAATGCATCTGACAAAGTCCAAGAATTTCATCAACGATATCCAGCTAAGCCCCGAGCTATACGTCAATAAGACGTCACAACGATGATGTCAGCCAAGTTAGCTTCAAGGTGAAGACTCCACATTCAATCACTACAACAGATGAGCGTTTTTATGACTTCACATATGACTATTTTTCACTCTTATATGCGTTCATGACTACATCACTCTGTAGTGAAAAAAACCCTGTCATAGCGACTAGTCTTTAGGACTGCGTTTTGCAAGTCATATCCGTGACTGCTTGTGTGGCACCTGCAGTCTTGCTGCAGAGAGGGTTGCAGTCACCACTATATGACTAATATATGACTACATTGTCTGTTGAGCGCTGTCTACAAGGAGAGGCTTCAGCGAGACACGTGCGCCACTACGCAAGCGACACGTCATGCATTCGTCAGGGGATCATATGACAATATGTCTGCAAAGTGATGCCTACATGGAGAGGTGACGGATGGATACGTGCGCCACTGCGAATTTGACATGTCACGACTTCTTGCCATGATCATATAACTACATGTCTGCACAGTGATGCCTACATGGAGAGGCGCTAACGGGACACATGTGCTATGGCAGATTTCACACGTGGTGACTACATGACTCGCTCATATGACTACAGGGATGTCTACATGGAGAGTTGTTAGCGGGACACCTGTTGCACTTAAGATGTGACATGTGGCACACAGACAAAATATATGACTAGCATATATGACTACGGATCTTTACACGTGGTGAAAATATGGATAAATAATGTCGTGTCATATACTGCCACGTGTTCTGGTTTGAGCAGGTGTGATGTCACGTGTCATCAAGATTGTTTTCCGAAATAGTTTATATTTTTAATGTTTATATTTTAATTTTTAGTTTTTATTTAATATTTAAAAGAACAGGGGATTGCAGCCTTGGAAAATTTTATTAAATGGTATTATTTTTAATATTATTATTTAAAATAAAAGTGGATTAAATGATTTAAATTCTTCATTACATGGTGAAATTCCAACATGAAAACAGAATGGATCCCTCCTGCATACTATCAACCACAAGGAGAATGAAAATAGTCAACTACAGGGGAATACAAGCCCTATAAATCACATTACAAAAATCCAAATGAGACCAATGTCCCAATGGACACCTCAAAAGCCACAAGGTCAAAAAATCCATGCCTCAAAAGGCCCAGCAAAAAACAAGCAAGCCCACACATGGGATGAATTGTTGTAGCTAGTATGTTCTGGTGCTATTAGAATCAAGAACTATGTTAAACAGTGCAGTACTGACTATCCCTTCTGCAGCTCCATAAGTTTCAGTAACTTTAGACTCCAAAGTGTTATCTGGCCAACCACCTGCCCCAACTCGGTATGTTTCCTAACACCATTCACATATGGTAGAGGGGTGTTACTGACACATGCCTCTTTGATGTACACACAGGCATAATCAAGGGGCACAGCAGGGTACCCGTAACCCACCACAGCACCTTGAAGAGCAACAATCAGCCCTACTCCAACTTTCTTGCGTTTGGAGTTCACATCCAACAGCCGAACCTCGTCACCCGCCCTGAACTGTGATCCCAACTCCACACAAAAAAGAACTTGATGTGAAAACCCATCACATACACACGACTAGAACACTCAACATTTGCAAATTAAAGAGAGCCCCAAGGTTGGAAAAAATAAAACAAACAAGACAAGGGCCTGGACTTACTCCATTTGCAGTCTCGAGTGGTTGTGAGACCTCTTTTGGGGGGCTACTCGCCGGGTCGACACTCTTGCCTCTGGTCTGTACCGGCTTGTCGACAATATCACCTTTGTTTGTCACAAGTTCTTGTGTCACAGACCAGAGAACAACCAGGAAAGCAATGAGCAAACAGGAATAGTGAATAGAAACAAAATCCAAGTATGAATCAAACAAAAAAAGCCAACATGAAAACTTGCAAAGAAAACCTAGCATTAATCAAGCAACCGAGGAGAAGCATCCAGGAAAGCAATGCAATGAATGAACCCACAAAACTTGTAGCCTCTGGAGCACTGTTAGAATGTTTGTACCTTCACAGTAGCAGTGTTGTATGGTTGTTGTCCGAAAACAGGCTGAGACTCCAAAAACTTGGGAATACTGGCAGCTTTCGATGTCTTCCACAAGAAATGCCACAACACCTCTGTTAGATACTCATCAATTGGTGAATCTGGTTGCACTTTCCATGGCTCTGGAAAAATCCCACTGAAGGGAGGATTGTTTGCCGCCTTTCTTGGTGTATCGTCAACAAGAACAGTGTCCTCATAAGTCAATTCTGGCCAGTCTGCCCACACTCTAAACAAGTTCTTGAAATATAATGGCTTTGAATCAGACCCCTTACGGCATGGGAGGACTGGATCCTCGTCACAGTGAAGGGCATCCCACTAGAAAACCAACTTAGTGTGGGCTGGAGGGAAGGGGTGACGTTCAAAGCATGTACAGTGCAGGTGGCGACCGGATGCGTAGGCGTAGAATAGATGACCGTCTATGGCGAATGGAAGAAGCTTATGCCACAAGGAATGGGCATACAAAAATGCTATGCAACTGCGATGAGTGTCATGGAGGAAAACTACTGTTGTTGGAAACATTGAGGAATCATTACATGATACACGGGAGGGATCATCTTCTCCAACGCTATTCTCTTCCGGTACGATCGTCACTTTCCCTTCAGCACTTTAGTTTGAATTTTGAATGCAACGATCCTCTTCTCCACATGTCGACATTTCGTTGGGTGATTGTAGTCAAGAAGTCATAAGATACAGACGTGACTATGACTACGTCACTTCCGTTATCACTTTAATTAATGCACATGTCGTGTTTTCATTGGTCATGTGTAGTCATGTAGTCATATATGTCTAACTAAATGACTGCAACTAAGACTTCAATGGCTACAAATGTCGTGTTTTGATTGGGTGTATATTCATAAGATACATACGTAAATATGACTGCATCACTCCAACGTCACCGTGCCTCCCATGTCATAATATGAACAAGTGTCACATCGTTGTTGGTCCACTCACAAGATGACTATTGGGGTGCAAGGATGTGAATATTCAGATGATGAAGATGAAGGCCCTGCGGCACAGCGGGAGCCCAATGTCACAGAGAACGCAGATGAGGGTGGTGGATTGGAGGTAAAAATCCAGCGTGCATTGCAAGAAGCGTTAATCTTTGTAGATGCAAACAGAGAGGACCCCATTCATGGTGGAACCGATCACACATTTGTCGATCATGACGATGACCTCGACGATTCTGGAGACAATGAATTTGATGAGAATGCTCACCTGCACGTTGATCCTGAGTATGATAAACTCTTCCGACAGTCGCAATGTCCACTTTTTGAAGGGTGTTTGATCAGTCGTCTGCAAGCAACTTTGACGTTGCTGAATGCATGCACTACCCACAAGTGCACCAATGCATTTGTGGATGAGCTTCTGGGATTGTTGCGTAAGAGTTTTTTGCCTAAAGAGAATTCATTGCCGAAAACTCACTATGAAGCAAAAACCATGATTGCCAAGATAGGATTGCAGTACACCATGATTCATGCCTGTGAGCGTGGTTGTGTACTCTTCCGTGGGGAGTATGAGAATGTAGACATTTGCCTAGTGTGCCGCAGTTCCCGTTACATTCCAGGTCGTGGAAGTGTGCCCAAGAAAGTATTGCGACACTTCCCTGTCATTCCAAGGTTGAAACGTATGTACCGATGTAAATCAATCGCTAACCTCATGACATGGCATGACAGACATAAGAGCCAGGATGGGTTGGTTCGACATCCAGCTGATAGCAAATCATGGAGACACATTGACACCACATTTGAGGATTTTGCTGCAAAGCCACGATCTCTTCAATTTGGATTGGCCTTAGACGGTGTAAATCCCTATGGAGCTCAATCCACCAGTTGGAGCACATGGCCCGTTCTCTTGGTCAATTACAATCTGCCTCCGTGGTTAATGACCAAAAAGTCTGTTACCTCGGACAACGTAGATGTTTACCTGATGCCCCTAGTGGAAGAGCTACTGGAACTATGGAGAGGGATTGCAGCTCATGATGTTTCCCGTCCTCGTGGTCAACACGAATTCACACTGAGGGCAGGGTTGATGTGGTCAATCCATGACTACCCTGCATATGGCTTGCTCTCAGGTCAAGTGACGAAAGGTTATGCTGGTTGTCCAGCTTGTGGACCCGGTGTGACTTCACAGCAGTTACACACATGTGGGAAAACTGGTTTCCTAGGCCACCGAAGATTTCTGGCCCGCAATCATCCATATAGAAGGTCAAGAATGTTCAA
Organism: Takakia lepidozioides; assembly: GCA_030704615.1. Taxonomy (NCBI): domain Eukaryota; kingdom Viridiplantae; phylum Streptophyta; class Takakiopsida; order Takakiales; family Takakiaceae; genus Takakia; species Takakia lepidozioides. The sequence continues at coordinate 45,472,620 of CM060734.1, read as the reverse complement.
TGGCGCTACTGAGCATGGAACTCATTCAAAAACGCATACTGGAACACAAATCAAGGAGCTTGCAATAGCTCGCACTACATGGGTGGAAAACGGAGGGACGCCAGATAGCAGGACAGACCCAGCAAAAACTCATGGAGTTAAGCGATTGTCAATTTTATATGTCTTACCTTATTGGGAGGTAATTCCTTCATGGCCTTTAAATTGGATGTGTACATTTTTGCGTTTTCTGTTTAAATTGTGATGAGTAAATGCTCAATTGCTTATGTGTTCATTTTGTAGGGTCTCCTCATCCACCACACGTTTGACGCAATGCATTGCGAGAAGAACTTGGCTGAAAATATTATTAAAACTATCTTTGGTGAGAAAGACACATTGAAAGTTCGCCGTGATTTGGAGCTACTTGGGATGCGCCCGGAATTGTGGCTACAACGTGATCCTGATAGAGCAGATACGTTAATTATGCCTCCTGCCCCTTATGTCCTCACTGAGGCTGAGTTACAAGTCTTTCTGGAGATTGTGCAGAACTTGAAAATGCGAACAGGCTACGCATCAGCTTTCAAAAAGCATGTGGTGAAGAAGAAATTGTCTGGCATGAAATCACAGTACATGTGTTAGTTTCCTATTGGTTTGATATAGCTCAAGCATTTTGTAGTTACCGTACAGCACTAAGTCGCATTCTTCATTGAGTCTGTAAAGTGAGAGTCTTCAGATGATGCCATTTGGAATGTGGAGTTTGCAGAGAGGGAATGTGCGACAGTATGGCTGAATGACGGGTCGTGTCTTCAAATGCGATGATCGCAGGATAGCATGGTGATCATATCACAGGCGAGAACTGCATCTACTTGAAGAAATTTGGAACGCTGCCTTCATGGACATGTATGGAAGCATCGACGATGCGAATTCGAAGGGAGAGTTCGATAGGATTTACAAAAAATATCTGGTGTCAGATTGGTAAGTTATAATCGAAACGTTTAAATATCTGTTGCCAAGTCTACATCTCTTCCATTAGCAGTTATAACCAATTACCATCATGAAGCTACAGGCCCGATGCGAAATCCCAATCGGAACTTGCATCTTCCTCCCCCTTTTTGTCCTTATTTCGCTGTCAAACCCTTCATTCTATGTGGAAGGTTCCAAAGGGAACTTCACATTTCCCCTCATGATCTTGATTTTGGGAATTCTTTTCGAATGCAATGCTGTTAGGATATGGGTAGCATTGTCGTCATCACAGGTTGGCCGGTCAAATAATGGAAGATATTACAAAGGAAAGGTTGAAGCTGGCCGCCAGTATATGTGTTCTCTCTGCGAATTGCCAAACTGGCTTCATCAAGAATGTGCAGGGTTGCAATGTCCTCACTAACTTTTAGATTACTCTCATTTTAAGTGGGTGCAGTGCTGCTTCTAGTATGGGGCTTTTATCACTCGGTACATCATAGCGAAATTGAAGTGCTTATTCTCAGGTAAATCTGTGTCTTTTGGCACTCTAAAGTGAGTTTTTTTTGTTGTCAGGGTTAAAGGTCGTGTTGTAAATTCACTTGGGATTGGTGCAGGGAATAAATTTCACCACAGACAAGTTGATGGAGGCTGGTGCGGAAATGGTAGAGTCTGATAGAGTCACATGTGGATGTGAAAACAATAGACAATTACATGTTGCGGATTTTCTGCATTGGCTTCACAAAGAAGCGACCCAACCACATTAAGCGCACTTGTTACGCACAATTTCAAAAATGTTAGACAATTTCTAGGGCTCTTCGACAAAATGATGCAATTCTTAGAAGTTGAATGGTGGTCTCTGAAAGAAATAGAACCTCAAGTACACCAGCCAATAGTTTTTGGGGATAATGAAGGCATTTCAGGTCTCTGATGTCCATTTCTGAGGTTCATGTGTGAGTGGGAAAGAGAGAGAGAGAGAGAGGAAAAAAAAATCCATAGAACATGACGGTTGCAATGGTGGTTGCTTGTCAGGAACACTGCAAAACATTGTATGCAGCCAGTATTTCCATGCAGGTCCTTCACCAGTTTCGCGATATGCAGCCTGATGTAAGTAGTGTTACCATGTCACGGCTTGCTTCGGTGGAAGATGAGGGAGATCATTGTGCATGAAGTTCAAACTTGTGATTTGAAGGTTCTTGTAGCCAAGTTCATTCCAGAGGTGATTGGAAAAGACATTGAGAAGATATCAACCAGTATGTATCATATACAGAACACCTTCATCCACAAAGTAAATATTATGAAAGCTCCTAGAGTTGATGTGGGCAAGCTTATGGAGGTAGAACTCGCTTCTCTCCTCTAATTTAAGTGCTGGATAAGTTTCAGTTTAGTGTCGACGTTCACTGCATACATTGGCTTTCTAGGCTGGTATCTTGTTGCTTGGCTGTTTTCATGGGGATCACATACAGTGAGGAGGTGGGAGCAAAGATAGAGCGACATGTTGGTTAGTTGGAAGAGCTTGAAGGGGAGCATGTGAGGTACCAAGGGTTAAATTTCCCGTGTGTAGTGGAAGGGGAGGAGTACGAACGTAAGTTCTACTACAATAATTTTTGTTTTCCAGCCTATATGTTCTTGTTGGATATTAATTGAAGTGCTTTCAATGTTGCTGCAATACCATAATAAAGTGGAGGTTGCTGAATGCAGTAGGCCTTGCTTGGTGCGGACAGAATCCATTGCAATGTGGAGATGGCTGATTATAGCATTTCCAGAGGATGGTGTGGATGGCCTTGCGTGGTGCATGCAGAGTCCATGGCAATGTGGAGATGGCTGAATGGGCAAAGGAGGAAAGTGGCAAAGAAGCCACGTCACTGGTACATAGTTGTGTGCGACATACTACATGAAACTGTACTATATGTCATTCCAGAGACTGTCATTGTTGGTCCATGTGTTTTACAACAATGCTATTAAAATAAGACTTCTGGTTTGCATTGGAAGCTCAATCACTATAAATTCATAGTGTGTGAAGCTCAAACTTGTGATTTGAAGGATCTTGTAGCCAAGTTCATTCAACCGGAAAGGAAAAATTCTGAAAGCTCCCAAATTTGATGTGGGCAAGCTTATGGAGGTAAAACTCAGCTTCCCTCCTCTAATGTAAGTGTTGGATAAGTTTCATTTAGTGTCGACCTTCACTGCATATATTGGCTCTTTTCTTGGCTGGTTTCATATTTTCTTGGCTGGTATGCTATTGGTTGGCTTCTTTCATTTCACGTGTGTAGTGGAAGGGGAGAAGTACTTTCCTAAGTTCTGCTACAACAATGTCTTTTTCTAGCCTAGATGTTCTCGATGGATACAAATTGAAGTGCTTTGAATGTTGTTGCAATACTATAATAAAGTGGAGGGTGCTGAATGCAATTGGCCTTGCTTCGTGCAGGCATAATCCAGGGAAATGTGGACATAGCTGAAACCCCATGATAGCATTTCCAGAGGATGGTGTGGATGGCCTCACAAGCCAGCATGCAAAATCCATGGCAATGTGGAGATGGCTGAATGGGCAAACATGTTAAGTGGCGAACAAGCCACGTCACTGGTACATAGTTGCATGCTTACATAGTACATGAAAGTGTACTATATGTCATTCCCAAAAATGACCATGTTGGTCCATGTATTTTACAACAATGCTATCAATAAAAGACCAATGTCGCATTGGAAACTCAATCCCCGTAAGTGGCTTGTGCGTGATGCTCAAACTTGTGATTTGAAGGATCTTATACCCCAGTTGATTGCAGAGGTGATTGGAAAGACATTGAGAAGGCAACAGCCGGTATCTATCCTCTATAGATGCCCTTCAATTTGATGTGGGAAAGCCGGCTGGCTGGAGGTCTAGTCTCACTTTCACTCATCTAATGCCAGTGTTGTATCCATTGCAATGTGGAGATGTTTGAAACAACATTGGAGCATTTCCAGAGGATGGTCTGGATGGCCTTTCGTGGCGTGTGCTGAATCCATGGCAATGGTACTAGCACGGGTTGGTCCAAAGCCAATTGCAACAACAAATGAATAAAGGGTGCTGAAAGGAAAGCACTCCATAATTGATCATAAAATCCACTATCCAAGCATGATATCTTAATGGGAATGCGAAGGGAGTGTTACCACCTTAAACTATCATGCATGGTCTATAACTGGAGTGCACAAATCTAGCATATCTAATCTTCATCATCCTCATCTATGTCTGGGTCACTGCATGTATCACTTTCTTCATCACAGACTTGATCTTGTCCAAGGGTTGGCTGAACATCATCACCACGTATACGGGGTGCTCAGAGGTACAAGGAGGCCACCTGCTCTGGAGTAACCGGTACCGCTCGGTTGCATGTTGGGCCAGAGTCTCCTTTAGCTTTGTGGGGCTAACAATCCTTCCACTTCCACCACATCATCATTATCAATTGATATGTCGCAGACCACTCTACGTGCTCGGGGGCTCTTCTCCAGGACGGCTTTCCACCCCGGCTCCTTCACACAATCAGAAAAAAACACTTGATCAACATGGCCAGGAAACACAAAAGGTTGCTCAGAAGGTGGAAGCATACGGTTAAAATTGACCAGTGTGAAGCCAGCATCATCCTGCTTCATTGACATAGGTTGACGACCCACGCGATGCGCCCGTACCCACGAACACAAAAACACTATAGGCTGTGTTTGGCCATAGTCAATTTGCAAAATCTCCCTTATAAGACCCTGATATCTTGTAGGTTCCTCCATGTCATTGCCTGAATTGTTGGTAATGGGCTGGTGTTGGAAAACAAATGAGACTCCACAATCAAAAGACGCCATACTTATTGTGTTCATGCCGGGGGATGTAACCCTGTAATGGTTACCATACGCTGTCATACTCTTGAATGACAGGGTAGTAAATGATGGAGGCCTTGAAAGATCCAGTAATTCCTCACGTGTTGTAGGATCAAGCCCATCTGATTGAATTGAGAGATGATCCCGTACACCTTAAGGGAGCCAAACAGCAAATGGAGGACATGGATGCAAATCAGGAGGGTACTGAATTGTCGTGGGATTGCTCATGCCTTCCAGCCCTTGTTCCTCACGAAACAAGCGTCGTCTGGCTTCTATCCGTGTGGACTCTGCTTCATATATCCTGTCACAATGCGAGGGTCAGCCAAGAGATTGACAGAGGTGGCGTGGGAGATATGAAAAGACGCCATATGCCAACTAATGAGAAATGACTAAAACTTGGAAACCTGAATGTCAATGAAGTAGATTTCTTACCCCAACATGACTGACAAACGAGGATGGTTCTGAATGATGTACTCATGTACAATATCACGCAGGTCATTCAATTTTTGGGCTTTAGAACTTCCTTCCACAACTTCACGTTCCACAGATTCTCCCTCATCTGCATCCCACACCCTTTGTACACTTCCATCAAATCCTGCCATAAACTCTGTGCAAAAACCCAATGCTTTTTCAAATTGGTATCCTTCTGCCATGCTCCCCTCGGGCCTTGCCATGTTTCTTACGTAGCCCTTCATATCTTTCATTGCCCGCTCCATGGGGTACATCCAACGAGATGCTACGGGCCCGCATAAGTACAACTCGTCCACTAGGTGAACAACCAGATGTGTCATCACATCAAAAAATGATGGTGGGAACTCCTTCTCTATAAGACACAGAGTGACAAGTGCTTCAGTTCTCAATTCCTCATACTCTACAAGATTCACCACTTTTGCACACAACTTCTTAAATACACGACATACTCGCAAAATGGCCCTGCGAGGACCACTTGCCATGAGCCCACGGATAGCAAGCGGTATAATTTGCTGCATGAGCACATGATAGAAAGCTGATAGGATTTCGGCAAACATGGATGGATGAGCTCATCCAATGGATGGATCCATTCATGTATATGTCTTCATATAAATGCCTTTAAAATGCCACGTGTAGTGATGTAGTCATATATATAGAGTCATGAATCAATCTGCAGTCAGACAGTCATAAGTTTACATGCCATGTCATGATGTGGATGAACTCGTCCAATAGATGAATACATTCGTGTATTTGCCTTCGAAATGAGACGTGTAGCAATGTAGTCGTATAATTAGAGCTGTGAAACCATCTCCAGTCATGGAATCATAACATTCCATGAAACGTCGTCCACGTGTAGTCAAACATATCACACTAGTCATATAAACCATCCCTATCATCATGGTCAACAATGTTAACCAAAGCTTCCTAACTTTCCGGAGTCATGTAGTGATAAAACTATGACTGCAACCCATTTCAGCGCTTTGTAATCATCTACCTAGTGCAGTTTTTATGACTCCGCCAAAGCCGTAGTCGTAAAAACGCTCATCTCTTGTAGTGAATATACCTGATACACGCTAAGAAGGGAGGAGCACCACACATCAGTATATATAACTACACTTCCAACACTCTTGCATCTTGTATTGGCAGTATGGAGTCACAGGAACTAGATACATTGGAGTTGACGCTTATCTAGCTACCAGATCAGCCGTTCCGACTCTCACGACCTTCAACATCACGCCGACGCTCTCGAGACGATGGGCCACCAATGCGACACGTACTTCCTCGTCTGAATCCCGTACGACGGCAAGTGGAGCCTACTCGAAGTCTGATAATTCTGTTGGAGGTTGAGGCTTCGGACCCAGAGGGCAACGAAATCATGTTTGAAGACAGCTTCGAAAATCAGAATGCTCAAATCACTGCGTGGTCCCAAGTTCAAGGTATTGGATGGACACTATCGATGGTTGCAGGGACCTATAAATCATTTGAGTCAAGAACGAAGAGCCGAATACTTGACAAGTACCATTCGCCAGATTTTGGATTTTCTCCAACTCTAAGCAAGTCCAAGATTTTACCGCTCCTCGAGGAACTCGGTGCTAGAGGAGGGGGTGATGTCACGGACATAGCCCAGAGAAACTTACCAGGAGTAAATACCAGAAGTTATCATGTTACTAGAAGTTACCATGACTTACCGATATTTACTATGATCTACCATAATTTATCATTACTTACCAAGTTACCGGGAGTTTACAAAATTACCAAGAATAACTTGGGAAACTATTCAGGAAGCTTTCTTTGGAGGAAACTTCTCCATCAAGATACCTCTTTTGTTTAAAGAAGCTTCTCATCAAGAAACCTTTGTTTAATGTTGGAAACTTCTCCAGCAAGAAATCTTCATAAGATAAGCTTCTGAGGGAAGCTTCTTAGTAGCCAGTATATATAGGAGGCGAGACTGGACACTCTTCAGTCTCGCCAACACTAGTTCAAGCTACTCTTGTTTCCAGTTTCCAGTACTCTAGCCCAGTTTCTAGTATCTCGTAATCTAGTCCAGTTTCCAACATTCCAGTATTCAAGTCGTGTTCCAATATCTTGTACTCTTGTTCATTGTTATAAAGATCATGTTGATTCCTATTTACTCATCGTCCATTCGGCCACGCCGACCTTGACTTCTTGTCTAGCCTTGTACTTCTAGTCTTATCTCTTGTTTGTGTTTAGTCATGTTCTCGTCCTTGACAGTCACTAGCAAGGTTTGATTTTGTTATTACCTACCGTCCCGGACATTTTCAAGGAAAACCAGATGCTCTTTCTCGACGATCATATCTTGCGCCAAAAGAAGGGGATGCAGCTTTTGATCAACAAAAATCCATCATCTTGAAACCAGCAAATCTCCAATTGAATATGTTATCCATATCCACCTATGACGATGCAGAAATCATAAAGGAGATTCAGAAAGCACTAAAGAGCGACCATTTTGCTACGACACTACGAAGTCAACTAAATCGACCTCGAGACAACCCATATATTACAAACGACTTCGAATTAAAAAATGACTTACTTTATTTCAAGGGACTTCTCTATGTACCTCCAGGACCTACACAACTTCAAATTCTTCAAACATGTCATGATCTTCCGGCTGTAGGACATTTCGGCTTCAACAAAACAACGGAATTGATATCCAGAGACTATTGGTGGCCGCAGCTGTGGAAACTCGTGAAAGAATTTATAAAATCTTGCGACACGTGTGCTAGAGTGAAGGGACCACGACATCGACCTTACAGCCTTCTTCAATCATTACCCATTCCCAAGGGTCCATGGTCATCCGTGTCTATGGACTTTATTACGGACCTTCCAATTTCCAAGACCACCGATTGAATCCTTGCACTACAACAGATGAGCATTTTTATGACTGCACATATGACTATTTTTTCAGTCCTACATGCGTTCATGACTACATCACTCTGCAGTGAAAAAAAACCCTGTCATAGCGACTAGTCTTTAGGAATGCGTTTTGCAAGTCATAGCCGTGACTGCATGCGTGGCACCTGGAGTCATGCTGCAGAGAGCGATGTAGTCACAACTATATGATTTATATATGATTAACTATATGACTACATGTCTACAAAGTATATGACTCCATTGGAGAGGCGTCAGAGGGACACATGTAGCACTCCAGATGTGACACGTGTCCACATGGACAACATATATGACCTACACGTGGGAAAGAATATCGTATCATATAATGTCACGATGCCATGATGTAGTCATGAATATATATCTTCATGACTAAAGAGGTTTTTTAATAATATTTTAATTTAATAAATTAAATCATACAATTATAATATTTAGATTATTAATTGATTTAAATTCTCATTAGGTTTTTAGGAAAATTAGAATGGAAGCCATTGTTGTCTTTATTTATTTATTTTTATTTTTGTTAACAAAGAGGGACAGTGGGGGGACAGTGGCCTCCAGAACTTCATAGGTAATGGACATAAAATGTCCTTGGATACAAAGAGGAAAAAATAACCTCTGGATAGAGTGCCATAGAGGCTGAAAGAAGAAGACACAACTTCGCATACCAAGACAAGAAAGAGTAGTAAGAAGGAAAGCAAGTAAAGAAGGGGGTCTGCATAGAGCTAAAGAGTCTAGCAGGAAAAGAGATTGTAGCCAGAAACTATTGCCATAACTTGGAAACAGAAAGGCACCGAGCTGAGGAGAAGAACTGAAAATCAGCTAACACTGTCATGAGAAAGTTGGGCCCTAGCCTTTCACTTCCTAAAAGATCTACAGATGGAGAGACATCTTTGCAGGGGTCGTGCTCTTCAGCTCAAAACCAACCAATTGATCATCTACCCATGCAGGTTTCTTGTAGCTATCATTCCACAGGGAATCATAGGTAATCTGGAGATTGAAATCCGGCCCTCTTGGATGAATCTAGACCTACACTCTATCCCTGCTCCTTCAGCTATCCTTGCCTCTGCACAAATCATGCATACATCATTGCCTTGCTGCTAGCAGCTGACAATGACAGCCTATAAGTATTCCAGCAAACACCCCAACCCTACTTATCACACTAGTTCCTATGCTGACTTGCATCTGCTTCCAACATGAATTCACATTTTTGCTTGGATTGTTCCACCATTGACTGGGGTCGGAAACATATTCATTCCAGAGCTTCTCCTTGTCTTTGTTAAATTTTTTGATACTTTTTCTGTCTCCAAAACCTCCATCCCGCGCCCTTGCTGTGCATATCCTGCAAGCATCGTGTTCCACGACACCACATCTTGTTCAGCCATAGTGTTGAAGGCTCTCTCCGCATCCTCAATGCTCCCACATTTGGCATACATGTCCACGAGGTATTGTTCAAAATCATACATGGTACAATTCCAGCTTTGGTGATGCAACCATGCACCTCTTTGCCGTTTCCCGGGTTGCCAGGCTTGCACACGCACTGCAAACACAAACTAAAATGATGTGGTCGAGCTTCACCCATTTCCCCATCATTTGCTCATAGGTATCCAAAGCCTCCATCCTACTGTGCATACCTTGCAAGCATCGCACTCCACGACACCACATATCGTTTAGCCATAGTGTTGAACACTCCCATGACATTGGCATATATGTCCAGAACTAGGGGATGTTCATAATGACATCTGGTTATAAAATTCTAGGGTTGCCAGCCTTCATACACAGGCTGGTCATGCTGACCCTCCCAAGTCCCTTGTGAACGACCAAGAGGTCCATGCCCCAATGGTGACATCATCACATTTTAAGCTGGAATTGCTCCAAGAGTCATATTTAACAGTATTCTATTTTCCCCCCGCCTCCTTGCCCCCTGCCTTCCCCATCCTGCAACTGAAAGAGGCTCTACAGACTTCAACCAGCTAGGCATAATTTCAGCATATTCAGATACCTAAGTCCCCTGTCTCAAGCGTAAGAGCATCAAGCTGAAAGGCATGCAAACTGAAAATCAGGTGCATATGCTCACATTATATTAAGTGGATTGAAGGCATTAAATGCTTTTCTACACAACACCCTTGTCAACATGTATGTTAAGTGTGGTAGCTCGTGGATGCACTTGGAGTTTGCCACCCCGAGTTTAAATTTCAGTCTAGTGACGAGGGCAGATAGGCCATTGAGATAGTCCTTAAGGTCCTTGCCCATGTCACATATTCAAAACAAGTTTAGGGAGGTTTAATGCCTAACTGTATTTCCACTGGACAGTGTGAGGGCATTAGAGGAGGAGAGAGAGAGAGAGAGAGAGACTCACTGGGGAAGGTGGTCATCATGGTACTCCAAGACACCACATCTTGTTCAGCCATGTTGTTGAACACTCCCTTTGCATCCTTGCTACACCTACATTTGGCATACATGTCCACCAGGGGAGTGTTCAGAATGACATCTGGTACATTTGCAGCTTTGACAATGCAACCATGGACCTTTTGCCCTTTTCCAGGGCTGCCAGGCTTGCACACGCATTGCAAACACACACACACACACGTTATGTGGTCGGGCTTCAGTACCCATTCCCTCATAATTTGCTCATAGGTCTCCAAAGCCTCCATCCCACGCCCCTGCTGTGCATACCCTGCAAACATCGCACTCCATGACACCACATCTCGTTTAGCCATAGTCCCTTTGCATCCTCGATGCACCCACATTTGACATACATGTCCACCAAGGCAGGGGCAGTGTTGAAAATGACATCTGGTAATCTGACAGGCATTCACATTTTTGCCTCGGTTGTCCCACCATTGACTGGGGTCAGAAAAGTATTCATTCCACAGCTTCTCCTCATCTCTGTTACCTCTTTTGGATACTTTCATGTTGTCACATTGGCAGTATCATGTCAAAGTCACTCCAAACTATCCCAGGTTCACTCAACCACTAACTTGCAGAATTCAACATGAAAATTTAGGGCCGATTCTGATAAGAGGGAAAAACAGGGTGAAATGTGTTGAAAAAGGTGCCTTTATTAGCAGACCATTTTCTCGTTAGCAGATTTCCTGTAGCTATTGATCCACAGGGAATCAGAACTAATCTTGTGTTTGAAATCCGGCCCTCTTGGATGAACCTGGACCTCTATCCCTGGTCCTTCAGCTATCCCTGTCTGTGTACAAATCATGAATACTTGCTGCTAGCAGCTGACACTGACGGCGTGAAGTTCTTCCAGCAAACCCCAACCCTAATTATTACAGTAGTTCTAATTCTAAATTGCATCTACTTCTCTCTAGTGTAGTCCAACATGCACTCACCTTTTTGTCTCCATTGTCCCGCCATTGACTGGGGTCGGAAAAGTGTTCATTCCAAAGCTTCTCCTCATCTCTGTTACCTGTTTTTGGATACTTTCATGTTGCCACATCGGCAGCAACTTGTCAAAGTCACTCTAAACAACCACAGATCCACCCACCGAGCTAACTTACAAAATTCAATATGCATCTCAAGGCCGAGTCTGATGAGAGGGCAAAACAGGCTGAAATAGGTCGAAGAAGAAGGTATCCTCACCACATTGTCCTTTACCTTGTGTCATGACCCATGGAGGATTTGACCGACCATCAACCCAAAAGGACCTCTTGTATGTGCTGCTTGTATCTGTAGTCAGGTAATGTCGGATTGGTATGTGAGATCGAACCACCACGGTGCAGCTGAGCAGGCAGAGATTGAAACACGCCCTGCTAAGACCAAGCTGACTCTCCCAAGAACGGCGAGCTCGCAAGAATCTTGGGATCTTCTCCTCGCCCGAAATATGCTTGAAACTGTTTGAAGAAACCTCAATTCAATGCGGTTCGAAAAATGCCCAGGCGCACAATGCAGTTTCTACAGCCCACACATATTTGAAGCAGTCAGAACAGTACCAGTCTTGCCAGCAGCGTCGCCTCGGGGACACTTGTGAGCGCAGCCACATGTGGAGGATGTCCCGCGTACATTGTACATTGTACATTGTACGCGCTGCCATGGCTGCTCATCCTCGAAATCCTATAGCCTACGCTGCTGCTGGCCGTTTGAAGCATGACCCTTCGCATGAGCGACTCTCTCTCTCTCTCTCTCTCTGACTGGTTGGCAGGGGTACCATCGTCTCCTCTCCTCCTCCTCTTCTCCTTCTTGCATCATTTTCTCAAGAGTAGGAAGGTCTGTAAAGCCTCCATCCCACGCCCCTGCATACATGACACAACATCAAATAGATGGTGAAACGCAGGAGACAAAAAAACCTAAGTCCCAGCCCGGTGTAAAGTTTGGCGGTGTAATCTTAAACCGTTAGATCTTATACAATCTAGACCGTTAGATCCTGTAAAATCTAACGATTCAAAATAATTTCCATCACATGATCTAGCCTTGTACAACCATGACCATTGCGTATTTTAATCTCATATATCTTGCGATGCTTGTTAAGCCACGTCCATCCAGGTCCAATTTATTGAACAGATATCAAATCAACACACCGTATAGGCGGAGGGATGAACCCATCCATTGGATGAATTCATTAATGTATGTGCCTTTTAAATGACACGTATAATGATGTAGTCATATATATAGAGTTATGAAACAATTTGCAGTAAGGGACTCATAAGTTTACATGCCATGTCATCAATGGATAAATTCATCCAATGGATGAATACATTCATGTATGTGCTTTCAAAATGACACGTGTAGGGATGTAGTTGTATAAATAGAGCTGTAAAACCATCTTCAGTCATGGAGTCACAAGATTCCATGAAACGTCGTCCATGTGTAGTCAAACATATCACACTAGTCATAAAACCATCCCTGTCATCATGGTCAACAATGTTTGACCAATGCTTCATAACTTTCCGGAGTCATGTACTGATATCTATTACTACAAAGTGGTAAAACTATGACTGCAACGCATTTCAGCGCTCTGTAGTCGTACACCTAGTGCCGTTTTTATGATTCCGCCAAATCCGTAGTCCTAAAAATGCTCATATCTTGTAGTGTTGTTATTGTAGATCGTTTTACGAAGATGACACATTTCATTCCATGTAATAAGACGGTTACCGACGAGGAAACTGCAAGACTCTTCCTCAATAATATCTACCGCATTCATGGACTCCCGAAGGACATCGTATCTGATCGATGACCACAGTTCATATCAAATTTCTGGAGGGGATTATTTCATATATTAGATACTAAAATCAACCTCTCTATAACTAATCATCCACAGACTGATGGTCAAACCGAACGTGTAAACCAGATTTTGGAGCAGTATCTTCGCTGTACAATAAATTATCACTAAGATAATTGGACGGACCTTCTGTCATTGGCTGAGTTTGCCTACAACAACACTATACATTCTTCGACCAAACAAACTTTATTTTTCTCCAATTATGGTCATCATCCTCGAGCAAACCTTTTCCACATGAAAACTGTTGGAAGCCCTGCTGCAGAAAACCTTGCTACTCATCTTGCTACGATTCACAAGGAGCTTACATCCCACCTCGTAGAAGCTCAAAAACAATATAAGGAGTATGCAGATTAACGTCGCCAACTCCAACCCCAATTCAAGGTTGGAGATCATGTGTGGCTTCTTCGACGAGACATACAAACCTCGCGACCATTAATGAAGTTGGATTATCAACGTCTGGGACCATTCAAATTATTCAACAAGTAAATCCGGTCAGTTTTGGGTATCCATCCAGTCTTTCATGTTTCATTACTGAAGTTGTATCATCCATCGAATATTCCAGGGAGAGTTTCCGTACCACCTCCACCAATCGAAGTCAATCAGGAAATCGAGTATGAAGTCGACGAAGTCCTAGACTTTCGCATCAAGTATAAACGTCTTAAGTATTTCGTACATTGGAAAAGCTACGACATCAGCGAACGGACGTGGGAACCTTCATCCAACCTTGTCAATGCATTTGACAAAGTCCAAGAGTTTCATCAACGATATCCAGCTAAGCCCCGAGCTACACGTCAATAAGACATCACAACGATGATGTCAGCCAAGTTAGTTTCAAGGTGAAGACTCCACATTCAGTGTATCTGATACACACTAAGGAGGGAGGTTCTCCAACTCTAAGCAAGTCCAAAAAATTTCCGCTCCTCGAAGAACTCGACGCTAGAGGAGGGGGTGATGTCAGGGACATAGCCCAGATGAACTTACTAGGAATAAATACCAGAAGTTACCAAGTTATCATGTTATCAAAAGTTACCGTGATCTATCATGTTCTACCACGATTTACCATAAATTACCAAGTTACTGAGAGTTTACCAAATTACCGAGAGTAACTTGGGAAACTGCTCATGAAGCTTCATTTGGAGGAAACTTCTTCATCAAGAAACCTCCTTTGGGGAAGCCTCTTAAGGAACCTCCTAGTAGCCAGTATATATAGGAGGCGAGACTGGACACTTTTCAGTCTCACCAACACAAGTTCAAGCTACTCTTGTTCCCAGTCCCAGTACTTCAGTCCAGTTTCCAGTACTCTAGTCCAGTTTCCAGTATCTGGTACCCCATTCTAGTTTCCAGCATTCCAGCATTCGAGTTGAGTTCCAGTATCTTGTACTCTTGTCTATGCTTGATTCATGTTTATCCACCATGCACTTGGCCACACCGACCTTGACTTCTTGTCTAGTCTTGTACCTCTAGTCTGAACTCTTGTTTGTGTTCAGTCATGTTCTCGTCCTTGACACATGACATGCCATCATGCTATTTTACAAGCGTGGAAGAGCATGGGCCCTCTAACATCACAATCTATGGCTCAGTTGGAACTTACATCAAGATGGACATATGTAGTTTTTTTAATTGGTTATAGATTGAAACATTTTAATGTACTCCCTACATATAGTGCAAAAGAAAGCGCCAAGTAGGATCTTTCCAATGGTACGATCAATTTTAGCTTCCCTTGGTACAGTCCACCCTGTCTAAATATTAACTGTCGGGAGTAAGAAGAAATTATCATTTAGACAATGTTAACACTTAACAGTTACGAAGTGTGACATTGGATACACTAACATTTATAAAATATAACATTTAAGGAGGGCCAGAATCACTAAATTAATAGTTATACAATATTTCTTCAGTATCTGCAGTCATTCATATTGAAGCAAAAATAAGAGTCAATGATGGTCTGATGAGTATCTCTAAGCTGCATAGAATCAAGCTCTTTCCCTATAGTTGACAGAGATGCAATAGTTTTCACAACCTCATAAGGCCGTTGCTCATGATATTGTCGGACACTAGCTATGATCATCTTGATATCTTTTAATGTGACTGGGGTTGGGATGTCAACCGCAGATACTTCTTCTTCGTCATCTTCATGGGCATCTTCAAGGGCCCATCAATATGAGATGCTTGAGGACCCAATAAGTCCCATAATACTTCTTCTGTAACTTTGTACGGATTGTTGAGATTGAACTCAGTTTCATAATGAACAAACCCATGGGCATCCATGTTAGAAAGTCCTACACAATCCGTGTTATGAGAAACTAAAGAAAGTCTTCCCAACAATGTAGAAATCTCGTCTATCTCATCTACATGTCATGTACAACTAACACAAAGATGATCAGCTCTCTCAAAAACAAACTCCATCTCAAAAGCATCTACGCCATTTATGCTGAAGCAAAATATGAGATGAACGTAGTCTCGTGCTAGCTTCTTTCCTCTAAGTATTGTCTAATCCTCATGTGATTGGTGGGGATATGGGAGGAAATCTTATCTTAAGCTAACTGGAGCTTATCTTAACCTAGCTGGAACTTATCTTGTATTAATAAATGAAGCTCATATGGTGCATTTAACACTTATAAAGGGCAATTTAATGAAGAGGGGAGTAAATTTTTTGTTGACACTTAACACTTGCTAGTGTAAACTACTAGGGAGTAAATTTTTTTAAAACATTTATAGCAGTTTAACACTTATAAAGGTAACATTTAGCCAGGGTGGAATGTATAGAGTTTAACTTTCACTTGATAGAATTCTGCCATGACCAATGCATGACACAAACTCTAACATCCAGACAAAATACGCACCTGATCAAACATTAGGGATCAACCAAGATTGACCACTTTGTCTCATTTTTCATTTCATATGTTTGTCGATTTCATTGATTGTATTGATTAGTGAGGGCAGGGCATGCCTGGTAAGGATACGTTGGAGCAGACTTGGTTATACACTTACCTTGCTACATCGCTTGTTCTGGGCCATTGATTCATGAGAGGTCAGGATGTGATTTGGTTTGTGCCAGCCATTTGGATTGCTTCGGGTATCTAGATGTTGTGACCTAGGATTCTAGAGTAAATTACGGATTTGGAATGAAGTGGGGTTGTGTTTTTTTTGTGCACAAGCTGATGTCCATTAATCTTGTGGTACAATATGTTGAGAAATTTGTAATGGCTAGATGATACAGAATTTGTTCATGATTCCTTGCCCTACATGTAGTGCGTCTCATGCATAACAAACAATGCTCATTCCAGCTACTGTATTTTCCCCATTTCAAGAGCTACCTCAGGAGGATAGGAAAATCTGAGGCACACTCAAATTGAGCCTTCAAAAGGGCTAGGGCACTTCCTTAGTGCATATTGGGGCACCCAGTTCTAAGCCTGATATTGCTATATTTCATATTGTTATGGTTAGGTCTTTGATCATTACCGTAGTACCTTGGCAAATCTGTCGAATATTTATTTTATTTTGAAAGTTTCATTTCAACATGTGGAATATTCCCAAAGATGCACTATTATCATTCACAACGTTAATTAATTTCACAAAATCAATTTCCAAAATTTTCAACAATCTTTGAAATATCAAAATTTGTGTCGAAATTGCCAAGGTACTACGGTACTTATGCTTAGAATTGGGTTTATACCCGCCTTAAACACGGTACTAATAGTTTATAGATAGCTGAATGTTCAATGCCAGAAAATGAATAGATGGATGAAATGACACATACCCAGGGCCATTTAGTGAAGGAGGGAGGAGAACTTGAATGTCGAGTTAGTTCAAGGGAAAAAATAAATTGAAAGAAGGGGAAACATAATTACTTAAAAACATATAGAATGTAGCTGCTGAATTGAAGAAGGCTCCATGTGCAGCGCTTTGAAAAATTGTGTAAACACTGCGGGATAAGGTAACCTCACCCAAAACCGCTTGAATAAGAAATACGCCTACAAGGGGTTGTTTTTCCATGAGCAATGCAATTTGAAACCCATCCCAAGCTGTTTCTTTAATCTTTGGAGTAATTACAAATTCTTACCTGGTGTAGAGGTAGACTCATCTATTCCCGCTTAGGCTTACCTACTCACATTAGTAGACTCATCTATTCAGAATCGACCATCTATGATTCTCCATCCAATGGTGTTTAAAGGTGATTCTGAGCGAAGTTCCCTGATTTGATAGATTTTCAACGCTTTGATGTTGGAAATGGGGGTTTGTATAGGTGACGGTTTTAGGTGGGGTAACGGAGTTGGGTGAGGTTACCTTAACCGTGAAGAAACCAATGAGCAAGACCCCAAGACCGAAGCCGGAGAGTGAAGCCGTGGCTGCTTACGTGGCACCTGCTTGCGTGGCACCTGGAGTCCTGCTGCAGAGAGGGTTGTAGTCACAACTATATGACTATGAGAGGCAACAAGTGGGTTTAAAAAAAAAAAAAAAAACACAAATTTATAAATAATTTTAAGGGGAGGAACTTAGGAAGCCCTGCATATCAAGTAGGTAAGGCAGAGAGAGGGGACCGGGGGATATGGCCCCGCCCAGAGCTCCGGTGAGAGGCAAGCCAAGGACTTAGAATTAGCTCCTCCTAGGGAAGGCCAACTTCACAGCCAAATGGAACACTAAATGGAACATGGATCTGCAGTTCCAAGGCTGGAACAGAATTTGGAAAGATGTTTGGGCCAAGCATCGATCGGCGAAGGTTAGCGCTTTCTTATGGAAGCTGGCCAACCGTATCCTCCCTGTCGCAAACTCCTTCACTGACCGAGACCCCTCCTGCACTATATGCAATTGCGGTGTTAGGGAGTCCATAGAGCATTGCTTGATTGATTGTCACCAGTCCGCCAGAACTTGGCATTTAGTGGTTACATTCTATGCTAATTGGAAATCGCTGCCAGCATTCCCCTCCTGTTGCTCAATCTGCATAATGGATCCATGTGGTCGAGTTGTCCGATCTGGGCTTGCCTTATAGCTCACACTCTCTGGTCTATCTAGAAAGCTAGATGTTGCATGATTTTTGAGGGGAAGCGCCCCAACGTCAGATTAAGCCTTTACAAATTGTTTTCGGATCTGATGACTGAGGGGCACAAGGCGTGGATGTCCTTGCAAGCAGCTTTCTGCAGGTGCAGTGACAGGAGGCAACAACAACTTCTCGCGGAATTCTCGCTCCAGGCTCTCTGAATCTCGAGTCTCTTGGAATGACAACCTCCCCCGGGATTGGCAAGTCACCACCTGAGTCCGACGCTCCTGACATCAACTGGAAGCATAACAAGATGCCAGCTTCCAAGTTCAAAGTGCAGCTACATTTTGACAATTGAAAATCTGGTTTTGATCAGGTAGCTCTAAGTCTGTCTTGATTAGAACTCCCTTTCTCCTTCCATGTCTCTCATTAGATATGGTTGTCAGCTTGCTGTAGGGCTCCTAGCAGAATCCTCCCTACCTCTTTGTTCCGTTGAAGGATTGTGATCCTCCTTCAGCCTCGGTTTACGCCTTCCAGCTCCCTCCCCTCCCTTCTGGTATAGGGTGTTCCCCTTGCGTTACGCTTCTTCGAGGTTATTTTTTCCTCCCTCTCTACTGTTTTACCTTTTTTGATAAAATTCCCAGGGCCACTGTCCCCTGTTAATCCAAAAAAAAACAAAAAAAATAGGAAAAAAAAGAGAAAAAGAAAAAATAGTAGTGGTATTCTCTTCTCCCCCTTCCCTGGGCGGTGTCCCATTTCTACGCCTTCATGGCGCGGTTACTGTGAAAGAGATTTGTGAGCTGTCCCTCCCAGGTGTTTCCTTTTCTCAAAAAAAAAAGAAAAAGTATTGGACAAACCCTAACTGTGTGTATGATTGTTGAGACAACCAAAACAGAGCAATAACCAAAACCAAAATATTGCAGGGAAGGAGCAGCAGACAAGGGAGGAGGGCCGCCCTCCCCGAGCACCGCCTTCCTGCGCTCTGGAGGTCTATCTTGTCTGCTAACAAAGCCTGCTCAAGGGCAATGCTGTCTGGATCTCATCTCATGGATGCTCTAGCCGGGTAGCTCCAATTACAAGTGCCACACACGGTTTTGATGCTGTGGGGGTGGTCGCATACCATAATCGGGAAGGAGAGGGTGGTTGTTGAGAAACTGGTTGGGGGCTCGTCTGGCGTTTTCCTGTCCGACCCATCTGTTTTACATTCCGTCCCCTTTTAGATTGAATGCAGTACAGTTGGGTTATTGTGCCGTGAGCTTGTTCTTACCGATGATTGGAGTTTTTTTGCGCTTGAAACATATTGTGGATGCTCTGCAGCAATCTCTCTCACCCTCTCTCTGTCTGGACTGTCGGTTCACGCTGTTGAAGGGTTGTTTTCCGACGTCGTTGTCAATTGAACGCAGGTGTTGAGCTTCCCTGGTATCTGCGTCCCTCTCCTGTTTAGGGGTTAGCTCTCTGTAGTATTGTATAATTCTCTCCTTGCCTGTACATGCGCCTTCTTCAGACGTATGAGAAAGTCCCCATTATACGAGGGCGGCCATTGCTTCGATCTGTGCTTCTACGGTCCTTTTATCTATTCAAGTTAAATTCTGTATATGCGTTCTTATTGAATTGACAAATACTTTTTCCTTCTCCCTCCAGTCTGTCTGTCTCGCATCTCCTCGTATTTTAGAAGATATAGACATGCTGGTGGATGTGGCATGGGGGACAAGATTGAGCGATGGGATGACTGCGAAGATGCAGATCCATGCGAACTGTGAAGATAATGAACACTCATTATCGGTCGGGTTGCTTGGTAATGGTGAGAGAGAAGTTTGTTGACGATAGCAGGGGCATCTCGAAAAGAGGAGATTGGTGATCGCATTCAGATTGTTTCCGGTTAATTCTCACGCCCTCCAATTGGGGCGGTGAGGCTCTTTTGTAGGTTTACCAGACGACACCACCTTTCTGGGTTGGTAAATCATTATTTACATCACAAAGGACTTTATTTACTCAGGTTACTGAACCAGTGGATGGGATGAAGAAACTGATCCAGATGCCGTATGGCCTCGCAACCATGGAGAGGAAGTGGCTGTTACCACTGGTAGCAAGCTCACTCATCT
Organism: Takakia lepidozioides; assembly: GCA_030704615.1. Classification (NCBI taxonomy): domain Eukaryota; kingdom Viridiplantae; phylum Streptophyta; class Takakiopsida; order Takakiales; family Takakiaceae; genus Takakia; species Takakia lepidozioides. The sequence goes on along the minus strand of CM060734.1, from coordinate 45,452,156 downwards.
CCATAACTTTGTTATTGGCAGCAACTCTCAGTATTGGGGCTTCATCCCAGGATGCCAGAAACTCTGTATTCTCGTTCTTCCCATTCCGAGAGGAGGAGCGCCCAGAATTTGTCGAAGACATGATTGTACAACAGCCCCCCAGTGACCTACCATCTCTGCCCAGGCTGGCCTATTTGATCTCAGGAACAAAAGGTGATGGCGAAAGGATGCAGAGAACACTACAATCTATTTACCATCCCAGGAATTACTACCTTCTACACCTGGATCTAGAGGCTCCCCCAAGAGAGAGAGTGGAGTTGGCAAGATATGTCCGTCTCGAGGAGACTTTCAAACAGGCAGGAAATGTATATGTGGTGGGGAAGGCAAATCTGGTGACTTACCGTGGGCCAACAATGATTGCCACCACCCTGCATGGAGCTGCAATCCTGCTGAGGCACAGCAAAGAGTGGGATTGGTTCATCAATCTCAGTGCCTCTGACTACCCCCTTGTTACTCAAGATGGTCCGACTCCTTAACAGTTTCATTTGTTAACTTCATTCTGTTCAAATGCTGCGGTGGCCTGAAACCCCATAGTGGGAGTTAGTAACCCACTAGTCAATGATTACTGTCACTTTGTGTTTGTGTGCGCATTTGGAGTTGTCTCCCTCTCTGGCTCCCTCTCCACTCTTCTCCCTCCCTCTTTGTAATTGCTTCGGAGGGTTTGTTATGTCTTTTGCATGCTGTCAAGGTGCAACCGACGGGTGCCTGCTATACCAGAAATTAACAGTTATTGTCATGGAGTATGGAATGTTGTCTTAGCAGCTTTGAATTGGCAATTTTGTCTATCTCCTTCATTTGGACTTCAAAGTGCCGTCTGTGTTATTCTGAGTTGGTGAAACAACACACCTTCGTGCTCTCTGGCTATCTACCTGGCATTTCAGCTTGTTTGCAACATTGGTCTCATTAGCTCCTAACTTTACAGTCTCTGTAGGAAATTTGAAAAAGTTTGTGGTGTGCTGATTATAAATGTCAGTTGGTTTTTCATCATTTGGGTTTGGTTTGTGATGGTTTTGGTGCAGATCTTCTCCATGTTTTTTCATACTTGCCAAGAGATCTCAACTTCATAGAGCACACAAGCGACATGGGTTGGAAAGAGTACGTATTTTGAACTCAAATGCTTGGGCCGTTCCTATCGTTGGTGTTGCGTGTGGTTGTGATCACTTCATTTACCTGCATTAGTTTTTCAGCCTCTTCATCGCTTCGCTGATTTTTTATTTGGACACTGCAATGAGTGCAATGGTGTCTGTGTAGTGTTTTAACATTGGTTGGGTGTGCTATGCAGATTTCAGAGGGCAAAGCCCGTCATTATTGACCCAGGTTTGTACATGAACAGGAAGAGTGACATTTTTTGGGCCACTCAAAGGCGTGCTGTTCCAACATCATTTCAGTTGTTCACAGGTATATAGGGCGATGCCCTTCTTCCTCTGGCATTGTGACTGCCACCATGCTACTTGGTTTTACGCTTGGGATGGGACCAGAACTGCAATGATACCCAACTGGTGGTTGGCATGTAAGAATCTCAAAATAGATTATGCCTTGGTAAGAAAAGCAGCTGGGTTGAGTGGTGGGCCCTATCATACAGAGGTTGGAAGGATATGAGGAAGTTGAATCTCTAATCAGATGTTATGTCGGAGTGGCAGGCTCAGCGTGGGTGACATTGACACGATCATTTATGGAGTACTGCATCATGGGGTGGGACAACCTGCCACGTACTATGCTCATGTATTATACCAATTTTGTGTCATCCCCAGAGGGCTACTTCCACACCGTGCTTTGCAATAGCGATGAGTTCCGCAAAACTACAGTAAACCACGATCTCCACTATATTGCATGGGATAACCCTCCCAAGCAACACCCTCTGGCCCTCACCCTTAGGGATATTCACAATATGACTGCAAGTGGTGCAGCCTTTGCACGAAAGTTTGATAAAGATGACCCGGTGCTTGATTTTATTGATAAGCAGCTGCTCGGACGCAGCCCAGGCAGGTTCACTCCAGGCGGTTGGTGTATAGGTACTGAAACCGGTGAAGACCCTTGTGCAGTGAGGGGAGATCTAACTGTCCTAAAACCAGGCCCAGGGGCCCGAAGGTTTGAGGACCTGGTTGTTCGTCTCTTAGCACCTGCAACATTTCGCTCTGATCAGTGTCTTATTAGGTCTTAAAATGATAGACACATGCGGGGCAATCTGTTGGGTTGGAGTTTCTGTAGCCATCCATCTTCACATTCAGAAAGATAATGATGGCGGCCTATTTGGCCTAGATTTGTGATGGTGCTTGCTGATAAGCAATGGTGCATCAAATCTTTTATGACATACCGACTGAATCTCACTGAATATGATCTAGGACCTCCGTTGAGAGGAAGTCCCGACCTAGCTAGGTGGGAGGTCACGTAAGTGAGCTAAAGCCATTCCTTTGTCTGACTCTTTGTTTTGGCCATATCTGAGAGTATTGAGAAACACCCTTGCATTTGGCAATTTTCTGCTTAATGTAAGTTTGGATATAGGTAGCTGGGGGTGGCCAATGATGTCGTATTGAGCTTGGATTGAGTGGCAGCAGATACACAGAAACCTCTCCATTTCAGGCGACAAAGATCAGGAGAAGTTCTAGTAACAAAAAAATTAATTAAAAATATGTTAATCACTAAACCTTTAGTTTGATGGTGTTCTGGAGATGTCCATTACTTTCATGGGTTCTCTGACAGGACATTTTCAAGGTGGATTATGGGAGTCACCCAACCATGTAGTTAGCTTCCGCTTCCATATGATTACTCTCTTCAGTTGTCTGTGTGAAAGTCACTTCCGAGAATGTGAGGTCTGCGGCGGAGCGATTTCGGAAAATGTAGTGCACAGGGAATCCCACATAAGTTGCAGATCTGTCTTTCTATAGTGTACAGCAATTAGTCTCTTGAAGTGATTTGTGAACTTGCTCCCATGGGCGCTAGGAGAGAGATTCAAAGAATTGAGATTGAGACGGTGAGTTATGTGACATATATTATTATACCACTTCAATAGATTGTGCTGATAAGAGGTAGAGGAGATCAGACAGAAGGTTACTAATGCCATTGACTTGCAGGCCTGCACCTTGAAATGGATCTTGCACCAGTCCCTGTGAATTTGCTGACATCTAACATCAGGTTTTCTAAAATCTAACCTGTGTTTAACTCTTTTGGTCCATTAATCTGGGTCTCTGCCACCTGTGGCAGCTGTCAATTTGAGGGAGAGAGATGTGCTATCACCACAAGAGAATGCTATCTGCTTAAATTTTTGCAAGCAAGCTGTTCAGTTGAAGTTCATGTGGAATCCAAATGTAGGACTAGCTTGCTGCATTTGTTAACTGATTCACTTGTTTGGTATCAACAAAAGGCGTTATGAAAAAGGCTATGGGCTATTCAATAGCCCCTACACACCCCCCATTTTATAATAGGGATGATAGAAATAGATTGGTCTACAATGAAGAAATTCTCAGAAAGGGTCTTCGCCTTCGGCCAACACCCCCAAAAATGATCTGGTGGTCAAGGATATTCAAATATCACGAGGTTTGTGAAGACCCAACCAAAGCTTTAACCTTTGGTATCAAGCAATGCAACTTGCCCACTATTTTCAAGGAGCTTTGGACTCCAATTGACTAAAGGGCAAGGCCCGTCAGCAGCAGTCTGAACACGTCCCCCTTTTGCGCAACGAGGACACCGTTTGCCATGAGTGACCAGAAGGCAATGCAAATCGAACTTTACGTCATTGGGAATGTGCTGATTTAGGTGGAGATAAGCCTTCTCCCGATCGGCACTGGCCGGCACCCAGCCTAGCATCTTTGATATCCGAAACACCTGTTTTCCACAGCAGCCTCGTATCAGGTTCTAGATATCTGTAATGGCTCTCTATGACGGTCTCTCCGGAGACTATCAAAATGTGGAAAGCTCTTATCATCACTTTCTTCACAAGAATAAAACAAAAGCATAATTTTTAACTCCCTCTGTTTCTTCCACTTCTTGAGACCTTGGGAAACCGGGACCATCTGGAACACGCTCAAGACAATTTGACGTAGGTGGCCAACACGTCATGACCACTCCTAGTACTTACCTGCTCCATTCTCCTCCCTTCAGAATGGGCTAAGGTCTATTACCACAAGGCTACATAAGTCTGCGCTTCTTGCCTTTGGTCTTATCACTAGGCTGCAACTGCTGTCAGAGGTTGACGCTGCTTGCTTTGGAAAAAGAGATTATAGTGAACTTACATGAGTGTCAACAGGGAATTCATTGTGCTGAAGATGGAACATCAGCACACATGCCACCTGCATTGCCAGGTGCCCCACCACCCAATTCTTGAACTCAGAAATTGCAAGAGTGACAATACATGGCCGTTACCACCCACCCACCCGCAGTACCCCTGTGGGGAAGATAACTCTCTTTTGCACTGACCTCTTCAGTCATTTCTATGACAGACTAACATGTGAGTCACAAGCCTGGAATCAATGCCCAAATCTTTCCAGCTTCTAACCCTCTCAGAAATTGCAAGATTTCATGACTCCAGCTTCCAAACACGGTAGCAATATACATATTGATTCGAGTTCAATGTTCATTGCTGCTTAATTGGGCTTAACACATCTAGGAGTTAACACCCAGTGCAACAAAGTAAACCTGAGGATATTGCACTAAACATAAACACACATAAAAGTAGAGTTTCCGGATAGTGCTCACAGTCTTGGGTCCGACACCCTTGAAGCGAGAAAGCTCTGCTTTAATCTGATCTGGGGTCATGTCACGCACATATTCTAGGCAAATTCTTCCTCGCTCATGCAACACAGTTTCCAAAATGTTACGAATACGCCCTGCCTTAATTTCTGCCAATCCACCACATCGGATTGCGTCCTCTACGGCCTTTGAGTCTGCCTTGTGCACCTGTTTCACCCACATGTTTTAGTTGATTCTCTGGTCTATAACTATGTACAGAGGTGAACAAGATGACTCTGTAAATTGCCATAGTCTGTGAACTTCATTGATACTTCAACACCCTAGACAAAAGGATGTAGGTTGTCACCTTGAAATGTATCTGAGAATACAACTGGATGAAACCAGATCTATCAACCAAAAGGGAGCCTAACATACCTCCTCCCAAGTAGGGAATGCAGCCTTCAAGGAAGAAAACGCTCGTCTGGAATTTGTATCAGTAGTATTTTGTGACAGAATGGTCCCCACAAGTGAGTCTAGCACAGTGCGTGGCTCTAAGGGGTGGCCTGTCACAACCATAGCATGGCCCTCCTCTTCTTTGACTTTCAAAGACGACTGCGACACCTTTCTTTCATCTCTATCATCACCAGCCAACAGTGAGACTGCATCCTCATGGGGTCGATACTCTATCGCCAGCACCTGCACAGAAGAATCAAACAGAATAAATACCATTGAGTACATCAAGAGACAGCCTAACCACAAACTGTAATTGGTCAGTCTTGGATCCAAATCTGGGACCCACTATGCAGGCAACCTGGCTGACAGCCCCTAAAAGTAGGTTGCCTCCAACTGAGCATGTATTGTGTTTTGAAGTAAGAAGACATTGGAACAGAGTTCCTGCCAGCAGAAGGATGACTGAGAAGCATGACAAGAATATCCAGTGGAACAACTTTCTTCAAACCTCCTACACCAGAACATGTCCTACGGCATATGGAATATGGGATTCCACACCTACACAAAGTGAACGTATGTGAGAAAAGAAAAGACTTCAAAAGAATATAATTATTGTTATCCTCCTCACACAGATGTATGTAATTCGGGATGTATGTGGATGTGAAGCTCCTCCTGTAGCTTGATATGCTAGGTGCTATTGGCTTGACTTATATAACGTGATAGAGTGGGTTTCACCTCTTTTCACCATTTCCGTATCACTAGAAGAAGACCTGCTTACATCGATGAGTGCAAGGTGTTAGCATAGTTAGCACTTGTGTGATAAAGATAGCTTGATAGAGAGCTTCTGTGTTACAAGGTGTTGCAGGAATTGCGAAGAAAGTCCTTGTGGTGTTTATGCACAGGTAGAGGTTCCTCAGTTTGTTGTTCTATCACCCCTCAGTTTTGTTAAAGGTCAGAAAATGACTGACCTGGGGTGGAGAGTCAGATTTGCAAGTATTGTCCAGTTGATTGGGGCTGTCTAGTGGCTCACGAATCGCCATTGGGACTGTTGGGCATGACCGGTGCCGGACGTATTCACCAAGTCCATGGAGAGCTAATAAACGGTCCCGCACCTCGCGGCATTCTTCAGGTAGGGGCCTTGGGAAAGTGGGATATGGACCTTCATATCCTACTGCCACCTCCATAGCTGTTGTGAACAAGGTATCTTCAAAATCAGAGAGTGACGCAGATGAACACCAACACCAGTACTAGTTTCAGTCGACACAACATTCATATCTGTGGGACGGTATGCGTTGCATAAAAAGTGGTGCAGGGCAACAAACCTGTCTCGAATTCAGCTGTTGCTCTACCGGGTTTATTGAGCCCAGTACTGCGCCAGGGCATTTTCCTTTGCAGACTGGGAAGCTCCTTTCTTTCTAAGTATCATTTCATTTTCTTTGTTTCTTTTCTTTTTAAGTATCATTTCATTTTTTTTGGATTTATAGTACCTGATAATTGCTTCACACACCTGTCTCTATAAATGGCTGATTAGGCTCTCTCTGTGTTTAATGATCTGTCAGTAAAGTGCAATTGGCTCACTACAGTAACTGGACTTTCACTTGGAGAACATCAAGGAGGAATCCTCCAAAGTAGAGTGAATAAATCAAAGGGGACAAAGGCCAAGCTAAGCCAGAGGCTATAAACATTCAAAGGTGTCGAGGGTGGCAAAGGGTGAAGCAAATTATTCTGTAGTTGATGTATGTTTTATGGAAATGATAAAGGGATCAAGCAGATCGCGCTCCAATTGTCAAACCCACTGAATCAGGTTGGTCCTTTCAATCTCTCTATATAAATGTACTCATGAGACATTGTTTGCCATAGCCTTGTGGCCATAGACCCGGGTGCAGTTTGGACGGAGCAAGACCAAGAGACACGAACACTACCTTTGTGAGGGGCTCACTCAGTAGAACATACCTTGGTATAAATAATTGCTTCGGGTGGTCCAGCCTTCCTCTAGAACTCTCTTCACAAAATCATCAATCTACTAATTAGACCCCAACAGGCCCAGGCTTTAGACTCAGCCTCGAGATCTGAAAGTTGATGCAGGGGATGGTCCACAAGAGGGTCGCTCTCTGATGAGAACATCCCGGACATTGTATCACACAATGGATATTGTCTTCACGCCGCCCACGCATCCGCACATCAGGCATTGACAATCTCCCTTTCCTCTCTGTATCTGTTTATCGTAGACTGTGTGGAAAGACTTAGTCTGATGCGAGACCAGAATTGAAAAATCCTTATAGCTCATTCCAAAAGAGGCTTGGTGCACATTCTTCACCCATGCTCTGGTTGAAACAACTCCAGTGAAATGCCCTAATTGCAGCCTGGCATAAGTTTACTACACTATTCAGGATGAAAAGTTTTGGGTTTAAGATCCAGGCTGACTGCAATACTTAATGACTAGTTGAACATTGTCAACGCATTCCCAAGGGCACTCTTATATGGTTTTGTCAAATTCCAATCCGATTTCCCGCTTCAGATCCCAACAGGCTGGAGAATACAATGGGGTCGAATGTACTGGTAGTAAGTCTTGTCACAATTCAGATTCTTAGAAATTTCCTGCAATCTGTACAAAAGACTGTCCCCTCCACCTCCATCAGGCAGCTGTATCGCCTTTCTTTCTCCCGCCTATAAGCTCTCAGACCAAATTTAAAACTACTTGATCAGAGGACGAGTAAGGGGGAACAAACCCGTTCCAGCAGATATGGCGGGCGCTTGGACTGATGCCAGGACAGCTACATCAATTCCATCACAACCTCGCCTCTCTGTCTCCCTGGGTGGTGGAACCCCTCGTTTAGACCGAGTCCCCCTCTCTTTCACGTCCTCCAGCAATTTTCTGGGAGCCCCGCTGTGCTTGCGGTCAGGACGTTTAGACTCCTCCTCGATTCCAATGGCTTTCCGCTGAGCCCGCGCTCTTTGATCACCATGGCTATCTTCAACCTTCACTTTTCTTTTCGGCTTTCGTTCAGTCCTTGCAACAGATTGGAGTTGTCCTTCACAATCTTCATCTTCTTCCTCTTTGACGACAGTCTGCTCCGCACTCGAACGACCGGGAGAGCCTCTTTCAAGTTTGACTCGACCCAATAGTAGATTGGAAGACGAAATGCCAGCATGAACATCCTCCTTCTCGTTTCCTTCGAAATTCAGCTTCCTCTTACTCCCAAGCTTTGGCAATGGCTTCGGTGCACTATCCCCCCTCGTTCTCTGCGGCGGCTCAGTTTTGATGGGGAACACCACCCCTTTCCCGGTCGTTCTTTTCGATTGCCGACGTGTTCCGGGCTCCAGATTCCCATTACTCAGCCCCACACTTGCATTGGAGGTACCTGTAGATGCAGGGGTAGTGATAGACTTCCTGGTACCTGAGAGGCTGGCTGTTGCCGCCTTCCCAGACACTGAAGGCTGCAAAAGAGGGAGGGACACTAGCCGCAAGCTCCTGCGGCAGACAGCCATGGCTGCACAATTCCACCAAGAAGAAAGATTGCTAAGCATAGAGCCCAGTTCATAAGCTTGTCCTAGGAGATCCGCTCATAGTTTTTCTTTCTTGTTAAGAAGGATGACGTGGTCCCACAGCTTCCACATGGCTTCCAGCTTCGGTTCTCTACGTACAGTTCGACAACTGAACATACATTCAACCCACCCTCGAAACACTTTCACACATGTATAGCCTACCTACTGTGGTGTGTGGGTCCAAGCCCCGGACCCACACACCATGCTTTCATGGCGTCAGTGGTAAACTGTTGATTGTTGATTCCCTTGCTACAGAGTCGGTGGCCAAGTGTCCCGTGTCGTTTGGTTATCCTTGGTCTCGTCAATCATTTGGCAACACTTGGAGGCAAAGTGCTTTATAACATTGCACACAAAAACAGAGAAGAAACCAGCTGTTCTTCGAGCCGGTCACGCAACAATTGTTGCAAAACAGATTCTTGTTTGCATGGATAATGTGTATCTCCAGCCGTTGTTCTTAGCATTCCATGCTCCTCAGATTGGGTTAGTGCAGGAGTTTTGTGAATTTGCGGCACAGAGGTGGCACTGCACATACGGGTTTCTGGTTTTGAACTTAGTGGTGGTTTCTGGAGGTTGACGTTAGGCTGTGTTGTGGGTTACGTGTAATTGATTCTTCTGTGGGGGGTGATCTGATTTCACGTCAAACGCAGCCAAATTCTGCAAAGTTGCCCCCCAACATCAATCTGGAGGTGGAAGGCAATATCCGTTTCCGGTCCAGCACCGGTCTGGAAAGCACTCAGGCTGCGAATGAAGGAGATGACCAGTGGAAAGAGAAGATGCGAAGTCTGCGTGAGGATACATCCGCCGACAAGTATAACCGGTTTAGAGGGGTGATAATCGTGGTCAGTGTGCCATTGGCAGTCATGTCAATGGTGCTGATGCTAATGCAACGCTCGGGATCCCTGGACGCATTCATTCTGCCTTCCAGCTATTTGAGGTTGCCAAGCTTGAAGCGATATGCTGTGATATTTGATGCAGGAAGCTCAGGTAGCCGGGTGCATGTTTACTGCTTTGACAAGAGGATTGATCTAATCAAAGTTGGAAACGAGCTGGAGGTGTTCAAACATCGGGAACCAGGGTTGAGTGACTATGCCAAGGATCCTAAGAAGGCGGCCGAATCATTGCAGTCATTGCTGGAGGAGGCTTTGCAAGTAGTGCCTGCCAATCAACAGGCCAACACCCCTGTACGGCTGGGGGCGACGGCGGGGCTCAGGACATTACCTGGAGACGAGGCTGAGAATCTGTTGCGAGAGGCGAAGACAGTGCTAGGGCAAAGTGGGCTCTATTTCAAGCCTGATTGGGTCAACATCATTGATGGCACACAGGAAGGTTCTTATCAATGGGTGACAATCAACTATCTGCGAGGTAATTTAGGGAAGAATTATGACCAAACAGTGGGAATTGTAGATCTGGGTGGGGGTTCAGTGCAAGTGGCATATGCTCTATCTGATGAAGACTTTCGGAAGGCGCCCAAACCAGCTAAAGATGAGATTGAATATGTGCAAAAAATCATGCTTTTGGGTGTGAGGTACTACTTGTACGTGCACAGTTATTTGCACTACGGTTTGTTAGCAGCTCGTGCAGAGGTGTTCAAGCTCATGAAGAATAGGGCTGCCTGCCCTTGTGTTGCCAAAGGCTATCACGGGCCATACATTTATGCTGGCACCAACTATACAGCCATACCCAGCCAAGAGGGTGGTGATTTTACCAAGTGTAAGGAGTTGGTGGTAAAATCCCTCAATGCAAATCAGGCATGCAAGCATCTTGAGTGCACATTTGGAGGAGTCTGGACTGGAGGTGGTGGCAAAGGTTACAAGCAGCTGTTTGTTGCCTCATTTTTCTTTGATAGGGCACTGGATGCTGGCATTATCAAAGACCCGAAGGCCTTGGAAGCAAAGGTGAAGCCCTCTGATTTTGAGAAAGTTGCAAAGAAAGTCTGCAGCACCAGCCTTGCAGATTTAACCAAAGACTTCCCAAAATTGAAGGAAGCGAAAAAGAAATATCTTTGTATAGATTTAGTTTATGAGTTCTCCCTTCTTGTGACAGGCTTCAGAATTGATCAAAACCAGGAGATTACTCTGGTGAAGAAGGTAATTTACAAGGGGTCAGAGGTTGAAGCAGCCTGGCCCCTTTGTAGTGCAATTGAAATTGTGTCTGGTTACCAATAGGCTTGTGTTTTATTGCAAGTTTATGAGGGATCTAGACTAGTCCATTATCTCAAAACTGCAAGATGACCTAATGGATGTTAAGTGCCAAAACACCATGAACGAGCATGAGGTGAGTATATTCACCTGGTTCAGGAAGGACAAAGTTGAAGAGAAATGCCATGAGTCAGCATGTTATTGTAGAAGCTTTCAATTGTCAACAACTCCATTGTTGGACTGGTTCTTGCACCATACCTGCTTGCATTTGTTGAAGTGTATGTTCTGGTATTTGTTCATTATCAGTTTGTTAGCGATTTCAACATGTACTTTGCATATTGTGGACCAATTGTGGGTTGCTGTTCAAAAGCTTCCAGGGATTTAACATAGACAAATGATGACAAGACTGTTGGGTGGTCTGCTGGACATTTCAATAGAGAGCATCAATAGAAATGTACTTGTTGGCCCTAGGACATCAATAGATTGGCGTAGGATGGCTGCACTTCTGTGTGGTCTCTGTGTGGTCAGTTCATTATGATGGATGCAGATTACACGACCGCACTCTTTTTAAGATGGCGCAAGCAGGCCCCCTTGTTGTTGGGGGCACTGGCATGTATGTGTGTGTTAGTGCGTGTGCACTCTGCTAATTTTGTTGTTGTTACCTTTGTACTCATCTGAATGCCCTTGGTGATAAAGAAAAGGTTAACTTGTCACCATCCCTTGGTCATTATGCGGAATCCTGGGATTTTGTTACCTGCTGCATTCTCCTTCCTGTGTTCAAGTGTGGCATGAAACAAACTGGAATATGGTCCACTTTATTATTACCAGACTCACAAGGAAATTTACATTCAGTGGGTGCCGCTGACTATGCTTCTATACTATGTTCTCTGTGGGTAATCTACTTAGAAGTGTGCACCTATCCATCCTTTCTGGGGAATTCTCAATTTACTCTAGTTTGTTTGTCAACTTTCCCGCAATAGTGAATGTGGGTTGCTTCTATAGGCCAATCCAAATGTCTCTTGCAGAGTACAATGGACTTTAGCTGACTCTAGTTTGTTTGTCAACTTTCCCGCAATAGTGAATGTGGGTTGCTTCTATAGGCCAATCCAAATGTCTCTTGCAGAGTACAATGGACTTTAGCTGATGTTTGTGGATTCCTGGTCTCTGCACTTAGGAATGTGTGTTCTCACATAGGTTGAATCAGCGGATGCAGAGACAGGGGGTCTGCTGTCATGGCTGTTCGACTTTGTCCAACCTGGCAGTCGCCATTGAATATCAAGGGCTGTTAATTGGCCCTGCCCCAAGGCAGAACTACTCAAAGGGTTCTTGAGTACAGCACCGATACTCTCGATTAACAAGCGAAATAGTCCAAGACAGGTCTACATGGAATTTTCATCCATAGTTACAAATAAACACCAAAAAACATAGTGATTCATTCACACAGTGAGCAGGGGGTTCTGTGTGAATGGAATGTGGCTTTCCCTTCTATCGTTCCCGCCCTCCGGGCTCTCTGGCCGCAGACTGCACTTCGTTGGCTACGCCAACAGAGGCTCTGAGAGATCAATTAAGTTGATGAATGACTGATCATGCCTACTCATCGGGGTTTATCCCATTTTGTTCGCACAGCGATGAAAGGAATGCTAAGAGCTTGCAACACGAGAAAAGCAAAAAAAATCTTTTTTTCTGCTCCCGCTTGCTCCTTCTCAGAACGTTTAGTAGCAATGCAGCAGCTTGCCTTATTGGCAGGTATACCATGCATTTGTTTGACTAGAGGATATTGACCACAGGAAGCTTGTGGGCTGACAAGCTTTTGTTGGCTTGAGAGAATTTTCGGACAGGCAAGGTCTGATCAGTTTACTAGCTTAACATCATGATGATGTCTGTATGGAGTTTGCGGTGGTAATGCTGTATTTGATAAGAAAAAATTGCTCGCACCCACCGAGGTTGAAACGAGAGAGAGAGAGAGAGAAGACAAGAGGTCAGAATAACCTGCACCTCGGCGCCCACCACACTCCATCCTGCCATCACCAACAATCCTGATCACCCCAATCACACAACACAAAAGTATCCCGATATAGATTTCACGGCCACCCTCCCAAGAAGCCATAACTGAAACGATCTGAGGAGGAACCGATCATACATTCATACCTGCACGAGCATTCAGGAGAATGGGCTGACTGCTTCCTCGCTAGAAATCCAAACACACGAAGGTGCCTCAGCCATAGAATGGAACAAAAAATTTGGACCATTTCTCGATTTGTGCGTGTCATCCTTGCGCAGGGGCCATGCTAATCTTCTCTGTATCGTTCCAATTTTATCAGATGTCTCCGAAGAGACAACAACAAATGTCACGTTTCAACATTTATATGTGCGTAAAACTTCTGTGCAAACGATATGGGATATATCCAACACCCAATAACTCCAATATTGTCACCAAAACCCTCCTATACAACCGAGAAATCAACAGGTTTCTATCGATTAATGGAAGGTTTATTCTACCCACAACACTAGTATGCAATGCTAAGTTTGGTGGATGGAAATGGACCTCTTTCTCAAAAGACTGAATCAATGCCTTGCTTTTCAGTCTTTGATTTGCTTCTTTACACTCAAGAGGGGTCATCTGGGTCCCACAGCAATCCAGCAAGGTGAGTGTGTCTGATGAGTTCTAGCTTAGAATGCATTGATTGACCATGGTTGCGTGCATGAAAGGGAAAGAGGGGCGAGAGGATTCAGTAGGTGTGAGTTTCCTCCTCACCTTAGAGCTGAGGTAGGTTGTGCTGTAGTTGAGCCGTAGTGATGATATGCTTTGCATTAAGTTGCGCTGATCTCAAAATCCATGGCACCTCTGTTCGACACTTTACAGAATGGGAAAAGTAGGGGAAAGAGTGATTCTTGGCAGTAAAAATGGTGCAGGGGTTCAGTTTAGTGACCTGGGGAGAGGGAGGGAGGGAGGGAGGGAGGGAGGGAGGTTGTGGCATCTAGTGAGGGGAGCCTATCAGATAAGATGAATTGTAATAGGGAATAAGCCGCGAGCCATCGGATAGATCGATAGATGAAGTGATTTCAAACATCCACAGGGCCCCGTGATAATACAATCTGTGCCTAGAGAACGAACTCCATGAGCCTGGAGATCCAGAAAGATGTTTCCCGTGTGTAGATTACCTGTAATGCCATATCTCCTACAACCTAGGTCTTGATCTGTGTTTTAATAACCAGTCCACATGCTCATATAAGACACAACGAGCTGGCGCCTCGTTTGGTACGGAAGAACTGCCGATTAGTATTTTCAGTACGCTCCCCTGGCAGAAGATAGCAAGGGTTTGAGGGTCCCTGGTAGCAAGGAATCTTATAGTTCTTTAAGGTACCATCTCCGTTTTCTATAGACAACGAGGCAGCAACTCTTTACATGCTGAAAGACCTGCACCAGTGGGCATTGCTTTTGAAGTTCAGGGTAGATTTGGCTCAAGTATAACAGCTTATTTCTTCAATGTTGATAGGTGCTGCAGAAGGCTTGCCATCTGTTTAAGACACTAGTACGTGGTTATGTACAGCCCCCAAATGCCAGTGGTAAGGAGCTCAGTGGCACTCATTGTGCAGAAGTTGCTGCATCCCACTTCAAAGAAATGATCATCAGGAGAGCTCCTTATTTCAGGTGCCAGGTGATCCGCTAACTCTGCAGAAGGGGTTGTCAATCTTGAATCCCTATTGTCATTGTTGGGCACAGGCACCAGACACATGGAGCTTAATAAGGTGAAGTGGGAGCTATGACAGTACGAGCCACAGTAGAGATCGGGAGTTAGAATTCAGAAGACTCCACTGCACCATCCCCAGTGCCCAAGTCACGTTTTATTTTCTGAACCGGGCAAGTGTGACAAACAATCTTGTTACATTCCTCTTTATCACCACAATAGAAATGTAAGAATTGTCCAATGTAGGAAGCTTGGAGACTCGGGAACAATCCCATCTGCTGGCATTAAGACCACCACCCACGGCAACCCCAATGCTGCCTGTCTGGAGGCCGAGACCTCCACGTCTTTGAAATCACCTGTAGGCAAGTGCGAGTCAAACACATTGATGCTACCAAAGTAGAACCCGAAACAGGCACTATCTCAGGCAGAGAGCTGATATTCTGACAGGGGGAGAAATGGAAGAAATGGAAGGGACATGTTGCGAGGCTTCCAAGTCACCCCTTCCCTGTAGCCCAATCCAAGGACCAGAGGAAAATATTCTCCAGACAGTTAGATTTTAAAGGATTGAAGCTACTCCACCATGCTTCACATACCTTGCAATCATTATTGTCCAAGTGAAGATGCACTATTCAGACATTTTGTTAAACACTTGGCATTCATACATCGCACTCATATATTTGGCATACAAAATGACCAGGGTATTGAATAGAAAGGTGTGGGGCTTGAATCCATTTTTCAGGGATGTCAATAGAAGCAGGGCCAGGGTATCAATTACTCTCGCATTCCACCAGCCCTTCTATGATGTGGTCGTGCACCTTCCTTCTGGCTTCTAGGTCCTCAAGTTTTATACACTCCTGCAAGAGACAGACATAAGTTATGGAGTCTACCGAAATGGATTGTCCGCTCAACATGTGCAATGCTTCATTCAGATGTCCTGCCTTACATAGTGTGCTCACAGTGCCAGAAGACTTTTGGTGACTCCCTCCCTGGGTCCTCTTTCAAAAGCAGTGCTTCTGGGGAGTTGCCTGATTCAGACCACTTTGCCTGATTCAACCCTGCCATCCTGCATAATTCAAAACTGTTAGTTACAAACTATTAAAGATCCCACTATATAGCTCAAAGCCACTAGAAACTCAGAGAAAGATCTCTCCATGAGGACAGGCTCTTGCTACACATAAACAGGGTCACAAATCTATTGCATTGATCTACTGCAAAACTAAACTGTAACGCTTCCATCATCATCAAAACAATATCCGTTGTATCTCGGTCAGGGGCTAGCTACATCGACACTAGAACCATCTTCAAGTTTGCTTGACCTTGTATCATTGCAGATAGTTCTGATGCACCCAAGGAGGGTTTCAATTCTCTTCTTCCGTGATGGATATAGATAATTTTGATGGATCGATGTAACCCAAAAAGTCCAGAGACCAAGGAAAAGTCGGAAAGACCTCTATACCTTTATGTGGCGTCCCTGGAGACTGGGTAGGCATCATCGCGATTACTCGGATGGGTCTGGTTGACAAGTTGGGCAGCCATGTCAGCTCCACAGTCTCGCCCGTTAATCTGCTCCGTGATGTGAGACTTTCCGCTGGACCACAGCAAGGAGAAAAGAGGGGCATGGGTGCGGCCTCGCTCAGGAAAGCGGCGGATCGAGCTGCCATTCCTCCTTAGAAGAGAATTCTCTCACGCAGAGCTTCGCGTAGCAGACAGCGGGATCTCCAACCACGGGTCACCTGAGAGAATCCGACCAGCTGCCCAATGTTTTCACATTTTGGGTCGGATCCACCGACCCTGCGCCAAATCTCTACAGTAGTTCCTAATCAGTGATTTGTGATAGCATCCACCACCTTGTTCTGGAGGTGATGGGTGACTATCCCACGTAGGATGTTGGTGGCCTTTTTGTTTGCATTCCTGAAGGAAGATGGCAGCGTGCAGCGCAGGCAGTGCCCATGACCAACGCCCCCGTCTTTATATTGCGGTGAAGGGCGGGAGGGTCTCACATCATGCAGCAGAGAAAAGGCCGCGGCTGTGGAGCTGAATTGGGCCCGCAGCCTAGCAATTCCGGGCTACAGGCCCTTCCCACCGTTGGCTACAACGCCTTCGCAGCCTGCAGGAATTTCAAAGAAAGGTACAGATATGTCAGTCTTAATGTGTTTTGGGTCTCAAATGCTGGATCCCCGTTCCCCTTTGACCCATCCTTGCATAACCCATTCGAAGAACGTGATTGTAATCAACCCTTCTCCTCCTTACCTCCTTCCGTGTGTGTGAACTGTGGTAGATTTTCTCCTTGAAATCAGTTTGAGAGAGACACACACACTGGTGACATTGTTCAGGCATAGCCCACGGAAATCCAGCTGAAGTACGAATGGAAGTGCACGCCTTCCTTGTTGCAGTTTTCACCGCAGTATCTGTCCCTAGTGACACATGTAGATGTGGCCATACCCACAATTGCATTGTACAAATCGACCATTTCCTTCGAAATTTTGCTGTGATATTTACTTGAGGGCATAAGACCCGCGGGATATCAACCCTCCCGGAGCGAGTTGCGGGGTTATTACCCAGGAGGATGTCGAAACTCAGCCCACAACTGTCAACCACTAACCAGTCCCATGGAATTGAGTGTTCATGTAAGGATTGGTGTAGACATCATCCTAGAAAATACTGTTGATACCAGGCACTGCTGCTCCATATCTGACATGTGTGATGCCATTGTCAGTGACACCTACGTCTGAAGGGGCAAGGAGATAGAGAGAGGAGAGAAAGGAGCCCCTAAAGATCTCTGTTGTGCTTGTCTTTTGGAGGCCAAGAAATAAGCTTAGAATGTCTGCGGCAGGGGTTCTCCTCAGATCCTTCACAGTGGGGGGACAAAAGGTTCGATAAGGTGAGGCTGTCCTCACTAAGGATGTGAATGATGCTGGGATGATGATGTTTTATGGACTCTCTCCAGTTGCATAGACTAGTGTCATGTTTCCTCTTTGTTGTCGAAAGAACAGCAAAGAGAACTGTTGCTGCCAGTTGATTGTTCTCTCTTGCTAGCAGGGCATGGAAGTAGGTTGTTCAAGAATTCTCCCTGTGATGAAGATGCTTGGAGCCCTGGTGGATGTAGCCTGGTCTGTGTGGGACTGTTCTTGACAGTTGGCTGCTCAGCTGCTCGCTGGTGGTATTCACAGAAAAGTCGAAGATCGGCGGACTTGAAACATAGGCAGACGAAGGAGGCCCTTTGGATTGAGGGTGGGTCTACTCCTCCTTGAGTGAAAACAAAAACTGCTGCCATGATACAAGGGTATGCACAATCTTATGATGGTCCAAATTATGGTCGAAGGGTAGGGACTGGTGAAACAAGGACAGTGACTGAATTTAAGTGTCAACCACAACTAGCCTGGTCCTTTACTCCGACAACCAGAGCTGACAAGAAATCTGGTCCTTGCAGAGATGTGAGAATGCTATGTAAGGCAGGATGTTTAAAAGAGGCGGTGCAGATTTTGCACGTCCAAGGCATTGGGGCAGACTCCAATATGTATGATTGTCTCTTGCAGGAGTGCATCAATATGAAGGACCTAGCACACAGAAAGCAGGTGCATACCCATCTTATCAAAAGTGCATACCCAAGAGAGCGAGTCAACAAGAACTCTTCTGGCATGCGAGGGGATGTGACGACTCTAGTCAAGGGGGGGCGATTGAGAGAAGCATTGCACATTTTGAACCAACAAGGCATTCCAGCAGACTCCAACACTTATGTTTGTCTCTTGCAGGGGTGTATCAACATGAAAACCCTAGCAGAGGGAAAGCAGGTGCATGCCCACATCATCCAAAGTGGGTTTAAGCCAAGCCTCTTTCTACTCAACACCCTTGTCAACATGTATACCAAGTGCGGGAGCGTGGTGGATGCGCGGCAAGTGTTTGACAAAATGCCTGAACGAGATAAGTTCACATGGAGTATGATGATGGCAGGATATGCCAAGCATGGGCATGCTGAAGAGGCTTTCAAAATCTATGAGCACATGCAACGGGAAGGGGTCGCACTTGACAAGGTCATGTTTACTAATGTTGTTAATGCATGTGCCAGCCTAGGAGCCCTGGAAAAGGCCAAGCTTGTCCATGCTGACATCATCAAAACTGGGATTAGAACTGACCTTATTTTGGAGACTGTCCTCATTGACATGTATGCCAAATGTGGAAGCGTGAAGGATGCACGCCAAGTGTTTGACAATATGGCTGAACGGAATGTGATATCATGGAATGCCATGATTGCAGGGTATGCTCAGCGTGAGGAGGATTTCATGCTGGATGCTCGCCAACTATTTGACGAAATTCCTGAACGAGATAAGTTTACGTGGACGTTTATGATAGTAGGATATGTCAAGCATGGACATGCTAAGGAGTCTTTGAGAATCTATGAGCAAATGCAACAAGAAGGGGTGACACCTGACATGGTCACGTACACTGCCATTCTGAATGCTTGTGGCAGCCTAGGAGTGCTGGAAAAGAGCAAGCTAGTCCTGGCTGAAATCAGGAAGAGTGGAATTGCCCCAGATACCATTCTAGAGAATACCCTTGTTGACATGTACGCAAAATGTGGGAGGATAGAGGATTCTCGTCAAGTGTTTGACAATACGGCCAAGCGAGATGTGGTCTCATGGAATACGATGATTGCAGGATATGCCCAGCATGGGCATGGTAGGGAAGCCCTTGATCTCTTTGAACTAATGCGGCAGGAAGGCATGAAGCCAGATGATATCACCTTTCTATCTCTTCTCTCTGCATGCAGCCATGTGGGCCTAGTGGATGAAGGCCATCATTATTTTGATTTGATGAGTCAAGATTATGGCGTCACACCTACCTTGGAGCATTTTGGCTGCATGGTGGACCTTCTTGGCCGTGCTGGTAAATTGGATGAGGCAGAACAGCTCATTAACACAATGCCTATTGAACCAAATGCGATGGTTTGGCGGGCCTTGCTCGGTGCCTGCAGAACTCATGGCAATTTGGAGCTAGCAGAGCGTGTGGCAAGCTGCCTTGTCAAGTTGGATCCACATGATACTGCAACGTATGTGCTGCTATCGAAGATCTATGCTGCAGCTGGCAAGTGGGATGACCAAGCACAGGTCAGAAAAATGATGGAGGACAGAGATGTGGGAAAGGGTCCAGGGCACAGCTGGATTGAGGTGGACAACCAGGTGCATACATTTGTTGCAGAGGACAAATTGCATCCACAAATTGAAGCAATCCATGCTGAGCTGATGAGATTGTCTGTGCAGATGAAGGAAGCTGGGTATGTGCCTGATACCCACTTTGTATTGCATGACGTGGAGGAGCAGCAAAAGGAAATCTCTCTTTGCCATCACAGTGAGAAGCTAGCCATTGCTTTTGGGCTCATCAGCACGCCCCCTGGGACGCCTATCCATGTCAACAAGAATGTTCGGGTATGTGGTGACTGCCATACAGCCACCAAGTTCATCTCAAAGATTGTTGGGCGAGAAGTTTTTGTACGGGATGCCATCCGCTTCCACCATTTCCAAGATGGGACTTGTTCTTGCAGGGACTACTGGTGAAACCCAACATTTTTCATGACAGAAAACATGCCTGTCAAGTTTTTGAGTGCCCAAAGCTTATACATTGTCCTGAAAAAAGCTAAAAGACACATTTTTCTGTCAGCAGAGTTAAACTCCTTTGTGAACACAAATGAAGGGCACTGCAGAGTTGGACGGATTCCAGCAGAAGATGTAAACATGCTAATGTGACAGCTGAGGTACCCTTGGTTCAACTGTGCGTGACAACGTCTCAGAAGAACACATCCTGTGCCCATCTGAACAGGTGTGGGGAAGGGGTAAAAAGGCTTACATTATCATACAAATACAGCATCGCAAGCATCTCCGGAGAGACATTACAAGACCACACAACACAATACAACACAACTTCTGCTATAGTCACTCACTATAGTCGTCCCTTGAATCCAACAACTACACCACAGTTCTTACTAGATGTCCAACCCCAAAGATTATGACCGGGGACAAGAACTGATTGGCAAGTAGGTTGAAGGAGTACATGATGCCTGCTTGGAGCCAAGTGGCTGTGAAATAAATCTTGAGAAGCTGTGCATTCTGTGACAAATTTGACCAAGTGCCATTGCACTCAACCTTGGGCCCGCGAGTCGTGAATAGAAGCACCTTGTGCCCATGTAGACCTCCAGACCTGTGATGAAGAACAAAACCATGGACGCTCTGCTCGCGGAAGGGGATGTCCCAGACATATTGGGATTATAATGTGCTCACACCAAAAACTTCGTGTATATTGTGATTTTTCTCGCTCTTCTGTCGTGAAGATTTGCTACAGTGAGAACCGAGAAATCCACCCTATCAATTCGTTTGGAGATGAATCAAACAAACCAATACCACTTCTCCCCTATATGGAAAGGTAGGCTCTCAAAGTGAGGCAGGAAGTGGTGCCAAGTGAGTGAGTCAGAGGGTTCAGATCCTTACTTAGCAATACATTAGAGTAATTGCAGGAAAACATAAAGTTCCACCAGAGATTTGAACCCACAACCAGCCACTATGGGCCAACAATAATACACTTCCAACCAAGTTTCTGACCGTCTGATCTTCATCCTGACAAATCCTAGACGTTTAGAGAAAAAGATCGAAGACTTGCGGAAGACTGATGTGTAAGTACTTGAGGAAGCACGATGGCGATGGCAACCGAGCTCAAGCATGGGGGATTGTTTGGTGGGTTTTTGGCAGGCTACTGTGCAGAGTGTAGATCGATGATGCAATGCTGTAGTGTTGAAGCAGATCTGATCAGAGAGTAGCGTCCTAGGGCTTGCGGAGCTTGGGTCTGGCCCCTGCGCGATGGCGTGTTTGGCATTGTCTCTACAACCTGTGAATGGGCCTGACGTTCTTCTTCAAACGTGCGTTCTCTTGCAATTCTCGCTTCTATATGAGGTTTTTTGAATTTCCGGGATGATGTTGGCAAGGTTTGGGCCCTCAGTAGATTGCTGTAGTTTGGTTTGATTGAGTGGGTGCTTTGTTTCAGACGCGAGTGGTTTCCGCCCGCCAGGGCTGCACTGGCTTCGTTCAGCTTTAGGGCTACACGGGTCGCATATTCAAGCAACAAGCAAGATTCTCTAGATGGACTGGGGCCAGGGTGAGTTAGTCCCCCCTAGCTACTTTCTGCCGCTCTCTCTCCGTCCCTGTTCCAGAATTGTCTTTGGTATGGACAATTTCGAGCCGTTTCTTCAGTCGGAAGGCTCCCAGAAGCCGTTTGCAGGCAGGATTACCCGGCTATCCTCAAAACTGAGTGAGGTTGTTGTAAACGTTAGGCGAATGGCTGATAATAGTAGAGGTCCTACACGGCGTAGCCCTTTCGAACATTTTGTAAGTCGTGAGCTGGCAAATTCGTTCTCAAAGGCATCATTAGAGCATGTGATGTGATCCATCTTAACCCTATCCCTTAAAGAGTTCTCAGCTGCCTGGCCAGTCATTCCTTAGGAGTTGGGGTGCCCTTTCTTATTCAATTCCAGAGCATATCTTTGTCTCTGCTTGTTAAATAGATTGATTGAGGGTGGTTTTGCAAAATGTGAAGACTGGGCGATGAAGCATTGGCGGCATCAAGTGGGCAAGTGGTGGTTGGCAAGGAAAGCAAGTACGTGAAGGTCTTCACAGAAATTGAATGTCCTTGGCAAGTAGGGTTTGTTGTACTCTGGAAAATGGCAGAGAGTAGGCAATCAAGTATGAAGCCTGTGATATGTATTTTGTGAATCAGCATGTCAGTTACTGCCCTAAGTCTGGGTTGTCAATTCAAGGCGGAGCCAACCTTAGATGCGCTGTTCAGGCCAAAGCAAACTCACCTAGCAATTAACTACCAATTGTGAGACATACATACATCTATACATACATTTCAATCTATCTGCATTTGGTAGCTGAATGTGCTGTTCGTTACCAATAATATAGAAGCTCTGAAACTGGTGTCTTCCAGTACATCCCTGCTTGATTTGCCTTCAGATCGAAGCATATGTATTAAGGCAATATCTTGAGGGACTGAAAGGATGGAAACAGCAGAGGGTGTAATGTTCTTATTCAAGCCTATTCTGTTGCAGGTACAGAGTCGTGTACCGGCTTGTGAACACAGTATATGTGCTGGGCATTACGAGCGCTGACTTGGATGATGCAAACACCAATGTGTTTGAGTGTGCTGGCACTGTCAATCAGGCTGTCAGGTCTACTCTCTTGATTCTGCTAGTTTGTGTACATCCTAGATAGTCTTCAAACCTTGTCCCCTGTATCCTTTGCTGCCCCTTTCACCTTGTCTTTCTCGCTCTTGCTTGCTCTCTGCTCTTTCTCTACCTCTATGTGCCTTTTTAAAAATATTTGCTTTGTGCCTTAACCTCCCAAAGAAGTGATTGTGATGAACTTGTCAAATTATAGCAGCTGCATCATCCCATAATTTGCAGATCATGCAATTATTGGACCAGGCCTTTTTGCTCTTGTGGATGAGTGTATTGATGACGCCTGAATAAATGTGGCGTTCTTTGATCTTATGATTGGGAAGTCGTCTAGGAGTGGTTCTATGGAGTTTGTGCTGATTGTTTCGGGGTCTGGGGAGTAGTGTTCTGGTGGCGTCTTGCAAATTGTGTTGACTTACTCCTGACACGCTTCATCGTAAGTACAAACAGAGTAAGTACACAGAGGTCAGAGTCAATCTCTTTTCCTCCAAAAGATTGCTGTCTATGGAAGTGTTTTTTAACTGGACAATTTGATGATTTCACAGCCTACCATACTGTCTTCAAGCTTTGGCATAATTTGGTCTCAGCATCCATTGATTCCACCCTTAATGATACAGTACTTGTGTAGGTGTACATGGCACTGGATGTAGTACTTCATGGGGTGAGTGCCGCTCGATTGGCCACAATTCTGGCCACATTTCATGGAGAGGGTGTTTCCAACATGGTTACATCTGCATCCGAGCTTGAAAACAAAGCACGAGGAGCTGATAACTGGAATCAAGTCAAAATTCACTCCCTTGATCGCCTTTCCAACATTGAGGTCTGCATGTCCACAGTGCCTATACCCCTTTGTCCCGAGGTAGTTCATGATGCGGGCAATTTATGTTCTTGTTGGCTTCATTCTTGTGTCTGCAGCGTCTTCACTATGCAACACTTAGCTGGGAAGTACGTCTTTTTAACCTTGGATCATACGGTACCCTGATTGTGATATGCAATGCACTCATTGTATCAAGCTTAACATCACTGGGCTGCAGAAATATTTCAGTGTACTACCACTGTGTCATTGTGTGAGCACCTCCACTGTCACTATCCTTTCTTGGAACTCTTGTCCAGTGGTGGGTTCCTGGCATGGTATGATGAATCGTGAATGAGTGCAGGTCCTCTCACATACGACTTTTGGACTGCCTGAGGAAACTCTGGCTGCAGGCGATGAAGTGGCTGCATCATTTGGGGCTCCCCAACAGGGCTCTGGGACTGGCACCCCAGTACGTCTTCTATCCTACCATTTAGTGGGCAACGGATGTATTTTGCATACTTTGTGTTGCAATATAATCCTTTCTTGTCCAGTTTTATGTTATGCTCCGTTACATGATCTCAAGGCAATATGGTACAAAGTTACTGTTTCATGTAATTATGGGGCTTTTCATGGTGAAATTGGACGTTACTACTTTGCGTAAACAAGTCTTGAATTGAGCATCGCGCAAAACACCCAGATTACTATTCAGGTAAGATAGTACCTAAACCTTGGAATATTCAGTTTCAAGCTGTGTTAGTTGCGAGTCCCTGATAACAGATCTGAAAGATGAAGGCAGAATACTGAGTTTCTGAATGTCAAACTCTGTTCAGGCATCTCAACAGTCAGAGGAAAAGCCAAACACTCCTACTGAAGATCCTTTTGCTGCCAGTGATGCTATTGTTACCCCAGAGAGTGACCTGGTCAGTGGTTTCCAAAAAGTGAAGGGAGCACCATCTGATGTGACAGCAGGGCTGGCTGGTCTCACAGTGCCATCTTTGCCTCTGGGTGGCAATACAGCCGAGTCAACCTTTGTTGGTGTGGAGGGTTTTGAGGGAGATTACGGTGGGGTTGAGTTTGGGGATGATGCTTCTGGTGGATTTGGTGATGCCTTTGAGGGCTTCAATGAAGCTTTTGGAGGGGGTCTTGATGCCTCTGAGTTTGGGGCGACTACTACTCCAGAGGACCCACTAGCCAAGGGTCTCGGCGGACTGGAAGAATTGGAAGGAGGGGGTAGAAAGCATGGACAGCTGGCAAAGCCCGCAGTCTCTTCTGGAGGATTGACAAAGCCAGCGGGTGCCACCACTGAGTTTGCCGGGGTGGATTCTATTTCAGGTAGAATGTTCAACTGAGGTTGCCCACGTTGGTATCAGCAGATCATTTAAGTGTGGGTATTGTTTCCAAGTCACCCGTAGACGCACAGAAAGGTTGGGCCATAATCTCTCTCTTTCCACAGCCGGATGACCTGAGCAGCTTGATCTGATCCTGGGCTGTTTTCTTCTTGTGTAGGGGGAACCATTTTTGGGGATGGGAATGCAGCCAGCAGTAAGGTTCCATTGCTTTGGTTAACAGAGGAGATCCATGCAGAGTTTGAGGGGTTATCCCTCAAGCGTGTGGGGCTCCAGGGCTCATTGCAGTTGCGCACACCTGCACCTTCTGTTTCTGGAGCAAATGACATTGAGTTCTCTTTCTCTCTTGATGGAGCTGCAGGCATTAAGGTGCACATTGTCTTTGTGTTTGACAGGGAAGGGACGGAATTTATTATGTCCTTAATGTATTCTCTTAGCTTTTGCTTGTCATATGTGTTTGTGAGAAAGAGAGAAAGAAGAAAGAAAGAAAGAAAGAAACTTTTACATGTACGAGAGGCCCAAAGACGCAAATAGACATTGGCCCCAATGGC
This sequence comes from Takakia lepidozioides, assembly GCA_030704615.1. Taxonomy (NCBI): domain Eukaryota; kingdom Viridiplantae; phylum Streptophyta; class Takakiopsida; order Takakiales; family Takakiaceae; genus Takakia; species Takakia lepidozioides. The sequence continues at coordinate 45,426,718 of CM060734.1, read as the reverse complement.
CCTGGGACCATGTTTCCAAGGATCTAAACTGGGACGCTCCCAGCAAACCTGTGTGAAGCAAACTAGAACAACAAAAATACCACATCAACAGAATCCAAAGTTTTCCAGGACATGAATTGCCTCATGTAGGTAAGCTGCCTAGCACTTCTGGTCCATAAAGCTCAAGACTTCTGCTGTGTGTGTGTTTGTGAGAGAGAAAGAGGCGCGCAGTCAGTTATTGATGGCAAGAAAGATAATCACGGTAGCATGTGCTGATTGGATTCTTGGAAAAACTGACTGGGAATTGCAGAGGGCAGTCGTACGGAGTGCTTTGGCAAGTAGTCTTGGTAGGGGGCTCTTTCACGTCCGCACATCACCATCTGACAGCCCCCAAACCCTTCTGAAATACCGCCTGCAACCTCGCTTCACACCTGTGCCCCTACGAGTGAGGTTTGTCTCTTTGTCATATTGGAGCCTGACATAGCCTAGCAAGAGTCATCTCTTCTGTGAATAGAAAGTCCGTGGAGATGAAAGAAGTTTTTGGCATTCTAATGCTTAATGGTGCACTAGATGTGGAAGGTTTGTGGCCACAAGATGGAGGAGATCAGCCCTCCCAGTCAATCTTCATGTGGAACTGTAGCTGTCCCATCCATTGACACTGGTCCAGTATATATAGCCTTACTACAGCTGATAGTCTGACATGGAATGTTAGGGAGTAGTTGTGGTACCTAATCATTCAACCTTCGACCAATTCTTGGACAGAAACGGTGGGGCGTTGCCTTATGACAGAGAAAGCATGCATGGAGCCATAGCATACTCATATTAAGGAGTTAGCGGTCAGTGGTCAATGGTCAATGAGTTGTCTTTCAGTCTTGGTAGGGATAACAGTTGGAAAAGCAATTGGTGAAAATCTGAATACGGGTAGAAGCAGCCACAAAACAGAATCTTGGGCTACTGGATGTAGCGCTTTTATGTTATTTATCACGTTGTATTGCTGCAATGTTGTGTCATAGACTCAGAAGTCATTGGCATGACAAAATTGAGCTCCATTTTGAAGTGAGCGATACACTTACAGTCCAGGTATGTTGGCAACTGCAGGGTTGTTACACGGCACACAAGTACTTCACTTAGTATTATGGTGCAGGTAAGTCTGACAAGCGTCTTGACTCTCTCCGCTAATGAAGTTTTGGTGATGGTATGAACAGACCTACAAATAATTAGGATAAGTGACATGAATGAACTGTGGATGTATGAGATTCTTATCGGCCAGGGGATTGTCCAAAGGCATGAGTTTGCTTCGAGCGCAATAAAAAAATTGGTTTGCTTGGTTTCTTCATACACTCAACTTACAAGCGGTGCTGTCTGTTTGTTTTGCCTGCAGTATGTAGCCAATCCATATTTGGCAGGTGTCCTGAAGGATGTGATCTTCATTGTAAGTTTACCTTTTTCACCAACTACTTTGAAGACATCCCCAAGGTAACTTCTCTCTCCACCACATTTGTCCCTGTCTGTTTCTTCTTGAGAACTCAATGATTGGGTAGTTCTTATCTGCCCGCATGGGGGTGATGAAGTCTGCCGTTTGCCTCGCTCCATTCAGGGAGCTGTGAATGCTTGTGTTTTGAAAACTGGCAAACAATATGTGATGTTTGAGACCAGTTTGCCAGAGGGTCTGAAACTAGGGTATGGGGGCATGTATTTCAGAGGTACACTGGATCGGGGTACCAAAGAGCTGCGGTGGCAGGTGCCCAATATTGAGGTACTTATGCCTCTTCTCTGCTATTTACTTCTTCCTGTCTGAAAATGCTTTGCTTCCTCTCGCAGTCCCCCTTGTCCAAGAAGATGATTCTAATTTATTAAGTGGGTTCCTCTGGCAGGCGTACAATCTCAACCTATGTTGGAGAAAGAGAGAAGAGAGAGCTAGACAGAGAGAGCAGGGTGTCCTGTCAATCCCCCTTCTATACAGGAAACAGACAGTACTAAAGCTCGTGCTAATGAATATGTATTTCTACTGAGTAACCAATTAATATGTGAGTGATGATGTATGCAATAGGTGAAAGCCCCTCCCCAGCGGCTACGAGCACAATTGCCATTGGATCCAAAATCTGGGGTTAGCACTCCAGATGGAAAGGAGGCAAAAGGTCCAAAGGAACCTAAGGTGGTGGTGAGAGTTGAATTTGCTTGTCGGGGACAAACACTGTCTGGCATAGTTGTCAGTCCCACTACAAAGGGCACAACTGAGTTTTCAGTGGGTGAGCATACTTCCAGAGCAGGCCGTTTCTTATGTTCATGACAGGGCAAGGGCAAATTTTTCCTTTTTTAAATCAAATTTCTATCCCATCCTATGTAAGTTAGGTCATTATTTTTGAACTAGCTCCCGTGGTCCTCTACTCCTACACATTTTTCACAGAAGCCATCTGTAGAGTAACCCAGGTATGTCTTCTCTATACCACTTCATGCAGGCTTTAGAGTAAGGTCTGCTTTGATGCATTCAGAGCACATGGAATGTGTTCAGAACTTCTGGGATAGTGTTTCTCCTCATATCCTGTCCACAGGAAGGCAGTTTGGGCCAGCTGGGTTGACCAAGTAGACTTAGCCAGTTTTTGTTGCAAATTGTTAGTTGTCACATGACAGTCTTGTATTATAGTGGCTCCTTGTTGAATAATGAATTCTTTACAGTCGGTCTAATTTTGGTTTCTAGGGACTCCATTGCCTGTTTCTGGAACCCTGGTGAGACTTTTTATTTTTAGCCAGGTCCTTTCAAAGTGTGAATATAGGGGCGCACCCAGTTGTCGACATTGAAAGCAGGTATGGTCGGCCTCTTGGATCTTTAGACACCTTTTCTCTCTCTCTGGAATCCTCAACGAGTTATGAGTTGGTTGGCCTTCTTTAGAGTGTTTCCATGTATACCCACTTGCTGTGAATCCACTATTTCAAATTAGGAACTAGACAATGTTCATCATGGATATCATTGGTCAGTTCTCATGTTGAAGAGAGCATGGGCCTTCCAGCTAGTGCACCCAATAGTTAGTGCACCATTAATTGGAACCTAATAGCCTATAGGAAATTTTGGGCCTCACAGGATCAGTTCTTCTTCCCCTTAGTCTGGTCCAGTGCTTATGGCATGCATTGCTTCCACACTAATGGGCTCCTGCCTCACGAAGGTCCTTGTGCACAACTCTTACTACCCTCTAAGCTTCTGTGCAGCAGCCCTCCCCAAGGCCCTACTCCAGGTCCCATACTGCTTCCGGCCTTTGCTTCCGGCCTTACATGCGGTCCTGCAGCTTTAGAGAAAGGAGAGGCCGGTCCTTGGACCAAAGTACACATCTCAAGCCTTAACTAATGACTAGTAAGTTAACTGTAAGACTGTAAGTGCGCCTGCCCTAATTCCAATTAATTAGTGAACTGATCGCTAACTGATGGATGCTCTAACTGCAGTGGTTCCCCCGCTAACATGCATAATGCATCTGGTATTGAACATTATCTGGCTTAATGGAGTTCGATCCACAAGGGCTCAGGATTTTCAACTTCCATTCAGAAGGGCTCAAGTTTTGAGGGCATCAAAACTATGAACAATGAGACTTATGGGAAATATGTAGGCAAATATACTGAAAATTACTATACCATAGCAGGATTGCATGCATCCATGGGCCCTTGCCAGATACATTCGCCTACTACACCTCAAAAATTACCTTGGCAGAATCAACTCAGCAAAATGTACCGCTCTCTTCAATCAGAATGAAGAGCAGTTTCCTTAGAAGAGGGCACAGGAAATGCTGGGGATCCTCCCATAAATTTTACCCACCAATGTATAGAACCCATTTTCATATCCACTGAATATATCTTTGCTCTTGGCTTCTGTGAGGATATTGACAATTATGACGTTTCTAAACATGGAAGTTGAAGCCATCCACTTTCCTTCAGGAGTTGTACTTGTTTCACCAGTAATCCCCACAAGAACAAACCCCTTCTTGGAAGTGGTGAAAGCGGCTGGCATCCCGTACAACAAGTGCTCGCCAAGCAATCTTTAAGATGAATTTGGTGGCGGTGTGGCAGTCACCACATACGCGAAGGTTCTTGATGATAGTTAAGTGTCCCAGGGGGTGTGCTAATGAGCCCAAAAGAAATGGCCAACTTCTTCAGTTCAGCATAGATTGCAATTTGTCTTCTACAACAAATGTATGCACCTCTTTGTCGACTTCAATGCAGCTGTGTCCTGGCTCCTTTGTGACCCCTCTGACCTGCATCTGTTTCCTCACTTTTGCTTTGTCATCCCACCTGCCAGCCGCAGCGTAGATGTTAGATAGTAGCACATAAGCTGCAGTGTGCTGTGGATCACTCTTCACAACACCTTTTGCCGCACGTTCTGCTACCTCCACATCACCATGAATCCTGCATGCACCAAGCAAGGCCCTCCACACCCGAGCATCTGGTTTGATTGGCATGTTGTGAATGAAGTTCTCTGCCTCATCCAACCGCCCTGCACGCCCAAGAAGGTCCACCACACAGCAGAAATGCTCCAATGTAGGGGTGAGACTGTGGTCTCGACCCATGGTATCAAAGTATTGACAGCCTTCCTCCACTAGGCCCACATGGCTACATGCAGAGAGAAGAGATACAAAGGTGATACCATTTGGCTTCAAGCCTTCCTGTTGCATTTCTTCAAATAGTCGAAGGGCCTCCCTACCACACCCATGCTGGGCACATCCTGCAATCATTGCGTTCCATGCGACCACATTTCGTTCAGCCATGTTACAGAACACTTGACGTGCATCTTTCATGCTCCCACATTTGACATACATGTCAGCAAGGGCAGTATCCAGAATGACATCTGGCACAATCCCATTTTTTATGATGTCAGCATGCACCTCTTCACCCTTTTCCAAGGCTGCCAAGCCGGCGCATGCATTAAGAATGCATATGAAGGTCACCCTGTCGGGTGTCACCCCTTCGCATTGCATTTGCTCATAGATGTCAAAAGCTTCCCTACCATACCCATGCTGAGCATATCCTGCTATCATCGCACTCCATGAGACTACATCTCGTTGAGCCATATTATCGAACAATTGACGGGCATCCTTAATGTTCCCACACTTGGCATACATTTCTACAAGGGCAGTTTCCAGAATGAGATCTGGCACAATTCCAGCTTTCATGATCTCAGCATGGACCTCTTTACCCTTTTCCAGGGCTACTAGGCTGGCACACACATTAAGTACGCATATGAACAAGACCCTGTCAGGTGTCACCCCTGCCCATTGCATTTGCTCATAGATCTGTAGAGCCTCCCTACCACACCCATGCTGGGCATATCCTGCAATCATCACACTCCACGCCACCACGTCTCGCTCAGCCATATTATCAAACACTTGATGTGCATCCTTCATGTTCCCACATTTGGCATACATTTTGAGAAGGGCACCTTCCACAATGATATCTGGCGCTATTCCAGCTTTGATGATGTCAGCATGCACATCTTTGCCCTTCTCCAGGGCGGCCAGGGTGGCACACGCATTGAGAACACAAATAAATGTGACCCTGTCCGGTGTGAGCCCTTCCCGTTGCATGTGCTCATAGATCTTGATAGCTTCCATACCATACCCATGCTGAGCATATCCTGTGATCATCACACTCCATGACACAACGTCTTGTTGAGCCATGTTGTCGAATACTTGACATGCATCCTTCATACTTCCACATTTGGAATACATGTCAGTAAGAGCAGTCTCAAGAACAATATCTAGCGCAATTCCAGCTTTCTTGATATCAGCATGGATCTCTTTTCCTCTTTCCAGGGCACCTAGGCTAGCACACGCATTAACCACACAAGTGAACGTGACCCTGTTGGGTGTCACCCCTTCTCGTTGCATTTGATCATACATCTCAAGAGCCTCCCTACCACATCCATGCTGAGCGTATCCTGCAATCATCCCATTCCATGAAATCACATTCCGTTTAGCTGTATTATCAAACACTTGGCGTGCATCCTTTAAGCTCCCACATTTGGCATACATGTCAGCAAGCGCAGTCTCCAGAATTACATCTGGCACAATTCCAGCCTTGGTGATGTCTGTATGAACCTGCTGGCCCTTCTCCAGGGATCCTAGGCTGGCACATCCATTGAGAACAGAAACGAACGTGACTTTGTCAGGCATCACGCCTTCCTGTTGCATTTGCTCATAGATCTCGAAAGCCTCCCTACCACACCCATGGTGAGCATACCCGGCAATCAGGGCATTCCATGAGACCACATCTTGTTCGGCCATATTGTGGAACACTTGAAGTGCAGCCTTCATGCTCCCGCATTTGGCATACATGTTCACAAGGGCATTCTCTAAAGTTACATTTGTTGCAAATCCAGCTTTCATAATGTTAGCATGAATCTCTTTGCCTTTTTCAAGCGATCCTAGCCTCGTACACGCATTGAGAACACAAATGAATGTGACCCTGTTGGGTGTCACCCCTTTGCATATCATTTGCTCATATATCTCAAAAGCCTCCCCACCACCCTCATGCTGAGCATATCCTGCAATCAAGGCATTCCATGAGACCACATCTCTTTCAACCATATTGTCAAACACTTGACGCGCATCCTCCATGCTCCCACATTTGCCATACATGTCAACAAGGGTATTCTCCAAATTTACATACGATGTAATTCCAGCTTTGACGATGTCAGCATGGACCTTTTTACCCTTTTCCAGGGCTCCTAGGCTGGCACAGGCGTTGAGAACACAAATGAATGTCACCTTGTTAGGTGTGACCCCTTCCCGCATCATTTGCTCATAGATCTCAAAAGCCTCCTTACCACACCCATGCTTGGCGTATCCGGCCACCATCATAGTCCACGTAAACACATCTCGTTCAGGCATTTCGTCAAACACTTGGCGTGCATCCAGCAGGCTCCTACACTTGGCATACATGTTGACAAGGGTGGTGGATAGGAAGATGTTTGATCTGAAACCACTTTGGATCATGTGGGCATGCACCTGCCTTCCCGTTTCAAGGTCTTTCACTTTGATGCATTCCTGTAAGAGACGCACATAAATATTGGAGTCTGCTGGAATTTCTGGCTGGTTAAAATTTTGCAGCAACTCCTTCAGTCGTCCTGCCTTCCGTAGTGTCCTCACATCCTGACAAGCATCCAAAGGATTTTGGTTGACTCCCTCTCTCAGTCCCTCTGCATGATGAGTTGTCATGCTGGAAGTGTCGAGCTCCAACAATTTGGCCCATTTCATCCTGCAGGCTAAAAGCGATTAGTTACAAACTTTTACATCATATATCACACATACTTCTCAAATCTACTAGATACTGCAAAGAAAGATCCCTTTGCAACGACTGCTTTAACTCCTTTCATAAGGACTCAAAGAGCACATCTGTGCAAAGGGATCTGGGTTTGAAACTACTGCAGTGATATACTCTAAGAATAACCTGTACCAACTCTATTCCTTTGGGTTGGAACCTTCAACTCATCACCAAAACAATACCCGGTGTATTCTTGGCCTGGAGCTCCATGGTGTACAACGAGATTAGAACCATCAACAAATTGTAAATGACCTTTTATCATGGGAAATAGTTCCACGTTCACCCGCAGAGGGTTCGACCAAGCCTCGATCCATAGGACCTCCTTTAATCGCCTATAACGCAAGTCTGGTGATCTTGGACTCTTCTCCACAAACAAGCAGTTGGCACATGAGCAACCATAGCTAAAATCAGCACTTCATCCAGACCAGGCTACAACCTACTAAAGCTCCAAGTATTTGATCAAAGAACATGCAAAAGCTTTACATAGTAACAATAAGGACTGAATTGCCACGTTTGGAGTAAGACTGTCAGTAATTTGACCCATGGAAGATACAATCCAGTCCAAAAATTATCATCATAACAGCTTCCATCACAAGACACTCTTTGACAAGCACTGTATCGTCCTAGATGAGAAATATTTTACCTTAGCAAACCTGTTGTCCCACCACAGTGCAGGATCTGACAAGAACACCTGCCCAAGCCGCTCGTTGTGGATCCCTTGACCTGACAGAGTGTGCAAAGACTACAAGAAAGTGAGCCTCAGACTCTATAATCCAATAGCTTCAGTCTCTGAGAAGTGTGGAGAAGTGCTCATGCTTGAACATGGACTTAGCAGCTCCTAACTGACCTGGATCTTAGGGATGACCAAGGATCATTTCTTCTTTAGAGATCCACTCACACTGGCCAAGGCCCTTAGCTATGAATATCTAAACTGCCTGGCCTCCTACCTGCATGAGGCACTCCACCTTCAGGCCACATTTAAGTAATTCTTTGGTTCTGTTTTGTCACAGTGCCAAAGCCGTTCTATGGTTTCTGTTTCCCTGGGGCCATTCGCGGACGTGATAAATTTCTCTCTCTCTATCTCTCTCTTCAGGAACATCAGCCCCTGACAGAGGTAGGTTCTGTCCCTTTGTGTTCCGCTCAAACTGGGCGTGGGGTCAATGGCCACAAGGCTACGGCAAACAACGTCTTATGAGTACATTCTCTTCAGGAACATCAAGAACATGTTCCTGCACCTCTGTTCACCAACTTTGAAAACTCGAGGCTGAGCCTGAAGCCCTGGCCCTGTTGGGTTCTAGCTATTAGGCTACTCACACACTGCAGAATTGATGCTTGTGTGAAGGGTTTGCTAGAGGATATCAGGAAAGCCCAAACTAATTGTCTTTACCAAGCTAAGTCACACTACCAGAGTGAGCCCTCCACAAAGGTGGTTTCTCTTCCCTATGTTTCTGTCCAAACTGGACGTGGGGTCTATGGCCACAAGGCTACGGCAATCAAAGTCTTATGAGTGCATTCTCTCTCCCAGAGACGCAATATATATTCTTTCTTTCTTTCTTTCTTTCTTTTGTTCGTTTCGCCATTTTCCATTTCTCATATGTCATCAATATCAATTGTGTCGGTTTATGGGCTAGAGTAGCAGAATGCTTTTGGCACCATCTTCTAGTGTGAACAACTCACTCAATTCACTCGAACTGCATTGTCCTTCCGAACTAGGGTGTTTGCAGGCTGACCTTCCATACCAGGGTGGTCAGATTCCCAGAACTGGCTCCGAGAAGATTGCACTTCCGCGGTCACCTCAAGGGTTGGCAACAGCCAAGTCCGAAGAAATCGGCAAATGAACATACATCTTCTCTTTATCCTTTATCACTCTGATGGGACAATGATAACACTACTGTTGTCACTAGCCCTAGACATTCAGGATCTCACTTGAAACGCTTAGACTCCACCAACTGGCACTGGGATTTCCAGGGGCTCTCACCTTGCCATTCTTACCTTGAGGAAAACCTTCAGTAATTACAGAGTGTCCCACAGGACTATGGCCTTAACCAAACAATGTCAAGACATCTGTCTTTCTCTCTAAGACCAAGCACTAGTTATTTTTGGGCTGCTTGTGGAGGGCCCCCTCTTTCTTCCTTTTTTCTTGCTTTCTCTTGTCACATAAGCTTTCCGCGGACGTTAACAAGTACCATTTCATTGCCATGAGGAAATCAGAGATACAAATTTATCCACAATTCAGATGGTTCATGGGATACTGAAGAATTCATTAAATGGGGACGACGGAATTTTCAATCACACTCCAGCATAACCATAAAGTGAACATCTTCAACCAAGATGGAGGTAGTACCAGCACTCAAAACCCATGTGGAATCTTGATGGCTTCCGCGCACGATGTAAAGAGCCACATAAGAGCCCAAATAAAAACCAAAGATTAGATTTCCCATACCTTCTTTCGTCATCAATCGAGGCTGTGAAAGATTCAGAACCATCACTGCCAAGGATCGCGAGCCCTGCACTCGCATGGTGAAACTCCATTTCAGCTCCAGAGCTTGGCTTGCTAACATGCTACGCGATGTGAGGCCTCCAGTTTGTTGACAGCAATGACAAGAGAGGAGCCTAGCAGAGCGCGCAGCCATGACGGCACTCATCTCTCTCTCTTTCTACACTCCTCAACAGTGTCACGGACAGTGGAAAGTGCAATGGCATAGTGGCTGCCGTTAGTTACAGGAGAAGTTTTCTTTTCTTTTCTTTTCTTTTGTTTTTCTCGAAGTTAACTTTCTTGTAACTAACGGCATTCTGTAGGCAAATTGCCGTTATCATTAGAGAGAGTATATTGTTTGAGCTGAAGAGCCCCAAGCTGTAGGATTGTTGTGAGGATTAGTCAACATATCGCCCTGGACTATGCTCTTTTACAAGAATAATATGTGACGTGCCTGTCGAAGGAAGCGTAAATTATTGTGTCTCCTGACCCCGAAGGGCTACTGCCTGTCTTCCGGCAGAAAGGTGGACACCTTTTGTGACACCAATTGGTGGATTTGAACCTACAAACACTTCTTCTGAGGTGGTATGTGCCAAATAAAGATTGGGCTATAACTTGATCATTTGCATGTCTTGTTTGTCTACTTTTTTGTACTCGTACTCCAATTAGGGCTATGCGTTGCTCAACACTACAAGCCATGACTTATGGGAACAACATTCCTTTCGATTGGAAATATATTTAATGCAAAAAACATTAGAAACCATGTAAAATTATAACGTTAGGCATAACATCCGATGGTACTTTTTGCCGGATTTAAGCGACTTGGACTTGGGCTCCTCTGGCAAGTCCCATGTCAAATCTTCCTCACCTTGCAGCTCTAAATGTATGCTGATGAAATGTCTTATTGCTTAACAATTCCAATATATAGGCATAAGATTGATAGGGCCTTCTCTGCTCTACCTCGGATTTGAGAATTAATTGGCCCAATCAATGGATATGACTTATGACATCGACCCTGGAGCTCTCCCACTCTCTCCTTGGGGTCTTGAACATGGACTGAGATGGTTGCAAAGAGGAGAATTCCACACGTTGTTTGGGTTGTGATGGCCCATATTTGCTTAGCCTAGAAATGACCCGTTTCATCCAAACGGCAATACACATCCATAGTATAATTTTTTGGCGTATAATGCCATTAAACCGTTACAATGATATCTAGGTTAGGGTTAGTTTTGGCTGGTGGCTCAATCCTGGCCCTTCATCAGATCTAGGGTTACAAAGTGGCGCCGTGGGTTTTGGCTTGTGACGCCTCGCCACGCGGCAGGCAACTAAAGCTAGGACTTTTGTATAAAGACGGCGCCCTGACACAAGGTCAGGGCGGTGTACTCGGGTGTTAGTGTATATGTGATTTTGGTGTACAAGCTTTGGATGAGAGCTTCTGTGTGTCAGATCCTCATGCTTGATCCTCCTCTTGCACATCGCCTGCTCTTTCCGCTTGCCCCTTTGTTGTGAAAACTTGTTTCTTGAGAGGAAGGGAGTATATGCTTCAGGCTCGTTTTGTGGTGGAGAGAAGCCGGGTAGCGTCTAGGTGTCTTAGCATCTACTGCCCGCTCTGACAGCATTATTAGGTTGTTGAGGGATTTGCGCGCTAATCTTTTGATCGTTGCTCTCTAATCAGTCTTGTCTGATGGCGGCCAGCCACCTTGCGATGTTTTCTCCTGCTGTTTCGTATTTGCTTTCTCACCCTGCTCATTGTGTTGTGTTGCAGGACGATGGCCTCAGTACGTAGTACTAGCTGTGTAGCACGCAGAGAGGGAGAAAGCATGTTGGTGCAAATTGATTTGGTTTTTGAGATTGAGACTGACCCTGCCTTGACAGTAGCGACTGATCTTGCTGCCACTAACCCCTCTCGACGTGCACTGCTTGGCATTGTTGCCTCGCCAGTGTCACCCCTGCCTGAACCCAGCACTGATGGTCATGGTCTTGTCGTGCATTTGAATTCATCTAGCCCTAGATATGATGTTAATGTGAATGAGGCCGAGGCCTGGTCACCGAGAGATGAGAGGTCGCCCAGCTCTCTAGATAGTTGCGATCCAGAGTACTATAATTTTGATAATTATTATGATCCAGGTCGAGAGAACGAGAGAGAGAGTTTGAGAGGGATGTTGAGTGCTCTCAGGAGTATGATGAGTCTCTAGGAGAGTTGCTTCTAGAGGATGTGCAGTGGTTTGAAAAGTTTGAAGCATTTGTTCGAGAGGATGCTCGTCGTCTGAACGGTCATCATGAGGCGATTTTTGTATGACCTGGGTCTAGTTCTGATTTTGGGAGAGAGAGTACGTTGTGCCAGACCTGAGCCGTCGTGGCTGTCAGGAACTCCCTGCACTTCCGGCCAGAAGTATTCAAGGCTCGTCTTCTTCATCATCAGCAGGTAGCCTGGGAAGCGCTCGGGCTCCACTTACCATTATCCGTCCGCCGTGAGTCGGGCCTGTGGCTGATGACCGAACAGACAGCAGACTCTTGGTTTTCATTGTTAATCGAAGGCTCTAGAGCCTTGTTGTTACGAGCTCTTCGATTTCACTCCCGGGTGTGTCGTTACAAACCCACGACGATGGACTTGGTGGATGGTCTCGTGGGAAATAGTTTACATGTGTAGTCGTCCGACATCGTGATTTTGCCAGGCACCTGCTTTGAAGAGCAACGTGTACTTTGCCCTCGCGTTGCAGATCACCTGGATAGCTTTCCCAATTCCTCAGTACTGTCCCGGATATGGGAGGAGAACGGCACAACACGGGTGGGCTTTTGGATTAAGGACGAGAAAGTGTGGGAATGGTTGGCGTTGGCAGTTTATGGTTCCAGTTCTCACGACCTACTCAAGCTTCTTTCTTGCTCTGTCTGGACTCCCGAAGCTTCACGGGTGCCAAGCCCAAGGCCGCGGCTGCTCATCCCGACGGCTTAGAGGTTCTTTCTTTTCCACGATTGTCCTTGTTTTTGCATGCTAAACACATCTGCAAGTTCTTGGTTGCGATCTGGTAGACAGAAGTTCATGTCTGGTTCACAAGAGCCACTCGGGCCGCCTGGCAGAGGCATGCCTGATGTAAGTGGGGAGTCGGACAACCTCCAGGCAGTTAATACCTTGATTGATGAAGTTTCCTTGGACTTTGGTAATTTTGAGGAGGACTTAGAACTGTTGCATGATGATGGTATCGTGAGGATAGATAAGGAGGGCTCTCTTGTTTTGCCCATGGAATCGGGGGTGGCAAACCCCACAATTTTTCCTACTTAGATTAGTGGAGCCATGGAGGTTCAAGGTAGTGAGCCCATGGTGCGATCTGGTCATGGACAAGGCAGAATCGGGTTAGTTTCGGACCTCGGGCTATTGCGAGTAGTATGCCGGCCCAGGTTGCTAACTTGAGTCCTAGTGTGCTGCCTGTTGTGAATTTCCCCAGTCCCACTCTCGAGGGAGGGAATTTGTTGCCTGCAAATTCGAGTATGCATGTGGGCAGTTTTCATGTGATGAATGTGCATGGTGTTGTTCAAGGTGGGGGTATCATGATGCAAGGGCCCTCTAGTGTATCTGCTGCTTCGACTCCTGCCATCACAGGTCAATCAGTGGGGGCTCTCCCTGCTCCACAGGCTGGGGTGCCACCACACCTTGTTTCTAGCCAGTCCATAGGTATGCATGTTAGCAATATCCCTCCTAGCAGTATAGGATCAGTGTCAATACAACTTGTGGGAGTGGCATCCACTCTTTCCATGAGTGGAATGCCACAAACCCACTTGCAGTCGACCTACCCTTCTGCTCAGCCAAATGTGGTATCACCTGCTCTCCCCATGGGCATGGTGGCATCACATCTGCCAACTTCCACTGCTGTAGGATCAGCCAGCAATAATAATATGAGTTATAATTTTGCATCTAATATTGGATATGTGCATGGTAGTGCTGCTCCCATGGTTCCCTGTTGCCCTACTCATGTGTCTGTCCTCCCTGGTCACATCAACCATAGTTTGTCTTGTCACTTGATCCCTCAGCTGACTACTCAACCCAGAATATACCATGGGAAAAGACTTTGATAGATATCTTCAGATGTTTGAGGTCATTGCTAGTGTAAATGAGTGCCTGAGAATTTCATGATGGCGATCTTTAGGATGAGCATGAAGGGACCAACTCGTGACTTGTTGCATGCAGCTGTCATGGATGATCCCAGCCTCAACTAGACAACTCTGATGGAATGGGCAAAGACCTTGTTCAAACCTCCTAAGAGGCCTTTGGATTGCTTTACCAAGCTATCTACCAGGACTTACCAACCTGGGGAGTCATTGTGGAAGTATTACATGGATCTCAAATTTGCTATTGTTGAAAATATCATAGACCCAGCAGAGAGTGATCGTATGATTAAGAGGTGTTTTCTCCTTGGGTTGCCTTCCACTATTCAGAATTGGGCTCAGCGACGTCGTTTTGTCAATGACAAGACTATGTTAGCAGAAGTTAATCTTAAGATGGCTGACTTGGCTGACAGCAAATCAATGCAACATCATGTCAAGTTTCAAGCTCCAATGGGCTCAGAGCTTGGCCTGTCTGCAACATCATCACCCTATGTTCCTCCTACTATGCAATGCAAAGCTGATGACTTTACTCTTCAAGGATTGGCTAATATTGTAGGAAGTCTTAGTGAGTCTGTGGCTACTCAGTTTGCTGCCATGCAGGCTCATCAACGGAGGTGGCAGCCTCGACATGGCCAAGGACAAACAGGTGGTAACAATAGAGGTCGAACCCAGACTGGACAAGCCTATGAGGGTAATCGTGCTACCTGTTACATTTGTGGTTCCTTTGAACACTGGACAGACAGAGCAGGGCTACCAGAACTGATCAAGAATAAGAAGGCAGCTAGTGGCTCTTCCTCTCTTTTAAACTAGCTCTTGGGAAGGGGGCAAGAGTTCCATCATCTACCAACCCTACTTCTCATGTTCCAATTCAAGCTGTTTTATCTACTAACTTTAAAGCTTTGCATTGTCCTCTCAGTAGACAGACTGCTGGCCAGCAGATCAGTCCCCTCATGGCCCAATGCCATATCCACGAGCTCAGCTTTCCATGTGTGGTTGATACTCGATGCACTATATCTGCTATACCTTTAAGTGTTGTAAGAGTTCTTGGTCTTAAACTATGCCCTGCCACAGGTATTGAGGTACTAATTGCAGATGGATCCAGGTATGAGCCCCTAGGATTAGTCACTGTACCCATCAAAATTCATAAAAAAATGTTGTGGTTACCTGCATAGTTACCATTGGAGATCAATTCCTACTAGGCCTTGACTGGATGATTGGAGCTGGTGCCACCATCAGCTTAGCAGACTACTCCCTTCGCTTTAACAATGGAGAAGGATATGAAGTAGTGGTTCCCTTGAAAGCAGTGAAGATCAAAGCTGGGTCTGTTACAGCCAAGCTATGCAGAGTTCAGGCCGTGGTAAAGGAGGTACAGCAGAACTCTCACTCCAACCTCAATTGGAATGACTTCTACAAGTTTCAGCCTGATCTTCAACTCTTATATTAGTGGCATGTTCCCAGTGTTGGGGGTAAACAGGGGTACCCATAGCTATTCCAAAGAACTCTACTCTGATTCGTGCACCTCTCAACATCACCATCCCTGCCATGACCCAGAAGGTGGTTAAGTCTGGTCTTGCCTTCTTATGTCCAGCTGCTCATTTCCTTGAAGTTGAGGGGTGGAGGAGACTGACTGCCCTTAAACATTGCCTGGTGGCCACTGGTGTTATAGATAAATGATATAGGCAAGAAGTCAAGATTTTGGTTGCTGATCCAGAGCGCTTCCCTATGACTATTAAGAAGGGGCAGGTTCTGGCTCGTATCATTGCTCTACCCATTGCTGAAATACAAAAGGTGGAAGTTGGCTTTAGACTTGAGGCCATTGGCATCCAACACGGCCCCTTGGAAGCTGTTGCTGCTTTTGCTGCAATTGCACCACCACCTGTCCCTGATCTCAGCCCTGAAAGTAAGACAACCCTCACCAAAGTATTATCTGAAATTAAGTTGGGTACCACTCTCTCCTCAGGTTAGAGGAGGAAAGTGGAAATTATGCTTATTGCAAAAAATCTAGATGTCTTCAGCTTGGGATCCACTGATTTAGGGCGCACTCCCATCATTCAACATGACATTGTCATTGAAGGACCTCCTATTAAACAATTTGCATACCGAGAGAGTGTCAAGGAGCGTGCTACAGTCCAAGAAGAAGTCCAGAAAATGCTAAATGTTGGTGTGATTAAACCTTCAGTTTCTCCCTGGGCCAGTCATATTGTCCTGGTTGGTAAGAAAGATGGCACCACCCGCTTCTGTGTTGACTTCAGAAAACTGAATGACATCACCAAGAAGGATGCCTACCCACTACCCAGGATCTGGCAAGTTCGTCTCACTGAAGCAGCCAAGGAAAAGACACCTTTTGTGTGTCGCATGGGCAAATACCAATATGAGACCATGCCCTTTGGTTTGTGCAATGCCACCTCTACATTCCAACGCCTCATGGACATTGTCTTGGGCAATCTTCGCTGGGAGTGTGCTTTAATTTATGTTGATGATATCAATGTATACTTAGCCAATTTTGATGCTCACTTGACTGATCTGCAGCGTGTTTTCAGCAATTTGTGCACTACAAGACTCAAGGTAAAGCCCAAGAAGTGTGAGTTGTTCATGCCTGAGCTGCACTTTCTTGGTCATATCCTGTCCAAAGATGGTTTGCTTCCTGATCCTGCCAAGCTTGAGTCTGTTTGGGGCTTTCCTATCCCCATGGATAAACATTGTATTAAATCTTTCCTTGGTCTGGCTTCTTATTATAGGCGCTTCATAAAGAACTTTGTCGTGCTTGCTCACCCTCTGACCAAGGTGTTGTGCAAAGATGCCAAGTTTGATTGGACCTTCTCCTAGCAAGCTGCCTTTGACACCCTTCGCAAAGCTTTGTGTTCAGCTCCCATCCTGATGTTTCCCAACTTTGAATTACCTTTCTTGCTTCATACTGATGCATCAGATGTTGCCATCTCTGCAATCTTATGTCAAGTTGTAGAAGGTAAGGAGCATGTAATAGCTTATGCATCTCGTCGTCTAGATCGTCATGAAAGGAATTATTCCATGTATCTGATAAGGAGGGTCTAGCCCTGGTCTTTGGTGTGAAGCACTTCAGGCAATATTTACATGGCAGCCGGTTTGTGGTAGAGACCGATCATCTTCCACTTAAGGCTCTTGTTAAACCAAGGGAACTTCATGGCAGACTTGCTAGATGGGCTATGTACCTGCAGGAATTTGACATGGATATAGTCTACAAGAAGGGCAAGGAAAACACGAATGCTGATGCGCTCACACGGGTTGATCCTCCTGTCAGCAGGCCTATGCTCATCTTGGATGACCTTGTTGTTGCTGATGCAGCCCCTCCTCCTGATCTTGCCCCTCTTCTCAACCTTCTTTGTGCAGATCAGCACCCCTTGGCCTTGGATTCCAATGGCATATTGGCTGCTTGGGGCTGGTCTAGCCTTCTTGATGATCCTGGTTGATTTATTCGTGTGTGAGTATGTGTGGTGGATTTATCGCTTAGAGAAAATTCGGATGGTTTGGTGGAAGTTCTTTGTTGTATTTCAGTTCTTCTCTTTCCTAGACCCCCGAATATGTTGTAATTCAGCTGCTGCACTTCGGTGTGACTATTGGCTTGAACCTCAAGGCCGATTTGGCTGTCCATGAGTAGTAACAAATGAGGTGAAGGTATCCCTGGTTGGAGATCATAGGTGCAGGCACTCCATACCACCTTCTCTAAAACCCATTGTCTACCTCTTATGTGCAGTGCAGTCATGAATGATCAGCTACATGCTGCGCTACTCCAACGATGTCAATCAGGGCGTTCGTCAGCTGGCCTTTCCGAGTCCTTGCGTAAACAAATTCTGTATCATGTGTGTACTCACCAATTCATGGGTGATAAGCTTTTCAAGGAACTCACTAGAGGGGGAGTGTCATGCTACTTGGAGGTGCCACCACGGAGCCAGCTGAATGCTTTATTGGAGCATTTCCATTGTTCCTTGTATGCAGGTCACCTTGGTATCAAGAAAACCGTGGCTCGCATCCAAGAGGTTTACTATTGGCTGGGCATTCACCGGAACGTCACGGAGTTCATCTCTAAGTGTGAAGATTGTTGTGCTAACATTGCTCTCCCTAGGGCCCGGATCTTGTATGAGCTACAGCCTTTGCCTGTCACCCATGCTTTTGCTCGTGTTGACATTGACTTAGTAGGACCCCTCGCACTCACATCAAATGGTCGAAGCTACCTTTGTGTTGCTACCGACTACTTGACTAAGTGGATAGAAGTCCGGCCTTTGCATTCCACGGTTAGTGATGCTGTAGCTCAGTTCTTCTTCAATGAGATCCTTATGCGACATGGGTGTCCTCGGGAGATACTAACGGATCAGGGCAAGGAGTTTTGTAACCAGCTCCTCACAGTGATTTGCTTCAATTTTGGTGTTAAGCATTCCACCACAGCCCCATACCATCCCCAGACCAATGGCCTTATGGAACGCTTCAACCAAATTCTTTGCCGAATGTTGGAGAAGAATGGCGCACTTACCAGGGAGTGGGATATCTTTCTTCTTCCTATTCTCTTTGCTTATCGCACCGCCGTGCATGCTAGCACCGAGAAGACTCCTTTTGAGTTGTTATATGGTTGCAAGTGTGTCTCTCATTTGCATTCTACCCCTCTTATCTCTACTGTTGCTGATCCGGTTGATCTTGATACCTTTGTTGAGGATCTTCATGCTCGGCATGCGATGTCTATCCATGATGCCAAAACGAACTTTGGTAAGGCTCAGCTAACCCAGGCCCGTAATTTTCACAAGCGTGTCAAGTACTCTAACCTGTTTCAGGTGGAACAGACCGTGTGCGTTCGATTACAGCATGGCAAGCATGCATGCAAATCTAAACTGAAGATCGACGGTCCCTACGTGATCTATCAACTTTCACATGGGCGACGTGCTCTCCTTCTTCCACAAGGCTCTAATACTGAAGTGCGGGACGAACTTGTTTCCTTGAGGGACTTGGTGCATTCTGAGCTAGTTTTTTATCTTACATGTATTAATGTGGAGGGGCGCACGGTGGGGTAATGTCTTGATCTTCTTTGCCGATCTACTTCAGCTTGATCATCTTATCTTCAGCGGCTTAGTATTAGTTTACGGATGGTGATTCTTGGGGTCCTAGGACTTGATCTCTCTAGGACTTCGAAACATTTTAAAGTTTCATGGTATATTACCATCTGTACTCCCTACACGGTTTTCCTAGCCAAGGGTTTTGTCCTCGGCCCAACTTGCAGGTGCCAGGTTTTCCCTTGGTAGGTATTTTACCCAGCAGTGGATGGTGATATTTCCTTATTATTTGTTTTCCTTCGCGGAGCTCGGGATTTTTCGTGGGGGGTAGGCTTCACAAATGTGATGGCCCATATTTGCTTAGCCTAGAAATGACCCGTTTCATTCAAATGGCGATACACATCCATAGTATAAATTTTTGACGTATAATGCCGTTAAACCGTTACAATGATATCTAGGTTAGGGTTAGTTTTGGCTGGTGGCTCAATCCTGGCCCTTCATCAGATCTAGGGTTACAAAGTGGCGCCGTGGGTTTTGGCTTGTGACGCCTCGCCACGCGGCGGGCAACTAAAGCTATGACTATTGTATAAAGACGGCGTCCTGAGACAAGGTCAGGGTGGTGTACTCGGGTGTTAGTGTATATGTGATTTTGGTGTACAAGCTTTGGATGAGAGCTCCTGTGTGTCAGATCCTCAAGCTTGATCTTCCTCTCACGCATCACCTGCTCTTTCCGCTTGCCCATTTGTTGTGAAAACTTGTTTCTTGAGAGGAAGGGAGTATATGCTTCAGGCTCGTTTTGAGGCTTCACAGGGTATCAGTTTTGGTCTAGATATCTTTGAACAATAAAGATTTGCGGCCATTTTATCTAGGCTCAAAGCAAAACTGACTTATTGGAGTTTGGCTATGTTCTCCATCGTAGGTAGAGTTTTAGTTCTAAACCAGGTTTTGACATCTTCCATCTGGTTTTTCTCTATTGTTTGGCCACCTTCAAAGCTATTCCAAAATGTAAGGGTTCTCTTCTACAATTTCCTTTGGGGTGGTTCTCTTTGTGTTCCAAGTAAAAAAGCTCTTGTGGCCTGGAATCAGAGCTGTCCAAAAAGACTTTTAGAGGTTTTGGCGTTGTCATGGTTTTAGTCATGCAGGTTAGTTAAAAGTAGTTATTTCTAACAAATTATGATATTATACATTTATATTATTTGTATTTTGTTGGCATTGGGACTTCAATTTGGTTCCATGTGTCAAATGAGGTGATAAATCTCACTTTGGAACGTGGAGAGGCTTATCTCCATATTAGCCTCAGGTTTATCTTTTTCTAATCGAGCGTCCCGATGCCTCTCTCACCGCCATAGCTTTAGTTCTTAAGTGGTTGTATATGTGACATCTGTTATATGGTGGATTTCTTTGTCATTTGCTTGATTTATATTGAGTGATAGAGTCGGTTTGCACTTAGAAGAGTTTAGGATTGCAACTCCTTAGCATGTACTGGTGGTTTCATGCTTTAATGTATTACATTGCAATCCGCTTCTATCATTCTCTACTTCATTTATCACTAGAAAAAAACATCATTATGCTTGTGAGTGCGGGGTGTAAGGGTTAGTTGTGCACTTGGGTGTTGAAAAAGCTTGAAAGCTTGAGAAAATAGCTTGGGAAAATTTCTTGTGTTACAAGTTGTAAGTACTGCAAAAGAAAATCCTTGTGGTTCTTAGGGCTTTGAAAGACATTGCTTTGCTCTAAGGAGGTGGAAAACTCGAAGAAGAGAGCTCTTGTGAATACAAGGTTTGCAAATAGGGTAACCAAAGTGCTGTGTATTCAAGGAGTGAGAGAGCTAGAAAAAACTCTTGTATCACAAGACTTGCAAAGTATTGCAATGGGAGTGCGTGTGGTGTTGCACCAAGGTGTTGGAGAGCTCAAGGAGGAGTTTGTATCCCATAAGATTTGCAAGGATTGCAAGGAGGAGCTTAGGAATTGCTATTCCATCTTTGGTGGTACTGAAGCACATTCCTGTCTACATACTTCCTAAGAAAATTGTAGATTACATATCAAGAATATGGTCCTAGACGGGATTGGTGTAAAAAGAAAGTGTCCACGAGTTGACTTGTTATGGTTCTCTACATATCAAGAGGGGTCTTTAATAGGGGTCAGACTCTAGACACCAGGTAGCACAAGGGTCAAACATAAACGTGCCAGTATATTTTCGATGTCATTGAGACCATTGACAAGAACATGGAAGTCCTCAGGGATGCTATGACACCACCCAACTTCAACTTGAAGAATGACACACCAATATTCATGAGCGCACATTCAAGAAACAACTCTAATACCTCAAAGACAGAGAAAAGACAATGCACAAAACGAGCAAGAACATGATGAATGTTCTCTCAAATTTGAACACTGTTATGTGTCATGCATTCGTCAAGGACAAGATATTTATGCCTCCACCGTTAATTGCTTCTGATCACGAATAGGTCTCCACATGATTATTGACGAAGATTTTTAGCATCAATTCCATGAATTTGTAATTGATAGCAAATTTTTTCAATTGATTCAAGCCTTGTTCATTTCATTGCCATCAAACATTTTAGTCCTAGCCTAGCGTCTCAAGTTGTAATATCACACTTTTATCTTAAAAATCAAACAACTCATAGAAACCTTCAACTATGTTTCCAAGACATTTGATCAATTCAACACCTATGGGTCTGTTTCCAAGAAATTGCTCCAGAAGTATGCGCAATCCCCAAAATCGCAGCACCTTGTAGGGCAAGTTCACCATCATTGTCATTTGTTTGTTCTGCTTGAATCTACTGTTCATTCTCCCTACTTCTACCAATGTGAAGGGCACAATCTACATGATTTTATAGCTCTAATTGTGCTATAAGTGCATCAATGTCCACATCTTTTCCATCCAGGATCATGTTGTAGAGCATGCAGCAACATATTACTATGTGTGGAAGGAAAATGATATGTACATTAGTCTTTGTTAGCAATTCTGTAAAAGTCTTTAGTATCCCAAAGGAGTTTATCACAATACTCCTCCCTCGGCAAAGGTGCTTGTACTTATAAAAAACCTCTAGAATAGTGTGATGCACATTGCCAACCTATTTGTGAGGAACCATTAAGCAGGGTAGTAACGGATAACCTTTGTCTCCTATCATATAGGGTCTGATGTCATCTTAAGCAGCACGTTTGAGATTGAATAAGTCTCCATGCACGGACTTCTGGTATAAAGCAGATACATTAGGGGAAGAATGGGGCCTCCATAGGGCCACCTTCATTTAGGAGAAAATAACCATTGGGTCAGCTTGAAAAAAAATCTTAACGGTCGAGATCGGTTTGACCCAATGGCTGTTAGCTTAAATTCAAGCATTTGCTCAATTTGAGCAATCATTAGCAAT
This sequence comes from Takakia lepidozioides, assembly GCA_030704615.1. Classification (NCBI taxonomy): domain Eukaryota; kingdom Viridiplantae; phylum Streptophyta; class Takakiopsida; order Takakiales; family Takakiaceae; genus Takakia; species Takakia lepidozioides. Next base: position 45,404,453 of record CM060734.1, on the reverse strand, counting down.
CATCACCGTCCTAATCAGTGCTGCGACGTGGATCGCTCGTCCCTCCCCCGTCCCGCCCCCTGTCTCTAATTCAGTGCTCCCCGTCAATGCAGTGCTCCTACGTGGATCGTCATTCTCGCCCCCATCTCCAATTCACGCGCCAGTTGCGCCAATGCCAACTGTGTGTGGTATTCAACTGCCATTCTACTTATGTTTTATGAGCCATATAGCTGCGTAGCGACGAACCTGTCAAAGTGTGTTTAGAAATAGCTAATGAGAGGGGAAGTTACAAATTATCGGCAACCACAGCTGGGGAAATATGCATTATTGGTAATCATGATTCGCATGCTGAATCATGAGCAAACTCTGAAATCAAAATTCTCTCAGAGACGAGAAGCAGGGGCAAGTAATATTGATTTGTGGGTGGACGGATTGTTGTATATCCACACAACCCTGTCGATGGCAAACGTCCACAATTTTGGACAGTGAGTGAGTGAGTTTCTAGAATTTACTGGGATGGAAAGTGCGGCCTATTGGGTTATTGTGAAAATCTTGCCGCGAGTCATGGAAGTATACAATTGAATTCAGTCGAGGCTCAGGAAGAGATATCGTCATCAAGATCTGACCATCATGATCGGAACTAGGCTTTTGCACAAAAGGTAAGCAATAGAATCTTTGAATCCTGCCATTACTTGTGATAAGTCCTCTCATTCTGGCCATCGAATTTGATTTCTGAATACTACATTAACAGCATACACAAATTTCTGTAGAACCAGATGTACTGTGGACTTCCCAATTGCGAACATTTCACTGCATTACAAGTACTCAACTGCATGAACTAATTATATTTGTGGAGGGAACATGTTACACTTATGCCTACATGCCAAATAACACACTTGTATTTTATGTCTTTTTCTCTATCAAATGTTTCAATTTCTTAGTCTATTGACGCACAAACTCTGTGGTTACTCTAAAATGCTCAATCCATCTCTGCCATCATACTGAGTCATCAAGAAATGAGAATACAAGGTTGTGCTCCTAGCCTTGACCAAATCACCTATCGTGTCACTACATGTGTTTTACATGACATAGTTTGATTCAAAAATTACCTTAGCGACAAATTTTTATTACAAATGAGACTTACTCTTATGTTTCCAATTACTACAAGCTCTAATCTTTAAATTCTCACCAAGAAATGAAGTTGATTTGTCGAAGTAATGGACTTTAGAAAAGTGCATACGACGGTGTCACAGTCCATAAAAAAAACTTGTTATGGACTTTTTGCATTCACTATAGAAAACAAATATGATAAAAGGGACTCATATTAGTATTGTTCTACTCTTTAAAATATAGTTATATAGAAAACATCAAATTAGTGAAATTTTTTACTTCTATATATTATTGTGAGCCTCAAAAAATTGATTTTGTCGAAGTGCATGAATACAAAGTAAACCAATGGACTTGCTTCACTAAAATGTACATTTCATGTAGACGAAGAGTAGCCTGAGTCCCACTATGCGATATAACGAAAATATAAATATAAAAAATAAAATAAAAAATATAAATAATATCTTGTACTTGAAAAAATAAAAATAATGCCATAATGTCTGTTACTGTCAACTTTAGATGGTTCATACTTTTCAACATGGATGAATCTAGCAACTATTTTTTTCATAATCATCAAATCAAAATTCTGAAAAACCTTGGAACTTCTTGTGTAGGCCACACAGTGGACTTTCCTGAACCACGGTAGTTTACTTTCACCCTACTAGAGAAGGAAGGAAGAGGCAGAACAAGAAGAAAACAAGTGAATTTGAGAGAAACAGAAAGATATCTTTATAGTGTGGAGTCGTGCTCTTCTTGTGACATTCTTTGGTAGAGAATAGTTACGAATGTGGCAAAGAAAGGAGACACATTGTCGTTGCTAGAGCAGACCAAAGTAGCAGAGCTGGAAGCTGTTCGAGCATAACGTAAGTTCATCGCGCACCATATAAGCCATAAACGAAGAAGAGAAGAAATTTAAAGAGTTACAAATGACAACCCTACAATAAAAGACCTAAAAGAATAGGTCTTCAATAGAAAAAAATTGAACCCTAGATCTCATATGTACTGTCTTTCGGATAAGTGATCTAACCAACAAGTCAAATAGCATGATGTGAAATTTTTTTGTAACTTGGACTTTTATTTTTTATTTTTTTAATGGTAAACTTTGCGATACGTGTCCTTTATCCAAAACTGAACGAAAAACAGACGTATTTGTTTGTTTTCTGGTCATTTCTACCACCCGTTTATATTTCATCTCCGTCTGTGGTGATCTTAGCATCTTATTTTAGATTAATTGGGTCTTTAATGCGCTAGTGGGCCCTACTAGTACTGGGTGCAAGGCCACGGGGTGCCCGTGATCACCCGGCGGGTCCGGTATGGTCCACTCGCAGGTCCGGGTCTACTCGGGTCTAACTATAGGAGCCGCGCCGCAACCCGCCTCGTCGGGACCAACTATAGGGTCAACTCGTGGGTTCGGATCCACTCGCCGCGCCGCGGCCCGGCTCGCCCTCGGGGACTTATAATTATTTTTTGAAAATACTCGCCCATAAAAAAAAAAAAAACCATCATCAATGCATATGCAGCACCAACTGGAGTTCAACCCGCAACCTCGCTGATACCATTCAATGCGCCCAACCACCACACTACCTGCTGCTTGCTGCTACATCATCAATTTTTTTTTATCCCTTATCCTAGATAGCAGCCTAGAGTCAGCCCCACCGTGGCCTAGGAGGGTGGACCCACCTTCGTAGTGGACCCGGGCCGGTAAGGAGTCGAGACGGGGCCACCCCAAAACACCCAGCCACCCATACTAGCTGGGGCCCACCAGCGCCTTAAAGACCCAATTAATTTTTAATGAGTTGTGTGATCTTATCATCCTCCTCCGTTTCCATATTTTTATTTTTATTTTAATTGATTTTTATTTTTAAATTAAAGACACTAATTTCGGCAAAAACGAATAGCAAAGGTTCGATCCCAAAACCTTTGCCATCCCAGATCAATGTTCTTTACTATCGAGTCCATGTCAATTATTGAACAACATTGAATACTAGAATATATATATTATAACTTTTGTTCCACTAATTTCAAATCATGTTTTGCTATATGGTATTCATACTTGGACAGGTCCACCAGGACCACCAGCTGGCGGAGCGGTCCTGATTTTTTTTAAATTTTTAAATAATTTTGGTCAGAATTAATTTTTATCTTTAAAAAAATCGGGACGTTAGGGCAGCCAACCACTAACGCTAGTCTAGCGGTCCTGATTTTTTAGAATATAAGTATTAATGCAGACCGCCACAGTGGCCATTGTGGTCCGGATTAATATTTATTTCAAAAACAAATCGGGGCCGACAGCCAACCACATGACAGTCTCCATTTTTATTAATTTTAAGAAATAATTCGGACCGCCACAGTGGATTAATTTTTAGTTCTTAAAGAAAAATTGGGATCGCGAGCATATCCGCCAGCCAACCACAAGCGCTGGCATGGTGGTCCCGTTTTTTTTAATATTTTTTAAATGGTTCAGGACCGGTTATATATATATATATATATATATATATATATATATATATATATAATAAATTGGCGGACCGCTAGCCAAATAGAAGTGCAGGCTTGGCGGTCCCAATTAGATTGAAAATATGTATATTTAAATTGGGACCATCTATTTTGGGGGTCCTGATTTTATGGAAAAATATCTTTAAAAAAAACAGACGTTCCTGATTTTATTAAAATTAAATAAATATGAAATATTGATTTCCAGTATGCATTCCACATGGCTGCTAACATATTCATCTCATGCAATTTAGTGGTGTAAAATTAAGAAATAGAAATATTTATTTATCGTAAAGTCCGTTTTTGACGTGACGCTGATGTATTTACGCCATGTCACGCCATTTTTGTGCAACTATGCTTATCGTAGTAACAACGGATGTGTATTACATAGTCAAAACTCTTTGCACTCTAATCATAACGTATTTATCAAAAACATCTCGAAATGCTTCAAAGAAATGCATGTTACTGCCATTGGATCCTCGCCATCATTAAACTTCACCAATAAACGAAAGCTTGAACATAAACAACATTTACATTAATAAAACACGACCATACTTATAATAGATAAAGCCTAGTTTCGGATGCATTGATGAATAACAATTCTTCACAAAGAGTGTCGCGCACCTCACTTCGGTAAGCTCCCCCCTCAAGTCATAGTTACTCGCTTTGATGCGCGCGCCTGACTCCCAACCTGGCCGCCGGGCCAACTTGGAGCTTCGGCTGCTCACCGGGGCATAACGGTCCCCCTTTGTTCTCCCAAAGAACCCTCCACCTATTTGGAACCAGCGGGAATTCCTTTTGGTAGTTGGCAGTCCGGAACAGCTCCCCACTCTTTAGTCGCTTTCCGGCTCGCTCGCTTACTCACTAGTTTTTGGTCACCAACGGGCTTGCACCGTTCTCGGGGTTACTACTCCCTATATATACTTCTGTAGCTGTCCGCGGGGGTTTCACAACCAGCCATGCCATTTTATGACGAACCACCACGAAGACCCTCGATTCCCGGTGGTGAGTCGCGGTGAGTCTTGGCCCACTCACCGCGGCCCCAATGGACCGTGATGAGTCCCAAGACTCCCCACGACTCCCACCTCGAGGTCTCCACCCCATGGTGAGTCCTATGCCACCCCCACTAAGTCCCGCTAAGCTACCACCACCCCTTGTGGAGCCACCCCACCGCAACCCGGTGTGCGGGGCTCCACCTAGTGAGCGCCTCCGCCTCCTTGAGTGCCTTGGGCACTCAAGGGTGCTTCAGCCCCCATACCTATCGCTGCTACTGCCCCCACCACAGGGGCAGCCCCTCTTGTGTCCCGACCCCCTGCCCTCAAGGCAAAGGGCCGCGACAAAGAGAGTACCCAAACTAAATTACCTGCTATAAAGGGCTCGAAAATCTCTAGGTATTGGGGAGGTATTGGCACCGTAAATAGTTGACCTGAAAACTATCATCCGTTTCATAGCTGAGTTTGTTGTGATGGGTGACACCAACATACATCTATGTAGCTTTCAATCTAGGACCATTTATAAAGAAACATTGTGCCCTAACCACTCGGCTATTTGTTGGATGTTGAATGATCGTAACATTATATGTTGATTTTTTAAATATCATCGTTGTAGGTATGATATTTTTTGTCTCCATTGACTTGATTTTGTTGAAACAAACAAAAACCAATCTCTCAAAGAAGTTTCAGACTTTGTGGATATGCATGAGTTTCAATAATGTTTTGGGTATAAGAAAGAAAAATGACTCCTGATCCCGAAAGAAGTGTGATAAGTTATAATGTCACTTCATCCTGAAGTATTATTGCCTTATGTTGTGAGGCGGAGTACATTTTGAATCCCAATTATGCATAGGCAAAGTACAAATATCCAACAATGGAGCTACCTGCTCTAGTATTTGGAGATACAAATATGTCGTATTCGACAAAACCACCATCATGAGTATATTGGGGATATACCGAATTGTATGGGACGGCTGAACCGATAGACAATTTGTTTGTCCCAAATTGCAAACTCTTGAAGGCTATTCGTAATTTTGAGAGTGTTGCAGACTTGGAGAGTCGAGACAAATATGAGAGCTGTCAAATTGGTGTGAGAAGTCTCATATACGCAATAGTCTGTACAAAGCCGTAAACATATTTTGCACAAGTTGTGCGGATTATGAGTTGATTTTAAGCTAACCAATTAAATATATTTTCTATTGTCTAAGATACAAAATTGACATTGGTTTGTGTTTTAGAGGAAATATCGATAATGCTCATTTGGACCAATGATGAATGTGAAAGGACATGGGCATTTGAGCTTCAGTTCTTGGATAGTGAGATATTGGGCGCTTCGCTTTCAAGAGGCGACTGCCTTTTTTTTTTAAACTTTGGAAACAAGATCATGGTGATAAATTTATCATGAGCCAACTTGACATATGACATTGTCATAAGCTCCATATGGAAGAAGTCAAGAAGAGGCTTTCATTGGGACAGATCAGTTTGTCGTGGCTTAAACCTTCTGGATTTTTTTTATTCCATCACGATGTGGAAAGAGATGAAGAGAGAGAGAGAGAGAGAGAAAGGGTTGAAGTAGGACTCCCCCCAGAGCTTGCTTTTGGAAACAACCACCGTGGCGTGACATTGGAGGAATAGTTTCAGGTCTTCCTTTGTCTGTGTGTTCCCTATCGCATCCGATGGAGGATACCTGCCCTGTCTATTTGGAATCATTCAAGTCCAGGGAGGAGTACCGAAAGCTGCCAATTTGCAATCATATATTTCACCAGAAGTGCATAGATGAGTGGCTGCAGAGTGTAGCTACCTGCCCACTTTGCAAGGATGAGCTTTATAGCTGCTATAGGAAGACGTTTGTAATAGTGTACGTACTTGAGCACGTAAAGAAATTTGGGAGTAACTTATGTGTTTAGGGTTTAAATTCGCTGGCGAAAAACTATGAACACGACATCTGTATAGTTATCAACATCTGTATTTTGGGCTAATGCTCTTGCTTGGCTTTCTTTTGTCTTGTTTTTGTCTCCATGTGTTGTGAAACTCCTTTCTGTCATCATCAAAGCTGGAATTTCTGCATACATGAATCTGGTAACTGCCCTTCTTGTGATGGATGTCAAATGTGGGCTTGGTTAACACTTTGACTGGGTTGTTTGGTTCATCGTGCTTGACTTGATATGTTCACTAAAGGGTTAGGTGTCTTATTGCTGAGGTCTTTGAGATACAAAAAGACACCACAATTGTCAGTTTCTTAAGAAGATCCTTGGAGGCATTGCCTTCAATGATTTCGAATGGAGAGAGTAGACATTTTTATGTAGTCAGGGGACGATTTTGTGCATGAACGCATCCGCAAACCCAGAGTGGGAGGGGATCTAGACCTTTTGAGTTTACCACTGCACTCCATCCTTATTCGGGAATGGGTGCTCGTGTACAAGTCAATTTTTGGCACAAGGGCACACTTAAGTGTGAGTTGGTGGCAGTTGCAGAGAACTTATTACCGACGCACGATTTGGTGAAGGTTATCATCCCAAAAGTTGAGCATTTCATGCCTACAAGTGTCTCCAACATTTGAGGTAAACATACTATTGACTTATGTGTGACTTTTTTAAGTTGGGTTATGGTAGCACTGTCAAGAGTGAGCAGCTTGATTGTTATCGAATTCAACCTCACACACCGATATTGGGTCTAGCTGGTCAGATGTATAGCAGTATCAATCCAAATTAGGTCTGGGGAAGCTAGGCAAAAAGAAGATTCACCTCTACACGCATTAGAGAGTGGTGGTGGATTGAACTCTCAGAGAGGTGTGAACTGCCTAGTCGCTGCGCCTGTTGAGACCTGCTTGCATGAGAGCAATGAGGAATTTTTATTTGGCAGCGGCAGAAGAAGCATACTTTCGAACCTCACTCTATAATTATAATGCATCCAATAGCGCAGACAACGATGATACAATAATCCTCGCAGGTACAATTTGGTAACTTCAGAGATGAAGACTATTCATAGTATTTCAAATGTTGCTTGTAAGAGCAAAGAGATGTGTGGCTATTGTGATGCAGATTGGCCTGAAAATGTTGGTATTGTCATTGTTTATGACCATGTCTTTGGTACAACTAGTGGGAGCAACAAGATACAATCTACAAGTGTTATGTCATCAATTGAGGCAAAATACATTGCTACATTTTAGGCCGCAAAGCAACCATTGCAGTTATCGTCATATTTGTCAAGTATTGGTTATTCACATAAGCATGGTTTTTTAAAGTTATAGGTAATTTTTACATATTCATATATGAAAAAAAATTAACAAGAAAATTAAAGAAAATTAACAATATATGATGTGGATAGGCTAAGTTCACGAGTTTATTTTATCACTTTTGAATTGTCTAATTTCTTTACAATAGAAATATTTGAGTCTCATTGGTAATGTACATGATAAATTTTACTAAAATCTATTTATTTTATTGGTTATAGTATCAGGACCCGGGTTGATATATGGAATAATATCACTTAAGACATACTAGTCTTAGTGACATATGATAAAAGACATGATTTATATATGTCAAAGTGAAATTGAAAATTTGGGAAACTGTATATGATAAATATATGGGGCCAGTCTCTTTCAAACAATGCAAAATTGGATTTCTTAGACCTGATTGGTATTTTTTTTTAAATAAAAGAAGATAAAGGCCCTTGTACATCATATTAAAAAAACAAAAGGAAAAAATAATCTCCAAAGGGGTGCCGTAAGGACTGATATCGGAAGTCACTGCTTCATGTTCCAAGTCAATATATATGCCAACACTGGTCAAAACCACCCGGCCATTTATATGTTTTTCCTACCTTTTGGATTGTAGGCAAATTAGAAGAGGTGGCATGCAGTGAGGTACAATAATGATACTACCGGTGGGGATGTAGCTTTATAAAATCTGTGTGAATGCCAAAATATCTCCTTCGCTACTAGATTTGACACCAACCATACAAGCATTTCACATAATACCCGTGCGACTGCGCAACAAATTTCCGAAACACCAAACCTAAGATCAGGTATTGTAAAATGAGCCAAATATAAAAATGGTATAACATGGTATTGATTAGGTTGACTGATACGATAGATTAATACTAGGATTAACATCTCACAAGTTCATATATGGGGTTGGACCTAATACTAGATCAACATTGGTGCAGCTCAATACACAAACGAAATAAAAAAATCAAATGTTCAATGAAGATAATATTGACAATAACTGTAGAAGGAATGAAGACTCTTGCCGAAGCAAACGTAACTGAAATTGGACACCTTTTAAAAGTTGTAATTGGAAGAATATGGTTACCAGACCTCCCCCAAGGACTCGAAAGTCCCTAGATACCTACACATTAAGTAACCGGTTGACCCTGGTTACACATTTTACAGCAGAGAACATTGGGAATAATGAAGGAACTTAATGCATACATGCGATCTATGATAGGACGGTACGCCGAATTTTGGCATGTCCCACCCCCTCTCGAGAGTGAGATTATGGAGGGTAAGTCCCGCTTGGTCTTAAAATTTGGCTAAGCATAAAATATCAATTTATCCCTCTTATTGGACATACAAAAGGGCCACATGAGAATTTGGTCCTCAAATTTGGAGAGACACCTCTCAATATGGAGATCATTCCCTTAGGAAAAAAAATTAAATTTGAAAATTGACCATGGTCAAACTACTTTTTTCCAATAATACTTGTTTGGAGTTGAAAAAACTACAATGCATTTTTGTTATGATTTGCTTATCCCGACTCTCAATTCTTGCACCCGCCAAAATGCTCCCCACACGCTTAGGGGTTAATCCTTAAGTGCCAAAGCAACCCATAATGGGTCGGTTAGGTTTCTTTAACTGCCCAATTTTTACTAGAATTAACTCCACTTTGAATCAATTTTGGCTCATTTGATAGGAGAAAAGTTATTACATACAATAATTTCGGCCAATCTAAAAAATAGAATATACAGGGAATAAGAACCCCCAACGTGGGGGGTAACACATGCTTTTTGGCCTGTTTTTGCGCGAGTGGCAGCTTGCGTGGCAACCGCGGTTAGGTTAGGGTAAGGTTTCCATAAGAGTGGCTACCCCACACACATCCCAATACCCCTTAAATGCGCAGGAACTTGCATGGCAACCACTGGAGGGTTGGGCGATAGTCCGAAGCACATGGACCGCGGTTGACGTTTGACAACCCTAGACAATGTACAGGTTCCAGGGGTTGAGGGGGGGCACAGCTAGCTGCCATAGACTCGGTGTGGGGTGGGACATAAGCTTGGGCTGGGTTGGTGAAAAGATGGGTGGCTGTTGGAAGTAATTAAACATATCTAGAAGGCTAAAGGTCTAGAAGACTAAGAGATTACCTTGTTTAGATTACCATTGGAAGGTAAAATATTAGAAGGTGAATGGTCACCATAGTAGGAAGTGGAAGTGATCAAGTAAATCATAGAGATGATCTAAACTTTCTAGAGACCTTCTTGATTAAGCTCAGGGGTGAAGCCACTAGTTAGTCGAAGTGAAAGAGTATGATAGTGGTTTCTATGGTTGGGAGAGCTTTAGCCTAAGACTTTAGTTCTTGTTCTTGCTATCAATTCTAACATGGTATCAGAGCCATTCTTTTCTAGGTAAGAGTTTGAAGTTGAGTTGAGAGAACTTTGATCATGGATGGAGCGTCGTCTTCTAGTAATCCTTCTCAAATGTCGTGTTATGACGAGTGCATTTGACGTAAGAGTGGAATATCGATTTAATGGAACTAACTATCAAACTTGGAAGTTTAAGATGAAGATGGTCCTTCTAGACAAAGATCTATGGGGAGTAGTTGATGGATCAGTCCCAAGACCTGACACTATTGTTGGCCAAGCCACATGGGATAGGAAAGATCAGAAAGCAAGAGCTAGCATCATTACAAGCTTGAGAGACAATAAGTTGCATTTCGTTATAAGTGTTAAGAATACTTAAGGATGCTTGGGATAAGCTAGAAAGCATATATGAGACGAAGGATATCACATCACAGGGGTATGCGACGCAAAAGTTCTATGGTCTAAAGATGACTGAGTCAGATTCGGTTGAACAACACTTGAATTTGTTTTGTGTGTTGCGAGATCAACTAGTCTCTGTGGGGATTATTGTGACTGATGAACACACCGCTGTGGTGGTGTTAGCAACCTTACCTAAATCCTATGATGGTTTTGTGGTGTCCCTAGCATGACAAATCAACTTAAGAGAGAGAGAGAGAGAGAGAGAGAGAGAGAGAGAGAGAGAAGAGTCCGGCCAAAGCCGGCGTAACTAAGAGTCACTTTGCCTTACCCCCTTTCGGGGGTGGGCCCTATAAAGAAAACAGGTGTCCAGGGGACACCGGGTAACCAGGGGGAGGTAGTAAATAGGGTAGCGGTGCCTAGGGTACCGCAGAGGGGTTGGACTCGAGTTGTCGCTTATTAGTGATGATGGCAGTGAGGGAACGAATCGCAGTGAGGTGGATGGCTTTAAAGTATTTGTGGATTGGAGAGATAAGGATTTTAAGATTGTCGTGTACGTTTATACTGGCAGTATGAATCCCACCTCTAATATCGGCTGTGATAATTGATAGGGGGCCGGTGCGCCATATTCCACGCTGGCGGATGGCGAGGATGAGGGAGACATATTTTTGTCGTTTCTCTAGGTTAGAGGGGGTTGAGTATTGGTCATGACAGTATGCAAATTCAACGAAGTGAATGGTTAGTTCTAGGGAAGGGGAAGTGGAAGTGGGAAATCAACTTAACTATTGATGTTGTCATAGGATTTTTTCTCAAGGAGGAAACAAGAAGAAAAGGTCAAGGTACGTCTACAGAGGTAGACAAAGCTTTGTTCACGGGCAAGACTGGAGTAGTCCAGAAAAGAAGACTCCATTCACATGTGTCTCAGAAGTCCCAGAGATTTCAGAAATCTCAATCTAGCTCAAAGTTCAAACAGTCCAAAGTAAAGTGTTTTTATTGCAAGAAACTTGGTCACATAATCAAAGATTGTAGAAAGCGCATTGCAGATGAGCGCAATAGAGAGGGTCAAAGGAACATAGGCTACTCACAAAGGAATCATGTTCTATTTCTAGTGTCTCTCCTAGCCACTACTAGACAGAAGCATGTGTGGTATATAGCTAGGTCCTTGCTGAACAACAAGTCGTAGACACATGATAGCCTCTAGTTATGCAAATAAGAGCATTTGTCATCGTTTCAAAACCATCTTTGCTATTAGAGTCACCTAATGGAAAAAACGGTGTTCAAGTCAAACGTAAAACCAATTTAACATATTGAACGTTTCTTCTTCATGGCACAATAACAATAATTTTTGGGCTTGCAAAACAAGTTTGAAGAATTGTGCCAACAACACAATTCTAAATGGCCTCATTGCAATCAGAAATGGATAGCACTTCAACGGAAGCCAAAGCGCTTCACTCAAAACTCAAAACTCAAAAGTAAATACATGAAGATGAAGATGAATTGAAGCGACAAGGCTAAGACCATGAAGACAACAGATAAAGATCAAGACATCATGCAAACATGAGTGATGCAATCATATCACAGCCGCATGTATCAAAAGCATTTGGATAATTTGCACATGAATCTCCTTGAATAGAGATAGGTGCCAAGGTAAATATTGATAATTAATAATAGGTATCACCTACAACAAGTTTGAAAAGGGTAGGTATGGTAGTTATTTGTATATAAACAATAAGTTGATACCCACCATCAAAACCTATTTGTAGTTGATGTTGTATCTTTTTGGGACTACTATCCCTAGGCCTGAACGTACTGTCCTTAAAGAGAGAAGACAATGACCAAACCAAGAGCCATTTGGACTACTATTGGCCTTTTCGGATAAAAATTTTAGAGAGCTCTCTGCAGATTCGTGTGTTTGGAAGTGTGAATAATGTTCATGCTGGTTTTGACAGGAAGCTCTGTGTGGGCTCTCTTCAGGATTTCCTGTGCACTGCTACAAGAAGCAAATATAATCGGGTCCAATGTGCAGGTACCGTCTCTTAATTTCGCCGTCAAGGATCTAGAATCTCTGGGATTGAATGCCACGTTGGTCAAGCCTCCACTTTGGATTGCATCTGCTTCCTGAATGTTGCCAGTTGGGGTCCATAAATGACTAGCATGGCAATAACATGGAAGCTCTGCATTGTATTGCTGAGGGTTTAGGGTGTGGGTGCAAGGAACGAGGAGAGCCTCTCTCACTTGCCACAACACGGGTCACCACACGAGGAATCCCAGTATGTATGAAGGAGAGAGGTAGTCTCACAATCTTCCGAGCTCAATGGCTGCTAACCATGTATTTCTCATGTATTTCCACATGTATGACTACTTAGGTATGACTTTATATTATAGGAGACTGTAGCTTCAGGAGGGGGAAGTGCGAGATACATACACATAGTCTCAAATTTCTCCACAACAACCTCCACTTACTGAAATGTGCTACAGCCATCTGCTTTTAAAACATATATCTCGCCACCATCAAATCTCTCACCACTATGGCTCAGCACTTGCATGGGGTGATCAACTGCATGTACATGGTAATAGGTATGATGGGGTGGTTGGTTCAAGTGGCATGTGACAATAAAGTTGCATGAGATTCACTCTTACACAATCTCTGGAGCAATAGTTGTTTTGTGGAGGGTGCATCGTTTTATTTTGTCCATAGGCTGTTTGAGCGTCCTATCATTTGATTTTCCTTTCAAATCAACTTGTGAGCATGCTACACAAACCCTTTCAAAGCTCCCAACAATGACTGTTGACCAGTCTCTAATTCGTGACAGATCTTGCCAACATGAAAGCACGTAAGGAGCAAGAGAAACATGCAAGTTGTAACTGCTATTCAGTTTTCTGCAGCTCTTCTGCAAAACTTCAACTCGAGAGATAGCGTCAGTTTCGTAAGTGCAGCTTGTGAGGAGGTACTGTGGATAACTGCGGGATCTTGAAAAGAAGAATGATGGTGTTCAGTAAATTTCAATGCCTGTCACTGATAGCAGGTTGAAGTACCCATGTTAACACTACATACCACAACCATCCCTTGGGGGACTTACAGGGTGTAACCTTGACAGTGCACTAGCCACACTGCCCCCTAGAGTCCATTGAACACACTTGAGGGTAGAACAATCTGTAACATGGGCCCTTCAATTCCTAGTAGACATCTTCTCAAGTTTACATAACAGAAATTGTGCGTTGATGGCTGGAAGGCCAAGCTCCAAACGAGGGCGCCAAAATTCTAAACAATCCGTCTGGGTTGTCTGTGTGTACCTGCCAATTTGAAAACCCTCCCCAATTGGATTAAATGATCCTTCCGTCTGTGTCCCTGTCTCTTGTTGATATCAGAGTCCACAAACAATGTATGGACCCCGTATGGATATGACCTACATGATCTTTATCCTAAAACACATCCTTGTCTCTCAAGGATACTAAAGCACATTGTGTGGATCATGCAGGTGTGAACCAAGACCCTAAACAGTCAATCGAACTGCAAAACGAAATGTTCAACTCTATAAGTTTGATTCCTTTTGGGATCTTCCTCTTTCATGCAAAGTGCTCCATCCTTGGGAAGTGATTCTGGGGATTCTACAAGCTTTCTGCGGACGTTATAAAGCACCATTTCATTTCATTTCATTTCTCTTGTTGTTTTACATGTGCATCCCACGCCTTCCGGGATATACATGGAATGCAACTTTCACAGGGAGCAGTAGAAAATGATCTCACCCCTCTACTTATTGGGACTACAAGAATGAGAAGTCCCTAGTGCCCAGCGGCTTGAAAGCATCGGGCAGATGTCACAATCACCAGCAGCCATCCATACATCATACACACCATCATTTATTAGTCGTTATTGTATGGAAAGCTGGGTCACCCACATAGATTACTCACCCAATGCCCAGCATCTTCCAGAACGTGCATTTGTACACCCCCTCCTTTGGCTGATGCAGCCATCTCTGCAGTGTGAATGCGCTGAACATCATCATGGGCCCATCTGTGGAGGCTTCGCTCAGCCCTAAGAAAATCTATGTGGATACCCTCTGGAACGTTGTCTACTACAGGCCTGCCAAACAATACAGGACAGGACATCAAGGGCTGCTTGGCCTTGGATAGGTCAACGCTGAAAACAACATTATCCATAGATCAATCAGCTGTTACAGCTTGGGCAGAGTTGATGCTAAACGAATCATCCTTGGGGAAACTATCACAAGGAGACTTGCTCCAAAAGGTTCACAGCTACTTCAGTTAAAGCTACTTTTAGGAGAGGTAGAGGTGGAAGCAGCAAGCCAAGTCAAATGTGCATGAATTGGCCATACCAAAGGTTAGTGTCTTCATAAGAGCGGTACATCTCAGCAATACCCTCCAAATCGAACACCCATGTGTATCCAGGGCTCTTTCCTTCATTTGGCCTTGAAACAGGGCACAGATTTGTGGCCATCCACTGTAGAACAAAGTCCCACCCATGTACCAATTTTTTTTTCAAGATGAGTAAGGGAGCTGAGGCACAGAAGACTAAAATGCAGAATATATCTAAAAATTGATGCGACCTGTTATTTCATCCATCCCAACATACATCCAAGGTGTAGCCAATGTGAGCATAAATGGATTGTAGTTAACAATTATTTTTTGGCCACTGTTTGTACAGCTCAGTTCTAATGTGTACCTGCGCAATGCCAGCAGAGAAACCCCTGACAGATAGGGCTTCAGTCAATGTTCGCCGTGACGATACCTGCAAGCAATTTCCATTAGCAAGGAAAAATCACATACATAGGTTTCCAACAATGCAACTTTGCAAGAGCATACTATCTCCATCTATGGTGGTCCGAAGTCTAAGCATCTGCAGTTTGACCCTCTGATGAATAACAAAGGAGGAGGTCTCCTTGCATGAAGGAGAATACTGCCTATTCCCGTCCCATCCTCTTTCTCCAAAGGAGATTTTTCCATCAAATGAGAAATACAGGGCTCCTTCAGTCGGATAAGAAATTTTCTGGGGTGGTCCAGATTCCCTACTGCCATCCCCTTGCTACCCCCAGAAATGGTCTACCGACTTGAATATCATCCTAAAAACCCAACCATTCCTTAACAAGTTCATATGTAACCACCCTTGTTTCTAGCTGGGTTGACAACCCAACCTGCAACATAGGCTTACTGAAGCACTGCAAACAAACAGCAAGTATACCAGAGGGGGCATTTGACGAAGGGATGCGATGAGCTCAGCTGGATGATCCTCGCCATCCCCTCCTGCACGAACCCTGCCAGGGGTTGCATCTAGAACCCACACCTGTACCCCTTCTAGAATTCTTAGCTGCTGGGCACTTTGTAGAGAGGGTCCATGTCAATATCAACTGACCCAACTACGTTCTTTTTTACTGCAGTGTTGTGTAGTGTGACCTGCCTTCTGCCAAAATTTGAACTCTCAAATCTCTTTCTATGATTCTATTTTGCCAGCATGTCAAAGCATCTCTATGGTTTTGTTCAGCTTTGTGTGTTTGGTGTCACTTGAGTTCTTTGGGGCCTCAAGCGGATGTAACAAAATTGCTTCCTTCCCTCCAGGGAAAGAGGACTGAGGCAGAGTCTATGCCAAAAATGCTGCCAAAAGCAGTGCCTAATTAAATCAGTATATACCTCTTTTCAGCCAAAAGAAAAATAGTAAGCACAGTGAACCTAACATTTGTCGATCTAGTTACATTCTTGATCTCATCCTTTACATATCTCTCAAACCAAGGATCATGATGGCTTGACCACTTGTGAAATAAGGATGCTGAAAGAGGCATGGGAGGAGCATACCCTAACAGGGCGAGCCAGGGGCTTGGACGCTTGATCCACCATGCTCATAGCCACTGCTTATCCACAAATGTATGTCAGATGGAACCAATAGTGCCCCTTGCCCTCATGGACTCTGATAAGTTGAATGAATGGTGGAAAGTACAGAAATACAAATAAGAACTGAATGCCATAGCAGACAGCAAGGCAAACAGACAACATACCTTTACCACCAAAGCTATGGCCTATGAGAATGCGTGGAGTTAGCTTCAATTGGCCCACCTGTTGCCACAAATACAAATGTCACCACATAGGGTACTCTGACTTGCAACAAATTTGTTTGCAGATTACAAGATAGCCTAGTAGCCAATGCACTATTCTGCATCAACTGGTAATCTGAAGTCTCAGACGATTTTTCTTCAATGTCTGAGCCTACTCCAGCTCGCATGTGGGCACACTAATAATCTTGCAACTGGATTGTCGTCGTCTGTGCTATCTCAAGAGAACATATATAACAAATGTATCAGATCAGAGGTACGTACAAGTTGAAGAACATCACGGGCAGCAGAGGCAACCGAATGAGGGCCTCGCTTGCGAATAGATGAAGAATCTCCATGGCACCGCAAATCTACCAACAGAAACTGCCCAACTTACCCTACAATTAAAATCCGCTGCAGACCAAACAAAAGACTCTGATTTGTTGCCCCTTCTCCTGATTATCCATCTTATTTTGGTTTATGGGAAACATATGGCGTTTTAGTCTTCCACATGCCCGCAAAAACAATCTACTCTGAAAAGATGAGAAGGACACATTGGCTGCAGTTTGATCTACGATACAATCTATAACCCTGCCAACAGTAAATAAATAGCCTGCCTTAACTTCAGAAAGACAAGATCGATGTCTCACCACAACAAACTTGCATGAGCATGATAAAGCACAACAGCTCTGGCTTTTGAGTACATGAAAATTGTTTTCCCACTAGTTCAACAATGAAGAGGTATTCTATACCTGCCATCTTGGGAACTCCTGTGCTAGTCTCTTGGCAAATGATGCTGCACACCCACATCAATCGCACTTAACAAATTATAGCAAAATTGACTCCCTGCACTCCAACTTTTCTTTAGAGTGACACGAGTGCAACTCCACCGAGGGTGACAAGGAGAAAAGAGAGGGAGAAACAAAAAGGAGGGGTAGCGAGGGAGAGTCCCATATGACTGGAGTCCAATATGAGTGTCCAACCTTCCGCCAGTACAACTAGTGGCTAATTCAGAGAGAGATGCAAAGATAGAAGGGAATGGCAGGAGAGAGAGAGATGTAAGCCACCACCATAGGAGAAGCCCCTGCACAACAAGGTGATTTTTTTAATCTTTCCATTTATTTTTCCTTGAGAAGACTTTCACCACACTGGATAATTTGAGAGGTGAGGAAGAGAAAGAAAGACAGAGGTACCCCAGTTTCGCCGTCCACCCAAGATGCCATGAAGAAACACTGCAGTGGGGACCTCATGATTTCCCCTGGTTGGCACTTCACTCCAGCGTGTCTGTCATGATCAAAGGGAATCCAGACAAGAAACAATGAGATAAACCTAATAGTTGAATAAACATCTATTATGGCCAACTACATGACTGGAAGGAACCTCTCACTACAGACCGTTGTCCAGCTATACGAACACATTCCACAGAAGGGAGTGGCAACTTTACATCGTGTTAAGTTTGCAATCTTTGCTGATAATCCATATACGCCTTGACTTCCTAAACCCTTTGTTGTATCAAATTTATGTGGAAAGGGGAGCCAACATACCAAAGCCCCTTGCACAAGCTCGTATGCCTGCAGAAGTGCATCAAAGCAAGCAAAATTTCCAGGTCAGACAATGGTGCAGCATTTCCCAACAGAAGGAACTTCGTTAACAAGGTAGTGAAGCATACAAAAACAAGCTCTATTGCTTTCTCTCTTTAATGGATGCTAAGAATGGAGATGGTCTCCAGAATCAGTGTAAAGGGAGAAAGAAAGAAGAAATTATCACCAACAGGCCCAAAAGTAAGTCCCACTATGGGATGATGCTTCTATGATGGTGGTGGGCTCCGTTCACCTCCCGTCCCTTTCCCATCCCTCCCATTCTATCGCCCGTCTGCCCTGCCCAAACTGGCAAGGGATTTATGGCAGGCAAAGTCTAACTTCCAAGTGCATCCTCTCACTAGCCGCATTTATTTTGACCTAGAGGGCTTCATGCTGTCTAGTCCAATGTCAAAGACAACGCATACATCAACACACAATTTCCTGCAATTGGACAATTACAGGGTTGAGTCTCACACTGGGCAGAAATCTCAGACCAAGACAGGGTTAGTGTGCCCGCGTGGACTATGTCCTCATAGCCTATGATTGCAGGAACTGTCAATGCTCGGTACACTCTGTCTCTCTCCTATGCTTCTGTCCTAAACCCTACTCCTTTTCTCCTCGTTTTACTTTGCCCAAACAGGCCACAGATTCAAAGCCACAAGGTGGATAGGGAGGATTTCTGCTGGCAAAAACGTACTGCAAGCAAAATTTGAAAATGCATGTAATCATCTTTCAGCTACGGTTGTAAGTATCCCATCGACTGTTTTATCTGCACTCTCCGAAACTGTCCCGGCCTGTCTGCGGACGTTATAAAGTACCATTTCATTTCATTTCATTTCCTCCCTTTGATACTCTGTTTGGACCCAGGTCTAATATGAGTATGTTATTGATCTTGATTGTCACCCTCTTCTCTGCTATTCTACAAATTGCACCAAGGTCTTAGTTAAAACTGGGATGCAATAAACAGTCCACACAGACATAAGTAGGACAAGGATGAGATTACCAGGGCTTTGCTCGGCGTAGCGATGGTGGGAGCCTTTGTTAGCAAGGGCATTTCATCAAGTAGAGTCATCTGTATTCCTGTGGGATATTTTTGTACCCTTTGTCTGCACTGCATCGGCGATGTTGTCCATTGCATCCTTAAACCTCCCAGAAACTCGCTCTGTAAATCGACAGGGAGGTTTAAGTAAATGCTCCATCGTAGTGATTTGTAGCTGACAATCCACTATGCAACACCCAAAGCTTCAGGTAGATGACCAAATTACTATCTGTTTGCAATCATTTCAGTTGCAATACACATTCAAATGCCCATCGACATCTCTCTCTATCTTTTATCCAAATTAGAAAAAGTGCCCCAATGCAGTGCTGACTGAAGCCATGTTGGGCAGATGAAGAATCTGCCAGGAATCACTCTACCTCTCTAGTCCCTAACAGTGTGACTGGCGGTGCACCTACAGCCACATCTATTATGTTGGTGCTAAGTATAACCAGTGCTGGATCCAACGTTCTGATACTTGTAAGGGGCGAAGGCCAGGAATTCTTTTTGCTTGTTTCCTTTTTGTATGTCTTCTTTCTCCTCGTTCCAGCCTGCATTACAAACTTTCCTTCTTTCTTTGATTTGGTATTCAATCCACCTTCACAGAATCCAAAACCAAACCCATGAGCAGCTCGAATGTGTCCGAGTACAGGGCTCCGGTTTCTCCGTCATCATCAAATCCCTCGAACAACATCATTACAGAAAAATGCGAATCACCTTAAGGGAAGTCTGAGCATGACAGCGGAGCTGGAAACCGATGCCTCTCGTGCAAAACTCCGCTCGCCCAGCGGAGCTCGCTGTCGATGCTTGAATGTTCTGCGGATGGGAGCCCCTTAAGTTCTGTGCAATCATCTGTGCTGGATCATGCCAGCTCTGCACCATCATCTTTGTGGATCCTGCCTTAACCAATTCGCCTCGTATTCCCCAACCTCTGCAAATGACCAAATGAGGTTCTATCAAGGTCAGTCGTTAGACCTTTCACACGGGGTGAATCTCCAGATCTCGGCAATCCTGAAGTGGGTTGATTGCATGAGTAAGTGAGGACTACGTCCCAAGGAATGAATCACACTCCACAGCTGAAACAATTCGGTTTAGTGTTCTGCAAATGTTGCAGTGGCTGAGACTTGTCGTTGGCAGGAGAGAGAGGGAGGTAGAATACGATGTCTGATCATGCAAGCTTCCTGGGCTTAAGAGAAGGGAGTGTGGGAGGGGAGCATAGGAACGTCCGCTTGCCTCTCCGTGTGGTAGTTGGCGGTTGCTGGGTTGTGGGCCCCCAGCGAAAACAGTGAAGGCAGTGGGTGGTCATGGTCGCTTCCTCATGACCCGTGTTGGACTGCTATATAGGTGAAGGACTGGTGTAAAGTACTGGTATATGCCCTGGTATTAGGTCTGGTATCATTTGGGAGAATACTTTGTCATATACCAGACCAGTCTGGTATCATTTGGGAGAATACTTTGTCATATACCAGACCAGTCTGGTATCATTTGGGAGAATACTTTGTCATATACCAGACCAGTCTGGTATCATTTGGGAGAATACTTTGTCATATACCAGACCAGTCCGGTATCATTTTCATGCCTCTTGTAGAGGCCCAACTGCGACCTCCATTGTTATTCCATCACTTTTGTAATAATTTTGTTGGCTCTCTTGTAGAGAGAGAGAGTTTGCAACATGTTGAAGTCAATGGAGAAAATGTGGTCAAAGGACTTTACACCGTGTCAAGGCGCTGATTGGTGTGTTGTGCTGAGTCATTCCCCTTACTCTCACCTTCCTCTTATGTTTTGCCAACACAAGAGAGCCAAGAAAAAAATAAAGAAAGTAAAAAGAGCCCATAGCTGTTTTAGGCTTGTTAAATCTTCAGCGACCAAAATTGTT
The DNA here is from genome assembly GCA_030704615.1 of Takakia lepidozioides. Lineage (NCBI taxonomy): Eukaryota > Viridiplantae > Streptophyta > Takakiopsida > Takakiales > Takakiaceae > Takakia > Takakia lepidozioides. The sequence continues at coordinate 45,383,376 of CM060734.1, read as the reverse complement.
CACTGTAGGTCCAAATTTGTGAAATCAATTCCGTGCACCCCTACTCATCGAGGGCCCAAGTTGGGGTACCAAAATCGCGGCTTCTATCTTAGCCCAAGTGCAACCTCCAATGTCCTTCCAACACTTGATTTTATAATTTAGTTAAATTTTCAGCGACATAATTTGTTTATAATTCCATAAGTCCCGGACCGTAGGTCCAAATTTTGTGAAACCAAGTCGGTGTTACCCCTACTCATCGAGGGCTTTCCAACGGTCCAAAAATCATGGCCAAAGGACCCACGGTTTAGGAGATCTCATTGACACTACAGACAATATTGTGAACGCCAATATTTAAAAAAAACCCAATTTACGTTCACGTGCACAAAAGACAAATGAAGGGCCAATCATTGTTGCAAGAAAGCCCACTTTGCTATTTTTCGTGAATTTCCAGCGACCAAAAGTACTTGAACCAAAAATTATGAGACCAAGTGGGTGTATAATGCCTACATACTTGTACTTATGTAAATTTACTTCCTACTATATTTGTTTATATTTGTTGGCTCTATCCCTTGAGGGCAGATCATGTTGAAGTCAATGGAAAAAATGCGGTCAACGGACCTTACACCTTGTCAAGAGTATGAAAGAGCTCTTAAGTATAAACCACGTGGCAGCTTGTCAAAATTGAGCCTTGCGGCTTGTTTTCACTTGATACCTCTTATTTGATAAACTTGTAATTCAAAGATGGCTTTGGAAGGATACCAGAATTGATATCTCAGACCAGCTGGTATTGTGGTCATGGTACTCATACTCATACCAGTATCTGGAAAAAAATACATGCAGACTGGTATGAAAGTTTTTGATACGTGTAGCACCAGGACCAGTGTGGTATGTGCTAAACCTGATACCGGAACTACACCGGTGATGACATCTAGGTCGGATGCGTCTGGCTCTCAATTCTGCAGTCCTCACTCACTGTGCAGCCACAAAAGGTATGGAGTCGTCAGCTTGGTGCACACCATCACAACTCTCATAACGTCCTGTACACTTGACCAGACCACGACTTCCATAACATTAGCGATAAAGCCGCGCTTTTTGTGCACTGGGCTGTTGTGTACCGTTGCGAGACCTTGCTTGAATTCGAAGAACTGCGACATAATGTCTTTTTCTTACTTTCTTTCTCAAGATCGCAATGTAGGCAACGGTGTTGTCGATGCAGCTCAGCGATACCCCAGATACAACATGCCTAGAAGAGAGCGTTCTGTGTGTAATGTTTGAAAGGCTGGAGTGGCTTGGAAGCAGGCCCACCTGAAAGAGGCTATCAGTTATCTTGGTGCGGAAAAAATCGAGCTGGTGAAGTGTTGGGAGACCGTTGCGCACACCATCGTGTGCCAACTTCCAGGCATCCTGTTTTCTGTACAGCGACTCCAGACTCTAGCCTTTCAAACACACGACGCTCTTCTAAATCGTATGCGGGCTGTGGCTAAGCTTCTTCGACAACACCGGTGCTTGCATTGCGAGGATATCAACAAGGTTGTTGTCGACAAAGTAAAACGACAACAGGAACCTACCCATAAGGAGGATGCAACTTCATCAACTCGGTCGAGAGAAGAGAGGGGTAGATGTATGTAGGAGAGAGGGGGTGAGGAATCGCTAGATTTAATGGACCCTCCTCACGTTCACACTGTGACTGATGCGGATGGACAACTGCAATTCTCGAGTCCAGTCATATATGCACTTGTATCCTTCTATACCGTCATTCTTCTCGCACCCTCGATCGATAGCTTGCTCAAAACTGTTGCCTTGCACCCCTTCAACAATGTCAGAGGATGAGAATAATAGTAAAGCTCGTGGAAGTGGACAATCTGCCAAATAGCATTAAGTTTCATAAGCACATTCTTGGTAGATCGAGGGTCTTCCCTGTCAAAGAGGCGGCTGTGTCGTTCTGGAACATGGCGGGTCTGTTACTTCCATACTTTAGCCAAATGAAATCCATGACGAAGAGGTCAAAGAGAGAAGGTGTACACAGCTCAAACATCCTTAACAAGCAGATCTTGGAATCTCACGGGGAAGAGGCCATGCAGACAAGGTGTGTGCAGCTTGCGAGACAAGGTCACGCGAATCTTCATGGCGAGACGAAGAGAATACTGCTGCTATCAGATTCCGCCTAACGTGCGGTCGCCAGGCCACGTTGCGCTGCACGTTCTGCGTGCGGGGGCCACCCGTATCTCAGTCCGCACTGTAACCCCGCCTCCACGCCTGTTCCAACCCTACCAGCTTTCCTAGCACCGCATTACAAGCAGAACTACTTTCCCTCTCTATAAATCAAACAAATAAATAAATGGAAAGGCCTTCAGGAGGGAGGCAGTTCCAGAAACAATGGTCGGTAAGAATAGACGCGGTGACACGTCTCCCTACACTGTTCTGCTTCGTGGTCGCACCTGAACGGCACTGGGAGTACGTCGAGTCTCCACTGTGCGACTCGTTTCTGTGTGTGAAGGTGTGGATTACGAAGTTGTGATGGCAGAAATTAGTTCCGAGTATTTCTGTGAGGTTTCGTAGAGGTTTTTGCCAAAGGTTTTGCAGTAAGAGCAGGCGCTTCTGGTTCTTCAATCTCGCGGTGTTTGTGGTTTCTTGCATTTTCCCTTAATGAGGCGATGTCGCAAATTAAGGCTGCGCTAGCTGTTTCCGTGGTCATCTTCTGAACTCCAGCACTGCACATCAGATCTGGTTTGTCACCAAATCACAGATCTGTTGGCTTTTGTGCTTTCACAAACTTCCTTCCTTGGACATCTTGTTCATGTATTTCTCAGTAGGGGCCTTGGCGTTTGTACCTTGATAGTGGCCCTTCCCTCTCCGATTATGGATTCAGATGAATTATTACAGATTGATTGATTATGTATCCGTTGTTACAATTGTCAGATGGCAGATTCTGTAGGGGAATTGAGCTCGCCTGGTGGCACGACATTTTCACTTGGCCTCAGTTCAATGCTTTCACCATCGCCTGCGTCACTGGTTTCTCGTGGAACCTTGGCTGCAAACAAATCATCTCTACCGAATGCTGGTGATCAATCGGCTTTTCCAACTGTGCCATCGCATATCTTTACGGCTTCGCAGCCATCTCCCTTGCACCAAGATTTCTCGGAGGCGGACGAGTCGGAAAATGAAGGTCCTGGAATGACACCAGGGGTTGATACCAACAGCATGGGTCCCTGTGATAGCCATGGTGATGCTGCCCCCTCTGATGATGACGAGTCTGATGACGAAGACATTGTGTCGGATGGCACGGCTGAGCGAGTTGAGCTTTGTGTTCGTCCGATTGATGACATGGAGTCTCCAAATGTGTCCAAAGGGAGCCGCAGATGGAACAAGAGCTCCGAGACCTGGGCTCGAGCCAGATTTGATGCATGGCGGTCCTTTTCCAAGATATCTACCGATGAATCTATAGAAGAAATGAGTGAGCAAGACATGCAAGGACTGGCTGATTTGCTCGGGACTTTCTTTCGCGAAGTTCGGAAGCAAGATGGGACAATGTACCCGCCTGAGACGTAAATGTGGAACTTTTGAAACCCCTTTTCCGTCATATTCCTATCTGTAGTGGTAACCAGACTGTTCAAGCTATATCATATGTACGTGCACATGTAATTGTGAAATTCGTGCGCGATTGATCATGTGTTACCATCTGATTGGATGTGTTTCGATACGCAGCACTGGAAGACTGCTCAGGACGGTTGGTCGAATTATTCGCACTCATCAAGAAGCTCACATTGTGCAAACAGGGGTTACGGAGCCGCCCTTTAGCATCATATCAGATGCCAGATTCAGGAAGGCACAATTAGCTGCCAACGAATCCATGGTGGCTGCTGGGAAGCTTGGATTAGGGAAGAGACGAAAGAAAATTGATGTCTTGACCATTTCCGATGAGCTTTCCCTGCTGTCACTATCTTATTATAAGCCTACTTCTGGCAAGGGGGCTTCTATGCGGTTTGCATATTTCTGCACCAGAAACTTCTTCATCCGAGGTCCTGCTGAGCTGCATGAAGTCAAGGATGTAGATTTCACTCTAGGGAAGGACCAATTTGGTGAATTTTTAAGGTATGTAGTTCGAAGTTAGGTCAATTTTTCTGTATATCTGCTGTAGACACGAGCTCTTGTATGGGAAATGGAATCCTTAATGTTTTCGTAGTCTGTTGGATTACATATTGGTCCTACTAGGATAGGATGACTTGTTTCCGTATTATTTGTTAATTCACATGGTGCCATTGAAGTTGGTCACCTTGCAAGCAGGTATGATGAAAGAAGCAGTAAGAATTTTAAGACCGACCTTCAGCATGGCCAGGCTGAGAAGCTTCGCCGCCCTGTGACATGTTACATTGCGGATGTTGTCTCAACGTACAAAATCATGGCACAGCACAGAGCGAAATGGGCAGATGAAGAACTGCCTCCACATCCATTTTTCCTCACAGACACCAAGAATCCAACCTCAAAAGATGTGGCATGTTTCAATTTTCTTCTTTAGCTCTTTGATATTCTTGTCTCTTCCAGAAGTGAAATGATACCTATTAAATTTGGAAGGTGATTTTGTTTCTTTTTCTGTTCCTTTCTACAAATCTTCAACATTTTTCAATGTGTGTGAGTTCAACTTGTGGTTGTAAAATTGTGCAGTGGTACACCCGATCGCCTGTGGGACTAAAAGCTATCACTGCGTGGGTGAAGACAATGACAAAGGATGCTGGCCTAGAAGGAAGGTACTCTAACAAGACTGGGCGCACAACTGCCCTTACAAGGTAATGTTGTGTCCCGTGCTGATGTATTTGTCAAATTGCTTCATATCATGACACCAACTCAGAGTAATTTAAACTGCAGAATGGCAATATGGGAAGCTCTATCACTCTAATATGACGTTGGCATGCAGG